>LR990170.1:11200000-11800000 GCA_905147325.1 Notodonta dromedarius
CAATGCGTGGTGGCGGATCGCTTTGTTTTGCTATTAACGTTTGTTGATGAGATTACACGTTATGATCTACGTTACTTGAGTAACTGAATTTTGACCTTTTATGGATTATTAGTTTTCAAATAGTTTTTTTTTCCATCGTTTATGTTGTAAAATAGTAAGGATTGTGGAAATAAGGATGCAAGTTTGGCTTCGTGTGGCCAGTTACTTCACTGATGGCAAATGGGGATGGACAAGGATCTAGCATATTCCGCCGAACAGACATTGGCGGGAACAGAGTAGATAGATGGTGATTATGAGTTTACTTTCTCAGGGCGGCGTGTATCTGGTAAACCTCCTCAACGTCTACGGCCCCGGCCTTGCTATCCTGTTCGTGGTGTTCGCGGAGGCAGCTGGCGTCTGTTGGGTGTATGGCGTGGACCGTTTCTCTGAGGATGTGAGGAGCATGCTCGGGCACAAGCCTGGATGGTTCTGGCGGGCTTGTTGGTCTTATATCAGGTAGGTACTTGACCATCACTAACAGTTTTTATGCACTGACTCACTATAGCCTCCTCAACAGAAGCTGAGTGGTTTCCCTCCCCACAGCCCCGTGTTCCTGCTGGTTCTGTTCGTGTTCTCGGTGCTATCGCACGAGGAAATGTTGGGCGGCGAGTACTCCTACCCGCCCTGGTCCATCACCGTGGGCTGGGTGCTGACCGGCACCACGGTCTCCTGCATACCGCTGTATATCGTATACAAGCTGCTTATAACGCCTGGGAACTGTGCTAATGTAAGTGTACATATGAGGTTTGGTATTGGTCCTTTTAGATATCTTGAAAATCCTTTCTGAATAGTGAAGGTTAGCAACTGTAGACAGTCAGTCTGTATAACGACTCCCTCTTATCCTTTGCGAGGAGATTAGTAAAGGGAGCACCCGCGACCACCCCACTCCATTTCGTGGGCGTTCCTCAACCATAATTTCTCTTATGCTAGAAGCAATTTAGCACTTAATATTTAGGACCCACTTTATTTTTATACAGCGTATCAAGACAATAAAAAGTCCAGAGGAGACTTCGATACCGCCCTCGGACTCCACGCTCTGCAGCCTGTGACCTGATCATCCGCAAAGCTCGCTAACCTTTCAAACGAAACCGCCCTCCGTCGAGTGGCTTGTGTAATAGGTACGCCCAGTACTGTAGTCTTAAACTCTGCAAGCCTATGCAGTACTATTAGCTACGTAGATTGAATTAATATAATTGCAGGCTTAAGTTATCCTGTAGTAATGTGTATAAAAGCAATTTAAGTTTTATAAATATATAAATTACTTACATAGATGTGATTTTTAGTAGAATTGTTTAGTAAAATAAAGGAAATTGGAATTGTACCAAATTATTCACTAGTATAAGATATAACTCGATTACTAATAATAATAAAAAGGCTTTTATAACAAAAAAAAAACTTAATATATAAACGGAGCTGCTCTTATATCAAATAGACCTCCATTCTGAGAAAACTGTTTCAACAAGTAGATTTCTAAGCTGTTTACCTTGATATTTCAATATTCATCGTATATAGTTAATGCACAACGAAAATATTGTTAAGCGTATGTATAAAAGCTATAAGAGTTATAATAATAAAAGGTACCTATTAATGTACGAGTAAGGTAAAAATCATTATTTATATTATAAAATATTATTGTAATATCTTTAAATTGTTGCTGGGCAGACTATAAAAAATGTGAGTGTTTAATAAATTTTTATACTGCCTGTAAACCACGAATATATTATAGACATTTATAACCAAATAGTATAGCGCATATTATAGTCATGGACCTATTATCTAGTATACTTAAAACACATATTGAAATGTAGCTTATAGAAGGAACTTATAAATATTCTTACTGTGTTATATTTTAAGGTGTAAGTAAAATAATAGGCAATCCCCATTGTAAATACGCTTGGTAGTTAAGGTATAGGTATATATATTTCTGTATTCTAGGGCAATGAGTGCAGAAATGATATATATTTTTAATTATAATAATTAGTGTATCCGTTGATATGTATATTGTTAAAAACAAAGTTTTATGGGATCATGTTGCATAGATTTTTCGAACCTAGTCTACATTTGCTGAAATCTGTAGAATAAAGAATAGAGATAGGTATTGAAAATAATAAAAGGCACAAGATAACATTTTTCTAGTTCTTGCCTTTTTGCAGACAAAAACTTTGCACAAAGAGTTCTGCAGAAGTTTTAAAGTTGAATCAAAAAAAAATATTATTTCCACATTTTTTCCAATTACCTACATTGTTTTACAGTTTAGTTAAACTTGATGTCTAGAATAATCTCATATTAAGTATTTATGTAGTTGAAGTATTTGAATAAATAGATTCCTATGTACTTATTTCAAAATTGAGTAGGTATATTATATTAACTTCATAATTGAATAGGTAGGTACTCGATATATAAATATATAGATACTTACTCATAACCATTCCTTGTAGTTTGGCTTCAGTATTACAGTAGTAGGTATATAAACCCGCTAGTATAACTAAGTTTATGATTGGTAAAAACTATTGGAATATTTAACTTCATATAAAAATATTAGAGTTGTAGAAAAATAGTAGTAGGAACTTATATACTTATAAACAATTAATTACCACTTCCCTTTACTAATAACCATTATAAATGTACTTAATAAAAATATGTGTTTTTATAAAAAAATATTAAAAAATAGTTCATATACCCACAAAGATATCGATATTATTTTTTACGATTTGTTGTTTATTTTTATAGCTATGTTCACTGTTTGGAAATGTTGTGTAGAGGATTACGTGTCGTCTCGTGTATAGTGGCTGTGTACTCGATGTGTTGTTGTGTCTAACATACATATAACTAATTAATTATAATAAATTACAAATGTATGGACGGTCTGTAACAGCCATTGCAGGTTTGCCTTCCATTTGTATTACCAATGTGTTTGTTTTATTTCTTACTAGCTGTGCCCCGCGACTTCATCCGCGTAGTAATGGATTATTGGGTTAAAAAGTATCCTATATGTTAATCCCGGTTATAATCTATCTGTGTTCCAAATTTCATCCAAATCCGTTGAGTAGTTTTTGCGTGAAGGAGTAACAAACATACATACATACATACATCCACACTCACAAACTTTCGCATTTATAATATTAGTAGGATCCTATACCGTACTAATTTTTAAAATGAAGTAAGTACCTACGTAATACAAAAGATGTGTCATATACCCACTTATAGAGCATCCCAATTGGTAGTAAAAGTATGATTAACGTTACTTAAAAATAGTTAAGGTATGAAAATTAATGAGCAGGTACCTCTTGCAAATTTTATAGAAATGTCTAAAATGGTGGTTACTAAGATAAAGTTAATACTTTTTACTCATGGTACCTATATATAAAATATCTATGCCATCCTGATTTCGTCAAATTTATACTTACAATATCTGTCAAAAACGTCAAAAGCAAATACTAAATCTAAAAAAAAAACTATGAAGTAGCCAGAAAAAATACATATACATTAGTTGGATAAATTTAAAGTGTTATATTATCGATGCTAGCTTTCAATGAAGATGATAAGTAGAGGGGGGAGCGGTAGCGGGCATCTCCCAGCGCGTGCATGGCGGCCAAGACTGTGAGCTTCAACGCACATTGCGTGAGTACCGAACCTGCTACTGAATTGGGCCTCTGTAGGTGCCTACTGTATATTTTAGTATCTTACCTGCCTACTACGATAAATTGAAAGTAGTTGTATAGTTTTCCCTGTAGACAACTTGGCTGGAAGCAGTGAATATACAAAGTACCTACTGGTGACAGATTAACACTTTTCACGCAGATCTATGTGGACCGTCGTTGATTTTCTATTGTGTCCGAGTTAGATCTTTGGATACCGATGAGTAAGGAGTAACCTTAGTGGGTAGTCTCTGGACGGAGACTAAATTCTATTTGCGGCTAGACAAGATTTACCCACAAGTAGTTTAAATGCAGACTGTTCGACTCATACGAGTATACTGGTCTACTGGGAATCGTTACCCATTCAATTCACCAATGCATTGTATGACAAGTCCACAATACAAGCGTTGCTAGTTTGAACCCGTAAGCATTGCGTACTTGTCTGGGAATACTTATACGCTTTTGGGGAGGTATACAGCGAAGTCTAGCCTTTTAGCCTGTGAACTGAAACCTTCCCTATGTTTAGAATCTCTACGACTCTTATTTGGAGTATGCAGCAAAATGGCTAAGCTGCAACGGCGAGGTGTGGGGCGTGGGCCCGACGGCAGTGTTCGCGAGCGCCGCAGCTCTCTTCCTGTATAACGAACTGGAGGCTACCATCTACATAGCAGGGGACCACGCGCGCGTGACCATGCTGGAGAAGACCTTGATTGTATGTGGGGCTTTCGTATTATTTATGCACGTAGGCAAAGTATCTGTTTGTCCAATCCCCGAAATGTCCAATCACCAACAAATAACTTGAAGAAAACATAGTTATCGTAATTTCATGTTGGGACAGGATTAATAGTCTGATTGCTTTATTTAGACAATAGAGAAAAGTATTTGGTTTAATGTGTATTAAACCTGTAAAAAAATTAAAGGTAGTAACAATTCAAACCCTAGGTTATACCAAAATCAGAACATAAATTGTTATATTAACCACGTTAGCCAATAACTATGGTTATTCTTCTAGGAGGTATGCACTTGGAACCTTCAGTACGTCTGAGTTTATGCTTTCAGTCTACCATGGTGCTCGGGATGCTGGCTCTCATGGTACACCTGTGGGTGTGTGCTATGCGGTTCTTTCAGTACTATCTTGACACGATCATCAAGGATGTGAGTATTAAGTTTCATACTAAAAGTTTCAGTTTACTGGGATTGATATCTTACATTAGGAGACTTGTGCAGATGCAGCCTCATGACAGATCTTTCTCGATAGAAAAATTACAGTGGAATTAATTTTCAGACGTAAAGGTACGGAATTCTGTATTAGTCAGAAGTTTGGTAGGTTTATTCGAATATCGATATTCTGCCTCACGCTGTAGCTAAGCCAAGTGTATATATTCCAGAGTCCAAACATGCTCCTCGAGATGACAACCGCGGGTCTGTTAGGCGGCCAAACAGACATCGTCGCTCTTGGCCCGCTGACGAGGTTCCTGCGGCTGCAGCAGCCCCAGATCCACATCACCGTGTGCTGGTTCCTCTCGCTCTGCTACGCGGACTACGTCAGGAAGCACTACTGCCAGAGGTTCAACATGCCATATCTGGAGCAGTGGTTGGTAACGTGGCGTAACGGTTCTATTTTTTTTACGCTTAGCGAGTTTTTTAGATCCTAGCATACAGTGGATGTAGTAGAATAAATAGAGGGCCACGTCCTTAAAGAAGCTTTGCCAGTAACAGTTTCCTTACATCTATAGTGAGCGACATCGATAGGTGTTGTTGATAGTCACATTATTTCAACAGAAGGATTCACCACTAGACGGACAGTCAAGTTTATATGCATCGAAATTACCCTAGGCAACCTGGTTATTCATGCCTTACAAAATCCCCGTTGGATGCCAGCCCACTAACCACTAACATGAGAAATAGGGTGTTGTTATATTAATTCCACAATCAATAAGGTCGTTATAGTAGGTATCGTTAAAAGTCAGTAGGGCACCTACTTCTTAGAGAGATCGTCAACGTTAAGCGTCTTTCTTCCGTCTCACTTGCAAAAGTTATAACTTGATCGCGTTTCATTGACAGGCAAACCGAGTTGCACGAGCGGGTCGTGAGAGGCGTGCAGAGTACCATGGAGAAGGTCAACAGCTTCGTAGGGTCCGTCCATCAGCGGCTGCGTGGATTCGTGCCGCCAGAACCACAGAACAGTGAAGGGCAAACGTAATGCATACAATAACAATTGCTTTATTCATATTTGTTAAGGTCGATAACCATGGTTGTAAGTCAAAGTGTGACTCCACCTTGTTAAACTGGCTAGACCAGATGTAGTGTTTAATGTTTTTAAATAGATAACAACAAGTTATTTCTCCCAATCATAAACTGAAATTGCATACAAAATATACCTTGACCTTAAGTGATAACTGTTTTATGCAGGCATGGTGTTGTGATTCCGTCATTCCAATCATGCGTAATGCTTGCTATCACAATCCGCCTCGAAGCTTTAGGCATAACGTTGTCCACTAGAGTGACAACCCTTCTCCAAAGAGATCGTCGGTCGATGTCAGTCGGGCGTGTAGCCGGGTGTCATGGGGCACCGGCACCACCCCGCCCCCTGGTCGGACACCCAAAGAGCTGTGTGTTCGGCTTGTCAGCCAGTCCAGTGAGACCACAGCTGATGCAATCGAAAAACTTCGAGGTTTTATATCGGTGAGTGACAAGCCTAGCTCGCCGTTGCTAAGGCATTAATAACCCATTGAGGAAATTTAAGCCATATATAATTACTTTTTAAAATAAGTTCCAGAAATTTAAGTTACGAATGCCATGTCTGATGGGTAGATAATATTTTAGCGTAGGAAGCATTAACCCAATATAAGACATGCAGTTACTGGCCCGTCATATGGCGTTAGGTATTTTACGTCCTATTGTATGTGTAATTTAGTATCCTCTTCTCTGTTCAGGCGACAAGATGCTCCTGTTGCACTTCACAGAACGAAGGAGTACATCGTCTTGGCACAGATACTCCAGAGGGAAACAAACCGTGACGACTGTCCCTGGAGGAAAATCCAGAAGCTCCAATACGATTCATACGATTGATTCAAATTGTAAACATTGATGGAATAAATATTATCAGAACCTAGTTTTACATATTTTTATACTTAATTTACGTAAATAATATCTAATGTAGAACTAAACTTAGCCGTGAAAGCCACGACTTCTTGACTTCATCAAGTAAGCCGCAATAAGTACCTACCTACTAAAGTGGTATCTATTGGACTAATTTTTAAGTCTATGAGGACTACCTAAAATAGGTACACCTATTTCAATTTTTAATTATTAATTAGGTACTACGTACAGTACCTGCCTCCATGGTGAAATGACTAAATATTAACAACGAAAAGCCTGCTAGTCAAAATTAGAGATTGGCGTCAATATAAAAATACTAGTACCAAAATCCAAAATCAAAGTCAAGTACCGTTTCAAGGATGACATAGGGACACTGTCAAACGAACATGGTGACATAGGATCTTCGTATTTTTGTGTGGAAAAAACAACCAATTAAATAAATTTTAAGCCAAATGTTAAATTTCGTTGTAAACATAAAACTTTGGAATGTGGCAGAACCCTATATGGAATTACACACAGACTGAAGGACAAAAGGTAGGTACTTGGTTTTTTCGTTTAGGTACCATCAGGATACCGAACATATGAGAATGGAATTAAGGACCCTCAAGGTATCAACGGCCCATTGATTCGATCTCCACAGTCTCCATATCTCCACTACGTGAGCTACTTCTAACATAAAATTACCTACTTGCTGCTAAAGAGAACTTTAATTGATCACCAAATTCATATCTGAATGAACTTGAAAACCGTTTATTGCGAATGTATCAAATTCAGCAATGGACTAAGAAAATCAAAACTTATTTATATCATTACATTTCCAGCTAATAGAATGGGCGAAATGCGGGGAAAGTCTCATATCTGGAGTGCCGACGTTGTTGTGGGCGACCGGCGCGGCGGCGCTCGCGCAGAGACTGGTCGCAGCGCTATTCAGACGATTCTTGTTCCGACGAGTACCGTTATGGGAGATCATGTTGCAAGTGAGCAAGAAGCTTTAAAAGAGATTACGTAAGAATTATTAATCAGCCGGAAGACATGATGGCAGTCCTTAAGGCATATCAGTCTATCCCGCGACCGATTTTCCACCGCACTTTTCCACCTAGTGTTTTTTAGTCTTCAACTAGGAATTACTTCAATCACAATAATAAAATTGAGAGTTCAATGTTAGACACATTTTCGAACCGAGAGAACAGAAAAACGCCTTAAAAAATAACTATTAAGATATGGAATATAGGGTTTTTTTACAGCACCTACTCTTCATGTGGATGGTGATATACAGCCTGCACTTCTGGGTGGTGCTCGTGAGGATCGTCAAGATCACCGTGGAGTATTGCTACGAACAAGTAAGCCAGCCCAGAACAGAATTTTGTATGACCATATCCAAATGTAAAAAACTAACTTGACAAATAACCCATAGATTTTTGGTAGTCTCAACAATTGAATCTAACTGGGGAAAAATCTGTCTGGTCAGTTAAGTTCCAACTGGACGCAGAATCCAATAGTATTTGAAAAAAGCCTGGAAAAGGGTTCCCAACATTTCCTCCTCGTATCCAGTCACTTGTAAGCTTGTATACAAGAAGTACCTACAGAGTGAAGTAATTGGGTGAGGAAGTATTATATTGACTTTTACTCAACAGACTGGTGTCATTAACATCGTCCTGACTCCCGACGCCCTGTAACTATGTGCCTAGCCCAGATAATACTTTTTCATAAACTGCTAGGGTGACACGACGGAAGAAATCGTAGAGAACTACAAGCTGATGCAGCAATGGGCGATATGGATGTGCGGCGTGGCGCCGCTCGCCATCTACATGCACACGAGACCGCGGCCCGAAGCACCGCCGCTCATGATATGGTTCGTAGTGATGGCTCTTTGAAACAGTGTGAGGGGGCTGTAGCCATAGCTGGCGAACATTGATCATTCAAATATAGACCCACCTCCCAGGTAACAAAACTAGACACTGATAATTTGTTATATTCCTTCAAAAGATACAAATATCAACATACAACTTCTTTAGAAATTATCTAAATTTTGAAAATTCATTTCATGGATACGACTGAAGTGACACATTTCTTTTAACTTTTACGACAATTCTCACACTAATATTGTACCTTTGAAGTTATAGTTACACATCACGAAATGACACCTTCCAGGATAACCACGAGTCCCTGGCAGCGCCGCGAGATGGGTCCCTACGGGTACTACCTCAACCGGCCCCTCTCCTCACTGCAGTCGTCCACTAACGTGGCCCTCAGACAGCAGGCCCTCACCCTAAGGAGGGCCTTTAGCGACTCCAAACTTATCATCAAAGAACCGCCCAAGAAAAAGAGATACTCGAAATCAATATAATGGCAATCTAGTATGATATTTAAAATCGTGTATAGTATTGAGTTTTTTACTGGATTTGACATACAAAAGTGGTTGATTAATAAAATGTTTGGTGTTTTAATTTCTGAAAATGATGGTTTTCTTTCTAGCCTAGCCAAAGACAACAGCATATAGGGGAGAGTGGGTAACAGTGAACCACTTTTTTTCTTCGGCTTATTATTTCCTTCCTAAATGATGCTAGTCTCTTGTTTTTCAAAAAATCCATACGTGACATCATTCAGCTACAAATCGAGCATATGGTTAAGACCCTGACTTTGATAGATTTGGTTTAAAAGCTTGATTTTTGAAGAATGGGAAATGATCCAGTTTACCCCGTGCTTGGGTTACAAGGGATCAGCACAAAGGTTACAGTGAATCTGTGGGGGCACAGTGGATTTCTGAGGATTTTTAAATAGTGAATCGATTAAATTATTACTTTTATTTAAAAATGTTAACAGTATTTCAGTTACAAAGATAACTAAATTATTAAAGATTTATTATGAATAATATTTACTTCTTTGAAATAGAAATCAACATAAATAAATCTAGGAGAACTGAACTTTTTAGTAACCTACTCAACAAATAGGTACCACTTCATCATCATCACCTTGCCCTTATCCCACACTAGGTGGGGTCGGCGCAGCACGTTCTCTTCTTCCATTCAAGCCTATCATCCGTCATCTCTGCACTCACTCCCTTTTCGGTCATACCCTCTTCCACGCAGTTCATTCACGTCTTTTTAGGACGTCCCCTACCCCGACTACCGCTCACTCTCATACTCATCGTCCTTTTGACCACATGATCATCCTCTCTTCGCATAACATGTCCATACCACGCTAACCTTCCGCTCTTTATTTTCTCTGTCACCGGCGCTACTTTCAGGCTTCCCCTTATATACTCATTTCTAATTTTATCCATCCTTGTTACACCACACATCCATCTCAACATTCGCATCTCTGCTACATGCAGTCTTCTTTCATCCACCGCTTTTGTAGCCCAGCATTCTGATCCATACAATACGACAGGCCTTATAACCGACTTGTAAATTTGTCCCTTAAGTTTAAGGGGCATTCGCCGGTCGCAGGTTATCCCTGAGACCTGTCGCCATTTCATCCAACCAGCATTTATCCTGCTTGCTACTTCCCGGTCAATGTCGCCGTCGCTTTGCAAGATAGAGCCGAGGTATCTGAAGTCTGAGCAGACTGGAAGGGATACGCCATCTAGGGCAACTGGAGTAAAACTGGAGAGGCCGCCAAAATCACAGAACATCTGCTCTGTTTTGGTCCAAATAGGTACCACTTGAAAACTTAATAAATTGTCTGTCCCAGCCAGACAGGTTAAACCTGTAGGTATTAGTCGATATGCAATAGCTTTAATTTTACACCTTGATTTTAATAGCCTGCTGCATAACCTAAGGGTTAGCAGCCGAATGGATTTTCCGCTCACTGTATCGTGGCATTTTGGAATCAAACAAAAAGAACAAGATGAAATGAAACGTTATCAAGCCAAAGAAATCCAAGTACGCCTCTGTGGAGTACAATGAATTGCTATCCGCTGTGACCCAAAAGCAAATTAACCACTGATACCCATCGGTTGTTAACGACAATAAAATTGCAAAAAAATTTCGAGCCTACATTTATAAAGAAAGAGATTCAAGAAATGAACAATAGAAATACTCATTGTGGTAGGAAAATATTAATATATTCGGAATATAGACACATCCTTGAAAATCAACTTTTAAAAAGTCCTAAAAAAATACTTTAGTCGTCACTTTCTGTTCTTACCGTGGTAACGTGAACACCACCTATCGTAGCGCAGCGGAGATTGGTTCAGCGCGGGGGCAATGTAAATAGCTTGCGCCTGTCTATTTTCTATGTTTGTGAGACCAAAACAGAGACAGATATGGCAGTTTATTCACTGTGCCCCTTGATCCACCGTTACCCACTCTCCCCTACGCAAAAAGAAAAAGTGGGTAGAAGCGTGCGTTCAAAATTCCCGCCACGTTTTAATATTAAGTTATAGTCAGAAACATTGACGACGGGATGAATAGTATAAAATAAAACTTCGTCGAAGGCGATAAACTAACTTGGGTAAAATTTGTATCTTTTGTTATTTTTAAAATTGGTTCTATTTCTACCTACATTATTATTGAGACAAATCAAGGAGATGTAAATTCTCACAAAGCTAACTTTAAATTTAAATTAAAAACCAGTGACATAAAAACATCCAACCAACCTTTATTTAATTCCATTAACCTTTTTTAAAAAAAACAAAAAAAATACTTTGGATGCTTTGATAAAAGATAGATGACACAAATATCACCATTGGTAACCCAAAACCCAAAAAAACTTCGCCTGCTCCAAAATAGATGTCACTAATTAGAATTTAGAAGGCGGTGTTAAGATTGTCAAGCGAGTACATATAAGAGCTGGGAACGTATAGTGCCCTCATACTAACCTTGCGTAGGGTGTACCGTGATCACGAAGGCGGTTGCCCCGGGCCGGCTCCGACCATTGCACTGCGGTCGGAAAGAGCTGGTCTGTGACTATCCCAAATAGGGGTACGTCGTACGTGTAATTTTTGGTAGTGGGACTTGCGTTCTGCGCGGTCCCTCATAAAAAATGTTAGTTTTGTTAAAACAATGCATAGATTAGATATGTCTGATTCTATACTATGTACATATAAGCCTAGGAGAATATTAAACGAAACAATAGTAAGGTCACCACATTCTGAAATGTACCTTAACTTGAAAAAAAATAAGAACATACGTGATTGACTTCAGTGAAGCAGCGAACAAAATAGCAAACAAATCTGAACTTTCAAAAAAATTGTCAGAAAGAAGGTATCTTAAGACTGAGGAATTTGGACTGTTTTGATTTCATGTTCCTTTATGATCAGCGTTCAAGACGACTAGTGTATAATACCTAGTAATCGATAATGCATGCACTCATCCAATAGTGTAAATAAAATTGTGAGCAAGGATATTTATGCTCATATAATCTTATAGATTTCAAGTGTAGAGGTGCTGTGACCATTGTTGCGATTACTTGATTTGAAATCAAATTCAGATGGGACAGACGTGACTGAAACCATGAAGATTGAAGAATCTGTTCTACAACGAGTGAATTGAAGACCTAGTGATCTCTTAGATATAGTAGAGTGTTAATGAACTGAGTACTACGGCCAACGACGTATTCGACGAAACATTATTAGACAAAAATGACACCGTCAGTTAGGCAAGGCATTTTAATTCCCAAGTATTTTTTTAGTAAATAACTTATTACTTACCTGTTCAATGTACACACAAACCAAACGCAATTATAAATTACCAAATAAAAATTATTAAAATTAAATAAAAAATCACTGATATCATTCAACCCCACCCCCTCCCCCCTAACATTTTCTACCATTCAACAGCCAGCCCTCTTACTCTCAAAGCTATCGAATCTTAGACAATCTATCATACAGTTTCTGTATCGAATTGATATATTAATTGAAGCTACCAATTCAGGTGTTTTAGGGATACTAGCTGCTGATGAACTTATATAATACCGGTTACTACACTGATAACCTGGTAAAGAAATAATTCAATAATTTGGCGTGACTACCGGTTTAACCTTCAATCGTAACGGAACTAGGCTTTAGAGTAAGAGGGATGTTCGCATGTGCAGACGATATCAAAAGCAATTACGAAGAGGAACACACATATCCAAAAACAAGATTCCTGATTATTCCAAAATAATGTAGAATATTGTATAGATTTTCGTTAAGTATCAGTCATGAGTTGAACATTGTTTTGTTTGTCAATTACTTTTAACTGTACGAATGTATTTCCAAAATATATCTCCTACGAAATACCCAACTTGGTTTCATTCGGTAACAACTTGTATAATTTAAAATAGCCAAAAAAATAAAACTACAAACTTTGATTCATCCCAAAAAAAATCACAAAGAAAAAAATAAAACGATTTATTATCGTACAATGCTACAAGCATTTAGTAACATTGGCACGTCCGGTACTAACCGAGTCCTGTTATAAACTAACCATACTCTAGACCACACGCGAGACGCAGCGACCCCAACTGTGTGGAAAGAAAAACACGACATGAGACATGATTTTATTTTACATTTACATTTATTGCAATTTAGATTGGGACTACACTTTGACGAAGAGGAATTATAATATTACCGTATTATAAAATTAGCCGATCACATTCATTCAGAACAAACGAAACTCCAGCTCCTGAATCCGAGTCGTTGAACCTCTTCTGTGACGTTAAGAACTCATGAGGTTCTTTGACATCGCATAAGAAGCTTCCCAAAGTGTTCAGTAGCTTTTCGCACAAATTTTCTTGCTCATCGCAAACTTTACATTTACACCGATTTTTGCTGTCTCTATTTTTCGACAGCAAAAAAGCTCACAAGAAAATAATAACTTAGACGGAGCGCGTAGAATTAGTAAGTGAGCCAGAACAAGTAATACGAAATTAGCTAGTATTTTTTTCCTCTGAGCACAAAACGGAAGCATTACAAATCGGCGAAATGTTCCGTAAGTGAAAAAGAGGGGTAATAATATCGAATCTGTAGCCACTGGAAAAAAAATTACTATAGGACAGTCGAACAAAATGTTTATTTACTAAATGCATAGTAGGTTACCCAACAAAATTAGTTTTCTGATCTACATTACAATAACACAGTCGTCATGATGTAGTTCCCAATCTTAACACGAGTAAGTATAAAATATCATGAAATATAAAAACAGATCATCCTTAATTATAATTCATCATATAAAAAGTTTATATCCGTCCGGATACTAACAAAATGTCCGCTACGTGTCGCCAGTGGCTGCTGCTTTTTTCTTCACGTCGAAGCTCTTAAGGGGATCGTTCTGGCGAGCCTGGAGTGAAGACAAATCGTTTTACTATAAATAACTTTAAGTACATAGTTCACATTAATCTACTTTTCGATGGTATCTAGTCGTAATGTAGTTACTGTGGAGAAGAACGCACAAGAAACTTCTTTGTTACTCTGATCCGGCGATAAATGCATGGAATGAATTAGATGCATGAGAAAATGTCACCTGATACTTGTGCCTCTTCGCGCTCCCGTAGTGGGCTGGCTGTCTCCTCTTCCGCGGCGGCGGCGCGGGCGCGGGCGCGGGCGCCGCGGCGGGCTCGTCGGGCGCCGGCTCGCCGCGCAGCGCCGCCGGCAGCAGGTACTCCGGCACGTGCGCCAGGTGCTGCTGCACCCTCACCGTGTGCAGCGCCTTGTCTCGACGCAATGCGGCCAAGTCCGTCGGGTTCTCCTCGAAGTAACCCTGGGAGTAACGGTTGCTATCAGATTTGAAGGGACTGGTTTCACGCGAAGGTTTGGAGGAAGGTAGTCAGGGAGAAGATTAGTCGTTCATCAATGATATAGGTTAGTTGTTTGTCATCATGTGAGATAAATTGCCCAGAGGATAATATTGATAGCCACAATCACTAGTTACCATGGCGAGCCAGCCATTCTACTCTTTTCTCCAATTTGTATTGCAGTTGGCTGCCAGTCGACCTTGAATGTTTACTTACTTTGCGAAAATCTTCTAAACAAAGTATAAGTGTATGTGAACCTGTAATTTCTTGCAGTTGAGCAGCTCCTGCTTGATCTCCTTGAGCCGCGCCTCGCGCACGGCGATCCTGGTGACGGCTCGCCACGCGTCGCGCGACCTGTACCTGAACCCTTCCACCTCTTCAAGGGCGAACTCGTACTTCCTGGGAAATATTAAAATATGTAGTCCTTATTCTGTACCATCTCTGTACTGTCAGGCGGTTTCTAACAACTAGTACTTCATAAAGTGTAACTTACTGTAAAACTTGTTGACTTTTAAACCCTTTTGATAGGTGTGCTTCAACCGCATCCATTAATGGCTTCTCTCTTATTGACACGAATGAAAGCACTGATCCCTGAAAATGAAATAGCAAGATAGTTCCTTTCTATTTTTATTATTACAAGACAGACTAGCGAAATAGATTTTGGAAGATTAAAATCAATATCAGATCAATATAACAGTGAAATATTTATGAAAATAAATTATAATTAGCAAAAATAACACATGTTTAAAGTATCCGAATCAGTTTCCGATATCAAGTTACAAAAACGGTCTTCAAAAGCTAAATATTTATATTTGGTATGGATCGATAATTAAATACCTCCCAATAAGAAGTGCATTGACTCACCTGATTGTTTCCCCGAGCAGTTCTGCCAGCTCTGTGTACGTACGAGTTCACGTCCAGCGGGAAATCGAAGTTAATAACATTGGACACGTGTTGGAAGTCGATGCCGCGTGATACACCAGACTCCTTGTCTTTTTTGCGTTTTGATGGTTGCTGCAAGTGAGGAGCTATTAGTACAGATGGGTGTCGGACTATTGTCCGCACACTACATGTGGACCGAACAGTATTGCAGAATTACAGTGACAGCATGCTTTCTCAATGACGATACAATAACGTAAAGAGCTCCACTAGCCGCCATATTCCTAGTAATTGTTACACAAATAAATAAGAATGCCTAAATTCTGAGAAACATAGCAGATTACAATTTATTATTCAATGATATTTGCTCTGACTATCATTAAAACAAACAGGGGTCGAAACTGATTGCCATGGTAAAAATACTGACTTTACTGACTTGAAGAGTCGAAAATACTGACCTTTTACTGACTTTCAAAGTCAAAGGGTGTTACAGACAATGTTAATAAGTAAAAAGTACACCGTTCTTAGAGGTTATTAAATTTTTTTAAAGGATATGCAGACAAACTTTCTTGCATTTACTTGAGCTTAAACACTAGCTTTGCCCACAAGTTGGTCCGCGTTGATAAGATCCGCCACATTGTATTATTATCCTTTAATAGGCGGCCCTTTAATTATAAAATCCGGCTAAGTGCGTGTCGGACCACGCATACTATAGGTTTCCGTAGGCATTCCGCCTGTTTTCAATAATACGGAACCCTAATAATGAGCATATGATGCTTCATTTTGATGTGAAACATGTAATGCGGCGCGTAATAATTTCGCCATGTTTTACGTACGTTCAGTGGCGTGTGGGTTCGAAACACAATCAAGTTTTTTTTTCAAATTGACGACCACTTGGCTCTGTGGTTTGAGCGTAAACTGCTCGGCTCACTGCACCGGGTGGTTGCTGGTTAGATTCCGGTGGGGCAAAGTCAATAAGACGGGCGATACACTGATCGCCAGACTGACACACCAACTGTATGGTCCCAAACTAAGCAACACTAGTAATAGTACTATCGCCCTATTCGCGTCTATTTATACTGACAAAGGACTGGGGGCGATTCCAGTGACACCTAGACTAGGGGAAATTACGAAAAGCCATTTCCGAAATTTGCCCCGTCGGGAATCGAACCCGCACCCACCACGTGCAGTGAGCCAAGCAGCCTACGCTCAAACTACTGCACCAAGCGGTTGGTATTTATAAAATATTATATAGAATATTTAATTTATTAAATTATTGATATTTTTTAATAAGGAATAATTAATTACCTTTAATAAACCATCTATAATGTAGTTCAAGAGTTAGAGGAACTGAATCTTACAACTCACATAAAAAAGGCCACTTTGAAGCTCAATAATTTCGTAAATGAAAATTAATTTTGAAAAACTTTCAAAGAAACCTAAAAATTATTGTTTAATACTTATCGAAAGATATCCCGAGGGGGTGAATAAACCATTTTTTTCACTCCCCTTCACGTCATGTACAGGAGTGTACCTTCACTAGAATAAAAATGCTTTCAATATTTATTCATATCAGTTTTGTAGCGGCACCGAAAATCTATTTTTGTTGCAATTTGCAGCCCTAATATTCTCTGAATAAAGTGACTGACGTCGGACGGACGGTTTAAAGGTTTCTAGTTTGACTACGGAATCCTAAAAAAGCCGTGTCTGTACATTAAGGTGGAGGCGCTTGTCTAGCCCGCGAAATTCAAAATTTTCGAGTATTTTTATAGTTTATCCAAAATCTGAAAACATTCAAGACACCATTTTGTAATTGGCGAAAAAGACCGTATGCAATGCATTTATTAATATAGACAACTTACTCTAAAACATTTCAAGAACGACAGATAACCAGAAAAACTGCCAATTTTTGTATATTTAGTGATTTACTAGTATCATATCCACCGTGATAATATTTAGAGTAAAGTAAATGTATTAATAAACGCACTGCATACTGTGTTTGTCGCAAATCACAAAATGTTGTCTTAAATGTTTTCAGATTTTGGATAAACCATAAAAATACTCGAAAATTTTGAATTTCGCGGGCTAGACAGTCGCCTCCACCTTAAAATATATAATCTAGAAAGAAACAGCCGGGATATAGCACTAGGAATTAAACGGTTCCCAAAAAAAAGTTTGTGCGCGCATTATAAAAAAAACGGAATATATCAATTTTTGTTATACTGTAAATACATATCTATTATATACTAGCTGTGCCCCGCGACTTCATCCGCGTAGTATTGGATTATTGGGTTAAAAAGTATCCTATATGTTAATCCCGGTTATAATCTATCTGTGTTCCAAATTTCATCCAAATCCGTTCAGTAGTTTTTGCGTGAAGGAGTAACAAACATACATACATACATCCACACTCACAAACTTTCGCATTTATAATATTACTAGCTGTGCCCCGCGACTTCATCCGCGTAGTATTGGATTATTGGGTTAAAAAGTATCCTATATGTTAATCCCGGTTATAATCTATCTGTGTTCCAAATTTCATCCAAATCCGTTCAGTAGTTTTTACGTGAAGGAGTAACAAACATACATACATACATTCATACATACATACATACATACATACATACATACATCCACACTCACAAACTTTCGCATTTATAATATTAGTAGGATTAGTAGGATAACTCAAAGGTGACTGACTGACTGACATAGTGATCTATCAACGCACAGCCCAAACCACTGGACGGATCGGGCTGAAATTTGGCATGCAGGTAGATGTTATGACGTAGGCATCTGCTAAGAAAGGATTTTGATTAATTCTACCCCCAAAGGGATAAAATAGGGGATGAAAGTTTGTATGAAACTTTGTCAATTAAATTCCACGCGGGCGAAGTCGCGGGCACAGCTAGTTAGTTATATTTTAAATACTGAATTGATTTTGATGCGGTCTTCACCATTTGGTAGCTTGGGGTCAAATTCGAAATCTAAGCCACATTTCATCTAATTCCGGTGGGATGAACTAAAGATACAAATTTCAATACAATTTAGCCTTTCCGTACTACTAGTATTACAAGCCACACTACACTTAGGAAGTCATTTTGCTGTTCATTATGGAGCATTGTTGAATGGGCATTTTGACATTATTGTGGTTGCTTTGTCAGTTTTTCAAAATTATATCCAGTTTACGAAATATTCAGCTTCAAAGTTGTAGCCTTTTTACTTTAGTGTGCAATAAAGAGTTTTTCTATTATATTCTATTATATCCTATAACTAGTGAACCACATTAAAAACAAATACATATTTAATATGAACCATCACATATATTATTATTGTTAAGCGGTGTTATGTCTAGGGACCCCATAGTATGCGTGGACCGAACGCACTTAGCCGTTTTATTAGGCTTTTATTATAGTATAGATTCTATAGGTATCCTTAGTGAAAGTAGCGTAGATTTGGTAAGTATCCATAATACAAAAAAAACCTTTTCATTACTCATACTCTGAAAGTAGGTCTGAAGTTGCCTGAGGAGCGGGTTGAAAGTAATACTTTTCCGGCCCGGGAGAATCGCTTTCAACTGACAGCTGTCAAATTATAAAAAAAAAACTAGTTCCATTTTCACATTTCTATGGAACCTACATATTCTATGTTCAAACTTTTTCTACAGTCACTCAATTACAGCACGGTGTAAAATTGAAATAACATAAAGTTAAGTATTAATTAAAGAATATATATTTTTAAATGACTTAATTATAATTTAGTTTCAACAATTTCTTTAAAATAACATAGACTTGGGCAAAATATTTAAAGATGAAAATGAAAAATAATGGCTAAATAATGAAGTTGGCCGGCCAACGAAAAAAAAACAAAATAGGCGGCAATCCGATCTTTTTTTTTCGAGTTGTAGAGTATTGTTCATTCTTCCTTGTATCATTTCTTAAGCCAATTCCTGTTTTTATTTTTACTTTCCTTATATTCGTAATGAAAAGCACAGTGTTTACCTCGGGTGAAAGACTTATTTTGTCCCTCGAACTATTAGCGCCCTCGCTACGCTCGGGCGCCAAACCCCGTCTCGAGACTAAATAAGTCACTTTCACCACTCGTGTAACAATGTACTATTCCTTGAAGTCGAAAATACTGACTTTACTGACCATTTTTCAGAAAAACTGACTTTTACTGACCAATGTTAAAAATACTGACTTTTACTGACTTTACTGACCAGTTTCGACCCCTGAACAAAGTTCCTCAAGTCCCTCACCTTCTTTGTTTTTCTCTCTTCCAATGGCAGTATGCCGCCATCAGGCTTCTCCAGTGCCATCTCATCAGAAGCTACTATGATCTGGTACCGGCCCCTATTGAACTGGTCCACGGACAAACACCGCACTGCCGCCGGGAGCTCCGAGTTTAGCACGCATGAGCCAATTTTGAACTGTTCAAGATATAATTTTAATCTGAAAAGAATACTGAGATGTAGAGCAACCCTTGAGGATATTGTGATGTCTGCCTAACTTAGATCTAGGATATTTTGATATTATTTTTATCTAATCACTTCTAAGCATTAATTCAATAATGGTAACAATGTTCACTTACTTGTAACACCTATCAACAGTTCTCACGAAAATAATACTCTTCCCTCTAATAAGGTTTAATTTCAGCAGTGCATACAATATGGCTGCCTTATCATCTTCCTCTGCAAACAAATGGTAGTGCTGCAGCTGAGAAGACGGCGCCAGTTCTGGCTCTTCAAGCTTCAGAGTAACAGGGTTACGGAGTACAATCTTTTTTAGACTTAGAACATCATTGGATAGTGTTGCTGATGCCAACACTGCTTGGTAAATCTTTGGTAGATGACTGAAATAAATTATAAAGTTTATTTCATTATATTATAATTATATTAAATTTATTGAAATATTATTACATTTCATTATCATCATTGATTATCCACAGTAGGCTGAACCAAGGACTTCAAGATTCATAGAAGGATATTGGCGACCTTTATCAGGTGCTATCAACTGCCCTTATTGCTTAGGTGATCAGAATCAACCTTGTCAGTAGTTTTAAAGATGTGCTTATCAACCCTCTGTAAGTTATTGACAGTCCACCCAATATGCACCATACACTATCACCTAACAAACAGAAAATAACTCCTCAGATATCAACTTACCCCAATAATTCTTTTATCTCATCTTCATAACCAAAGGAAAATATCAAATCTGCCTCATCCACCACCATCACTGCCAGATCTTCCTTGAGCCTCATGTTGTTGGCCTTTAGATGTGCCAATGCCCTGGATGGTGTGGACACCACTATGTCCGGCTTGTCTGATAGTATCGCCTTTTGAGTCTGTGTGTCTCCACTCGAGGATATATCTATACATCTGACCTCTCTGCCACATTTGATTGTCAAATCACCTATCACAGATGCAATCTGAAATTGTGTGCTGCAGAGGGTTATATGTCAAGTTATTTGTTGAAAACTCATTTGTGAATATTGACGGTATAAGTTATCCTAACATTTGGGAAGCAATCATCAATTGTTGTAATCATCAGAATTTAAGGATCAACGAATAGTGACACTATTAATAAAAAAAAAATTAACACAAATGTTCAATTTCTGTCAAATAAATAATAAATATCGCCAGACTGGCACACCAACTATATGGTCCCAAACTAAGCAACGCTTGTACTATGGGTACCGTACAATGGACTGGGGGCGACCCCAGTGACACCCAGACCTGGGCAATTCACGAAAAGGCCGTTTACGAAATTTGCCCTGGCGGGAATCGAACCCGCAAACACCACGTGCAGCGAGCCGAGCGGCCTACGCTCGAACTACTGCATCAATAGTTTATTTAAGCCACACAAAGACAGTGAAAAATATTTCCAATACTTATGATTCCATATTTACATATCAGTAGGTAGGTACAAATAATAAAAAAAATGTCTTTTACCTGTCCACACAACTCTTTACTCGGTGACAAAACCAAAGCCCGTATACATTGATGTGTGCTTGTGTTTTTCAGATTCAGTATTTTCTGTATGACCGGTATTGTAAAAGCTGCAGTTTTGCCGGAACCTGTTCTGGCCCTCATCAGGACATCTTTGCCTTCTAGTAGAAGCGGTATCGCAGTCTCCTGGATTAGTGTAGGCTCTGGCCACGCCAGCTGCGATATGGCCTATGAAATTAACACCATTATGTAGCATGTTTGTACACACAAATACTAAGCGCACAATCAACTCTATATCAGAAGCTTCCCTTAATAAGTCATTAACTCGAATATTACCTTCAGGATTCTGTCGTCAAGCTCCATTTCATGGAACATAACCTTTTTGTCTTCACCCATTCTGCGTCGCAATATTATAACACTTACAAATATTGAAGTGATACCAACTTATTTATATCCTTGGTACTCATAAACTGAAGAAACAGGAATATTTATGTTGTTTAGAATGATATGGTTGGCGAAATTACGACAAATATAATTCACGTGTGTCCCGCAACGCCATTTTAATTTTTTTTGTGTTGCCATATTAGTTAAACAATTTCTACGATAGTGCACTGGTGTGGTGGTGACTGATGTCAATCGAATAAGATGAGATTTTACATGATTTAGGAATAGAATAAATGAATAATATACAAATAATAAAGAATATTGATTTGGTAATAAAGTAGTGTAATGTATGTATAATCTACGTACACCCTTTGCCTCCCTTTCTCCGGCTTTGTACTCTAGGGCCCGTAGATCAATCTCAAGTCTGAGAGCGATCTTGGAAATGTCATTCCAGAACAAAATGATATGTGAAACTGTACTTAAGATCACTCTCAAACTTAAGATCGATTTATTAATACGGGTCTATTATATTATATAACAAAAAATCTGTGTATTATGATATCTTTTCCGGTGGTATAGCCAAGCTGTAGCCAACTGACTACAGCTCATATACGGGCTCGCTCGACCGGGGTAGTCCCACCCTTACATAAATTCAGCGTAAAGTAGATATTATTATAGCTGCGTTTTGTACGATGAGTGGGAAAGCCAGACGACGACCCCCCTCTCCTCCCTGTATGCCACTATTCTTCAGCCGCAACTTGCGAGCAATGCCATTGGTATTGCTATTTTAACTGCTTAACATCAAGCTGTTGGTATGCTTGTTTGACAAACGGAGTCGGGAAGTATTCAAAATCGTGGAAATGTAGAAGAATATAATTGTATTTTATTCAATAACAGTAGTGGTATAATGCCTGCACATAATCATAATATTACCACTGAATAGTAGAAATAAGGTAATCAATTTTCGGATATTTTATTTACTGACAACATCTAAAGAATGGCCGACCGAAGTTGTTTCTGCACAGCATTATTTTCATTGCAACGGTGTTATTTTTAACTATTTCCAATATTTGATTATTCTTTTAAACTTAATATAATTGCTGAAGTGTATTTTTGTCTTAAATTGATTTGTGACTTACTAAAATGATAAATAGCGACGTCGTTACGGGCCGCAGTTCATTGCCTTATGTAAAACTTGAAACAGTGTTTCTTCCGTAAGTGACCGAAATAATACGGTGACCTATGTGTATGGCGTGATTGCTTCGTTTTTGTGGTGATCAAAGTGCGAAAATGTCGAATTCTACGGCTCAAGTGTTGATGAAGAAGGGTAAGAGGGGCGCAGCCGCATACATTCACGCCGACTGCGCCAGTGGATCCCCTCAGCATTTGGGTCCACTGCTGGATGTGCTGCTGAACCCGAGCAAGGCTATAGATGAATGGGAGACCATCGACTGGTGCCGGTGGCTGCTGGCGGGTGGCAGAACGCCCGACGAGTTCGCGACCATAGGTGAGTTAGCATAATCTAACTGTACTCTTCGAAATGTCTAGTTTCTAGGTTATGAACCGATACTTTACATGAATCGCTTTGTTTTGGCGAGCAATTGGAGCTGGGCAACAGAATAAACTAAGTAGGTGCCTATTGTTTGATTGGGGTACCTATTTATTTCTAAACCATAATATGTATACTTTGTTATTTGTATATACTTACCTACCTCAAATATCGAATTAAATTAATTCTAATACAATATAACATACAGTTATTCAATTTTTTGATGGGTGAAAAATAAAATTCCTCAATGACAACTTAATTAAACATTTTATCCATGAAGTATGCACCCTTCAACAAGGTGGAAGATGTGTAACAACATTGTTATTCACTCAAAACTACTAGGAACCCATTGTGTTCTCGTAAAAGTACTAAAATGTACCCTTTGTAGATACCTACTACCACTATAAAATTTATATTAGATACTTTTGTGAAATACCATTGTTATGAATTTTGATTGGGTAACAGGCAGTGTTTCTTAACATTGCCTGTTCCTCCCTCTCGAGAAGAACAAATTAAAATCATTGCCAAGAATGTTAATATACCATTATACAGTGGTTAGTTTACATAATGCTTAATCATTTTCTGTAAATGCCTTCGCTACAATGTAAGCCTTCCATTATAAGATTATAAGATAAAATCCTTTGTGGTTTTTACTAACATTGTTTAAATCATCATTGTTTATATAGGTCTACCAGAATCTCATGGCATTAAAAAAATATAAAAAAATGTGATTTTCATATGGCAATGTCAATTGTCACCTGCCAAATCAAAGTACAAGGTTTGTCAACCGCTGTTGAGATTTTGTGATATCTTCTTGGCAATTTATTGTTTTTGTGAAAATGTCGAAAAAGCCACTTCGATCTCAAGCGAGAAATATTGTTTTCAATGTGTATCGTAAAATAAGGGAAGAAGAAGGCGTAAATCAAACTCAATCTTTGATTTTAAAGCGCGTCGTAGAGTTGACCGGTAAGTTGGACTGAGTTGTTTTGATACTTTTAGTTTATTTTATATTTATCTTACTTAATTATAGCTTCTTTATAGGGGTTTTCAGTACTACTATACGGCGAATCATAGGTGAGTGCACATCGAACGATGGTGTATTTTCCACGCCTGGTAAAAAGAGGAGAGCGGGGAAGAAGAAAATCAACTTGGACAGTTTCGATTTACAGTTGATAAGGAATAAAGTAAATGAATTTTATACAGTTCGGAAGGAAATTCCAACAGAAATAAAACTGTTAAAAATTCTTCGACAAGAAATTGATTTCAACGGAGGGAGAGAATCTCTGAGGTAAGAAAAATATTAAGTAATAATCCTTCTCACTCGTAAGACGAGGCCTGTGCCCTGCAGTGGGACGTACGAGTATTTAGACTGATGTTGATGTTGATGATTGACTAAGCTATCGTTTCAGTAACATGATAAATTTTATTATTTTTTACAGACTTATACTTAAGGAGACAGGTTTTGAATATTTTAAATGCCAATCAAAAAGGATCATTTTGATCATTTTGTGTACGGAACTCAAGTAAGCGAACGAAAAGCAATTATACCAGTGACCTGAGCGATAATATTGGAATACTGCGAGTCTGCTAAGTGATTCGGAACGGTGCTTGTTGTGTGTAACTAGTCTTAGTGAACTAGTGTACTAGTAGTGAACTAGTACTGTGTATTTGTCGAGTTTGTGGAGAGCGAAATAAACCCTTTTTACACGTTTAACGGCATTAATTGTACCTACCCCTGTACGTGTACGTAACATTATAATAAATTAGTACATAAAGTAATATATGATTGGATTTATTTTTTTTGTCATATTTTCCTATGTTAAGAACCCGATGCATAACAACAATTTCATACACATACCTAGTATACTTTATGTTAATTAATGACTAAATATATAAATAAAAATTAAACAGTATCAAGATCGTTTAATCCAATTTCCCCAGTATTGCACACAACAAATTTTTATTTCCCCATTTGCCATGAGATTCTGGTAGACCTATAGAACCTTAGGGGATACTTTAACATTCATTTTTTAAATTAGTAGGATTACTTTGATTATGTCAATGTTTTCACAATTATCCTAATGATAAGTGGATCCATCAAAATTTTGCATGAATGGGCTACATCAGCAATTTGTGTTCTGGACCCCAGCTTCTCACAGTTTTATTCTGGAAACTTCACATAGTCCATCTAAGCAGAAGCCTATACTAAAGTCACAAATTGACAAAAGAAAGACAGTATAGACTCCAATATGTAGCGCAGTAAACATTGAAGTGGGTCTGTGTATCTGAACCGGCCGGTGTCGCCATCTGCCCATTTTCGTGGGCTCAATGTCGCGCAGATGTTGTGAAACCTTGGTCGTGAATATGATTCATACACCGTACACGTCGTTAAACCCACATATGTATTGCATGCACTAATAGTAAACATTATGGAGTGGTACTCAAATGTTATCACAGCAACTGAAATTCGATCTGATGGGAGAAACAAAGCTTTACATAAAACAGCAGCTATTGTTGCTGTCTTATAATTTTCCGTTAAGTTCTCTTTCTCATTTCTTTTGTTTCATTGTCAGCGGCTGTTACCTGTAGGGCAATGGCATAGTCACCTAGATTTGATTTTTCTTTTTCTATGTAATTGTTTTGAAGAAAATGGCTGAAGAGGTTGGCTTAACCTGTCTCATTGACCTCAATCAATATTGTTGTCGCTCAGTAAATTAGCAAAACCTAGCAATTTTGCTACCTACTTACTTTTGTAGTCATAATATAAGTCAAGATGTAAGTAAACCAGATAAAATAAAATAAACCACAATCCAGGTCAAAGATTTCCTTAGGACTGTGTGTGACACGAAGAGATGCCAAGTGAGGAAAATAGGTGGGGTACTTTATTGTGCTTATTTAATCATTTTAAAAATATTTGCCTAATTTATTAAAATTAATTACGAAATTTAATTAGAGGAATTAAACACCTATCTTTGGATAAAATCCTTGACCTTGGTTGAGACCTCGATCAGGTCAAGCTGGCGCAACGCCGTCGTGAAGGCCGGAATTACACGTCGGCTCTAATGATTGAACTTAGGTTTCTAAATTAAGAACGATGCATTAAAAAGCTTAATTGCAAGTCTGCTGAATTTAAGCAGACTTATACAGACAGATTATACCTACCTATCTAATAACTATCTGCTGTCTGCGGCTCGGCCCGCGTGGTAGGTACCTACTTAGATAAAATAAAAGTAAGTAACTCTTTATAACATCAGCTATCTGCCGTTGAAAGTCCTGGCAAAATCGCTGCAGCCGTTTCGAAGTTCAGCCGGTACGAACAGAAGTTATAGGCATGTAGGTAGGTACCGTAGGTACTTTCATAGGTAGGCATGCTTTTAGTAAAAAGCTGTTAAGTATTTTGACATTTCACTTCAATTTTATTTATTAGTATAGGTAAACTTTTTTTATTACTTATGTAAAAAGCGGTTTTATTTGCAGTCGGGGTTCTTTTATTTGGACTATCCGACCTTACATATTAATTCGAGCCTGAACATATACCTAACTATTACTACTACTAGGTTAGAAAAACACGCTCCCATACTGTCCATCTTTTGAGCTATAATGCCTTTCTTCTGTTTTCGATTGACTTCAGTGAGTAAGTACATAAAATAACTAGTTAATAAAGTGGTGATGATAAAGTACATATAAAAAATAAAACACGGAGTTTACATTACAACGTATCTTATGAATATTTTATACTCTAAAATTTTCCTCCCATTATTTCATGATATATGTACGTAATAAGGGGAATTTTATTTCCTATAAACAATCACACGCCGATATAAAAAACGCAGATATATAAATTCGAGTGTGCTCACTGGAACTTTTTAACGATTCATATTTAGTTTTATTCTAGGTAGGTACCTACTTATAAACAAATATGCATAAGGTACTATCAAGCATCGTAGTTAAGTTACAAACTTATTAATCAGGTGTTCAAATATAAATAAATTCGTCACAATAACGAAGCGTTGCTTGCAATGAAAATATCATTTACTCATAGATAGTACACCAGCGACCCCGCCACCACAAGAATAAAGTGGTTATACGTTATTAATTATTATTAGTGATAATGGGGGCGCCACTAAGCACGGTTTTTTGCCACCTGTCTCGTGCTGCGCACCAATGTCATCGCACTTGACTCGCTTGACCTAAATGCCGGCTTAACATAAACGACACTCAGTTTTATGTTCTTGTTCTTTGTGCATGTTCGTTAAGTAATGAAGGAGCAATGGACAAAACGAACAAGTTATTGCCCTCTGGTGAAGGCCCAGACGCAAAAAATAATGCCTAAAGTAAACATTGTGCTCATTCAATTAATTTTACTCACACGATCGATGAACGAAACTTAAAATTAGCCAGAGATTCATGCTTACAGTCGAACAAATGTTCGCAGCTAGGAGTACGATGCCATCGCAAAACGCGTCGCGCGAATGCCGTCGACATTGACACGGTTTGACACGCACCCCACTTATTACAATATGATATTACACTAGATGCGTTAATCTGAATTGATTCGCATCCGTTCGCAGGTTTATTGACGGAAGACAAGACCGAAAGACTGATGAAGAACAATCGTTAAATACGTTATAGTTATCTCAGATGACACAACTTAGCTCTACAGCTCCAGTGAAGAACCGCTTTGAGCAATAAAGCCAACTATAATTTAATTTGACCCTCATCTATTTATATCCAAAACAAATCACGAATCATCTGAATATATTTGTTTAAGGAAGTAGATCCCACAGCAGTTAAATGAAGCAAAAATCATTCAAACCCACCCAATAAGGACTTCCTAACGTAGGTATCTTGCTAACATCAAATCGTACGAACACAGCAAAGGTGCACAGTATGAGTAATCTTCCACGATGGCAATTTTGTACCTTTGGATGATTCAGTAGTATTTGTGACAAAACGTATCTTAATGGCAATAGGCAGCTAAAATGCGTACATTCGGGTCATAAAAAATTTGGTGAGATTAACCCAAGGCATATTTAAACAGCTTTATGGAAGCCCAGAGGGAGAGACGAGTTTTCATTCATTGGAAATGTCCAAGCGTTCTGGTGGTTGCGAATTTGAAAAGAAAAAAATAACCGGAATAAAATCTATGCATTTTATCTTCCTAAACAACTATACTTCCTATAGGATTCCCACAGTCAGTATCACATATGTAACACCAAGAGCTTAAGATGTTATGCAACTTTATGCCACCTCTGTCATAATATCTTAGTCACGACGACAGCATTACGTGGTTCGCATTTTTATCTGATAAAAACATAATTTTCCTCATATTTTATTAAAGATGTAGGAGCTTTTGAGACAACATACACAGAATAAAATACTAAGAATTATGAAATACCTGATAATTGAAACACGTATGTAATCCAAACTAAATTGTGAGACATTCTCTACATTATATTGGTTTGCAAAGTTACAAAAAAAACTTTATATAATAAAGGATGTTATTGTTATTTAATCATAATAGTATCGGTATTAGTTTTGCAATTAAACAGGAAAATAATAATGATACGTACCCACTTCTACATATTACACATGGGAGCGGTTAGATAAAATACTACTATTATTAAAATATTTGTGATTGTCTATTTTAAAACCACTGCGTCTGTATGCTGTCTATCTATTTCAAGTGCGAATGTAACTTAATTGGCCTCGTCTCTCGATCTGGGGCCCAGCTCTGTTACCATCTGGTATCTTGATCGACTCGGAATAGTCGAGCACGCTCGTAAAGCTGGCTGGACGATCAACTAGCAAATTCGTCGAGTTCCTAAGAATGCTTAAGAATTTTCGTGTTTTTTCTCGAATTGCTGAACTCGTTTGGCAAAAGTTAACACGGTTCAATTGTATTATTTTTATCTTCCGTACTTAACTTACATTTAAAATCCATACGAATGAACGCCCCAGTTCCACAACTGCCGTATTTACTTTCTTATCCTTATAGCTGACGGAGAACTTTCCACCTGTTTCCTTAGTCGATGTGTCATCGACCTTTTCTTTTATCTGGCTTATGTAGCTTATTGTAGGCCTTCCTCTTCCACGCCTTCTTTCCACATTTCCCTCTTAGATGTTCCTTCTGAAGGTCTCTTGTCATACGAGGTGGCTATTGAATATACGCTAACACAAGCCATTGAGTGACTCACGAACCGATTTGACAACCATTTTGGTGCTCGCCTCACGTATGCAAGATTTATCCGCATATTTTGAGACGGCCCCAGTTTTCTTAGCAAGTGCATTGACTCTAGTGCGTTTCGTATTGGTCGGTGTTATTCACCGGCCGTGGCGTTCGTCGACCCCTTCTAACAGCTGATCGCGGTTCGCCAGACACGTGCTGTGCTCCTCTGGCCTCGACGATAAGCACCCTTCTTGCTACTAGGATAAATCTTTCGTCGACAATATATTACAAAAAAACTGCGTAGGTGTGCTTGGTATTAAGAAAAAACCCAAACATACCTATTGAATGTAAAAATAATAATCAGCAACTTTTATTTGATCCAAGTATTATTCAAAACCAGCAACCAAGTACAATCGCAGGTGAATCTTACCTAAGAACCTAAATAATGTTTTCTTAGGGAGCGGTGGGTGCCGGTGCCCACAACCAGCTTTGCACGTGTCGGAGATGAAATATCGTACAGTCATTGTTGGTGGGTGACAGATGCTATTAAATCCGTTTGTTGCCAGCTTTAGGTACATCATAAAAAACTTTAATCCGCGATGCCTCAACATCAGTTACGTCATCATATTTCAATTTTTGACGACTATATTACCCTAACTTCCGTAGCCGTAAACACACTTAGTAATACATTTAACATTTTATTAATAGCATTGCATGGGCCTGTCCAATCGACGACCGTAAATAAAACGATATACCTATAATGTTATTAGCGAATATTATAATTAAACTCTATTCATATCAATATTCCTATCATTCGCCGTCTCGTCTTGCTTTGTCCGATCTTGGCCCGGCATTACGTCCCGGGTTTTCCCGGGCTTGGGTACCCTCATTTTCAATGTCAGTCGACAGAGTTCAAACTTATCGATTAATATTCCGCTCGGGGCTCGTTATTATGTCCTAAAATATCTTCTGGTTGTTGAGAATATAATACTTTTGAGTTATTAAATATATTAATGAATGTTTTACAGTGTCGTTACACGGTACAACATTTATTATCAAGCAACGGATAATAAGCGATCTCAAAAAAAATTGGTAATATAAATTAAAGAGAAGAAGATATCTTTAAATTTATACCTATAGTTTCTCTTCATCTGAGGAGTGTCTTATCAACTCGCTTAAATCTTTATAAACAGTAGGTTCCTAATCTAACCTACCTATCGATTTAAGCCTTTTTGAAAAGGCACAGACATGTAAGAGGCTACAGTCCGTCATTTTCCGTGCGCGATTTTGAATTAATTTCCATATATTTGCCTACCGCTTTACATAAGACTACTTAGGTTTATTATTACTTACTATAATTGTTAAGGTCACACTACGGGTCACACATTGTAATTGGCACGAATGTCAACCGATCTAAGTTGTCGCCTAAACCGACGGAACCGCCATGGCCAGGGCAATAACCATCTATACGCGTACAACGAACGTTGATACGAGCGATGGTCTGTTCGGCTAATGCGCACGCGCACGCCACACGATAATTATCGACGCGACGCGACGCGACGCCTTGTTGCAGGCAGCTAATGTTGCGTTGCGTTCTATGTTTTGATATTCTACTAATTGGGTTTATGTACTTAGGTGTATTGTTTGTTGTATTTATGTAAGGTAATTTCACAGTCGATAGGGTCTGGTCTCATTTTATGAACTGTTGTAGGATGAAAACGTTACCTATTATGTCAATTTGGTAATATTTATTTTTATATCGATATATCTAATTATCTTTCAAGTATAAAACTGTTGTGCCTGGAGTTCCTATTTCGATATACGGCAAGTAGGTTTAGAAAGAAAATAAATCGATAGAAACCAATATCTATGTAACTTAAACATTACCTACACAAATTATCTTGAGAGAGCCGTCATGTCTGCGTTTCTTGTAATTTAAATGACATTCCTATGATAATGGCGCTTTGCAGCTGACATTAATTCCATTCCAACAATTACATAGCCCATGAAACTGTCATCTTCCCGTTTCTAATCGTTTTTCTTATCACAAAAGCTTTTTTTATTGGTCAATTGCCAGCACGAGCACTTCACATTTAGTGCATATTTTATTATAGTTTCTTATTCTCATTGTTTTTCTATTAAATATTTATCTATTCGACTCAAAGCCATTGAACTTGTCGTCTTTTTCAACCTTGAAGTTCCTAGGCGGGCGAGTGGTTCAAAATCGCATTGAAATTTCGAGATTTCATTAATTATTATAATTCGTACACATTTAAACTGAAGGGACTGGGTTTATGATTGACTTCAAGGTAAGATCTTTTAGGTTGAACTAGTACTTAATGACTTGTCAAAAGCATACTTCTCAGACCTGAAAAATATTTATTAATAAGGCCGCTTATTCACTGAAAAATGAAAATATATTTCACTAAGTTTGCACGAGCTAGTTAGTAGCAGCATAAAATCTAAACATATTGGACTCAGATCCTCGATAATCATGAATATTAATGAATAACTCCTGCCTACTGCCAATGTTAAAACTGCAATTCATTATAATCATGATAATAATACACATGAACACAACAGTTAATTAAACATGATACCTACCGGTGTTAGAACATAACTTTTTGCAAACATTTTAACTTTGTGCGATTGGGAACGTATCATCGAGAAACACTATTAAAAAATCGAGTTATTTAAATATCGCTTTATAGCCGTGGCAAAATCTACAAATACTCAACAGAACCTATATCAACACGCAAGTTAATCGAACTACAGTCAGTAGGTCGATAGAATATATATATAGATAGAATATATATACTAAATACAAGTGCAATGACTCTTTCTCATACTCATTACAAATCTGTTTTATACTATCAAATAATAGTTTTAGTGTTCATTAGATTTTAAACGAAACGCCATTTAAGGAATTTATTTAGGTACTACATTTTATCACATCTGCATCGTTCAATAGGTACTACCGTTCAAATACCGGCATTTCCCAAATACCTTGAGCGATTTTTTATCACTAGTCTACACATACAATAGTCAAAGGTCCACATGCATTTACATCGACATCCATTTGAGGGCCGACCATCCAAAATTGTGACGATCGTTAGTTTGGCAATGTCCATTTGAAATGGACGCATTATCCGTGGTTTCGAAAAGTAACACTACGGGCGCTTTCAGATAATCTTTTTTCGGTGCGTATATGCTCGTTTTTGGAAGCGCATGTAGACGGGTATAGGCGCGCCTTTTGCCACACGCGCAACTCGCACGACTACTGAAGCGCGTGTACGCGCGTTCAGTTTTTGAAGCGCAAATTGTGGCGCGCGTTTAAGCGTTTAAGCCGTTGCGTTGTTATGAGCGGTGGCAGGTTACATGGTTCAAATCCTGACACAGGTTACCTTTTGAAGTAAAAATATAACATTCATACGAAGTTCGTGATTAGCACAATGAGTACAATAATGGAAGGAGACAACATAACTTTTCGCAAACCGACTAGAACAAGCTCACTGAATGACGTTTCAGACTCCACATTGTTTGACTCGACGACTATGAGCCTACCCAATAACAGTATCAACGAAAGTCATTCCGATCTCAAGAAACAGTTAGATAAGTTAGAAACTGACTTGATGACAGCTAATCAGGAAATAGAAAATTTAAGCTTAGAAAATCAGCAACTAAAGATAAAACTAGAACAAAACCAGAAAGTTATTGAGAATTACAAAAAGGTTGGATTTGTTCAAAGCCCGATATCAACAAGATCAAAGAAGAAAAATAAACGAGAATTAACTAAAGAACAAGTCACAACAGTTCAAACTACTTCACCTGTTACTCTTAATCTAAAAAACGATGATAGTACTTACTTATCAACCGAAGTGACTGTGGATAATGAGATTGAAAAACACGTATCGCCTTTACCTATATCCACACCCCCAAAAACCTTAACTAATAAAAAGGAGAAAGATGGTAAAAGAGAACCAATCAACAATACAATACAAGAAAATCAAGAGCATCAAAAGAAAAAACAAATAATTATATTTGCCGATCAACAGGGTAGAGGAGTAAGAAACACACTACAAAAATTATTAGGACATGAGTACAACGTCTCGTGTTTCTGGAAGCCAGGTGCGAGACTCGTCGATGTACTTAATTGGAAAACAGACTATATAACTAATCTATCAATGGAGGATTATATTATTATTTTAGGTGGTACTAATGACTGTAACCCTCATGACTATCAATTTTATATTAGAGAATATCTTCAATTCATACAGAATACTAATGTCATAATAACGGAAATACCATACAATACATTTTTAAGGGAAGAAACATTAAACTATCAACTTAGATTCATATGTAATAAATTCAGAAACGTATCATACATAGACATGAACTATAGTAGATATGTGCCAAATAGAAATTATTTTATAAAACAACTATGTCGATCCCTACTTAGAGAAATTTTGCGTTTAGATTACATGCTCAAGTCCATGAATTATTTTAAGAGAAATATTAATTTGCAACGATCTATTACGATTAATGTTCAACATAAGCAAACCCAAACAGAAATTTCAACTTATCTAGAAGTACCAACTGTACCTAATGTAGAAAATGACCGTAGCGATAAGTTTTTTCGTTAATAACTATTTGTATTTATTGCATCAAAATATTAATGGTCTTATTAGTAAATCCGACTTGATATTGGTTAATTTATACAATATGGCGAAAGAAGGCAAGAACATAGATGTACTGTGTGTAACAGAGCATAATATAATAAAAGAAGATTTAAGTCGATTGAAAATTGGTAACTTCATGATGGCTTCCTGTTTCTGCAGAGCAGTAAGACGTGGTGGCTCATGTATAATGGTGCAAGATTGCCATAAGTACGAGAACATCGATGAAATTGTCGAGCTGTCTATTCCAAACATAGTAGAATGTTCAGCCATTAGCCTTCCTATGCACAAAATATTTGTAATCTGTGTGTATAGGCCGCCCCGATGTCATGTACAACAAATGAATACATTCCTCGACAAACTTGATCAAATACTAACAAAATTGTGTAACCAAAGTAGCTTTAAAATTATATTGTGTGGTGATTTTAACATTGATACCCTAAAAGCAAGCAAGGAAACGACTGATTTTAAAAACCTCATAAATGCGTATAACCTTAAATTCCAATTTAAGCAGGCAACTAGGCTCAGTAGTGGTACAGGCATTGATAATATTATACATAACATTCGAGGTAGCACTGGTGAAGTTGCTGAACTTGCTTTATCAGACCATTCAGCACAGATATTGAAATTCCCAGTAAAGAAATTTTTCACAATTAGGTATTGGTATAATATAATAAGAGATTATAATGTTGATAACAGGCGTAAATTCAAAGAATGCTTAGAAAGTCTAAGTTTCCAAAGCACTTTTGAAAAAAGTCAAGCCAATGATGCTTTTAATCAGTTTCATGACACCTTTACTCTATTTTATAATTTGTGTTTTCCCCACAAAAGAGTAAAAATTTTAATTAATAAAAAACCGAAATGGCTATCTAAAGGAATTAGAAAATGTAGTTGTATAAAGAGGAAACTACTATGGAAATATAGATGTTCTCCAAATCCAAATACCAAAAAAGCATTTAAAACATATGCTGCTAGATATAAAAAAATAATTTCCCTAACACAGAAGTCACAAAATGATTACCACATACAAAGAGCTAAAAGTAAAGCCAAGGCCACATGGAATATTATTAATAAATGCCTATATAATGAACCAAGAGAAGCCGTTTCGAAAATAAAGCACAACAATATGCTCATTACTGATCCCACTGAGTTAGCTAATGTTTTTAATACCTACTTCTCCGAAATATCTCCAATTAATGCAAATGCTACCACTAATATAAATATTAACTGTGACAATTGTAACTCAATCTATCTGAAACCATGCGTACCATTTGACATTCTTAAAATAATATCCTCTCTTAAGACCACAAATAGCGTTGGGTACGATGATGTCTCCACTACAGTAATTAAAGACGTAGCAACAATTGTTTCACCGGTTATCAGCTATATAGTTAACTTATCTATTGAACAGGGAGTCTACCCAGAAAAACTAAAAATATCGGTTGTCAAACCTGTTCATAAAAAGGGAGATAGATATGACCTGAGTAACTATCGCCCAGTTGCACTAATCCCAGTCATGGCAAAGATATTTGAAAAAACGATTTATGAAAGGTTATACAATTATTTTGAAAAAAACTTATTCTTTTCTGATAAGCAGTATGGCTTCAGAAAGAATAAAACTATTAATATGGCAGTTTATGACTTTCTACTGAAAGTGATGACCGCAGTAGATAGAAAGAAAAGGGCAGTAGCCCTGTACATGGATATGACAAAAGCCTTTGACCATGTTAACCATGATATCTTACTGAATAAACTATTCAGCTACGGGGTTAGGGGGACTGCATATAGGTTGCTCCAATCATACCTAAGTAACAGAAGACAAATCACGCAGATTAATAAAATATGTCCGGAAACTCTCACAAACTCAACACATGCATCGGACATGAAATCGGTTTGTTTTGGAGTTCCACAAGGGAGTGTACTAGGGCCACTATTATTCCTAATTTATATAAATGACTTGCCCAATGTAACTAATCATGCAATGACTCTTTTTGCTGATGACAGTACAATACTATTTATTGGGGACGATTCTGACAATCTGAATGATGAAATAATGAGTACTTTGACATGCATTAATAACTGGTTGACATTAAATAATCTAAAAATAAATTTGTCAAAAACACATATAATGGAATTTAAACAACAACGTCGTACGCAAAAACTTGACATTAATTATTCAAGCACAAATATTGCTGATACTGAATCAACGCGATTCTTAGGCCTAACGATTGATTATCAGCTCAAATGGAAACTCCATATTCAAAATATATGTAAAAAGCTGTACCAATTTTCATTTGCACTATATAAACTGGTGAAAATTGTTAACCTATCAGCGGTAATGACTGCCTATCATGGACACGTAGCCTCAATATTAAGATATGGAATCATCTTTTGGGGTAACTCGACAGACAAGATGCAGGTATTCAGAGCTCAGAAGCGATGTATGCGCTCAATGACAGGCTTAAAGAAGAGAGACACCTGCAAAGATAAATTTAAGCAATTAAGGATACTAACAGTACCATCCCTTTACATCAGCGAAGTTGCAATATTTGTTAAAGGTAATAAACACCTGTTTACTGAATACCCTTCTGGAAGTCGTCGTGAACATACTCTGCACCACTTGCCCAGTAAAACGCATCTGATGCGCACTAGTATATTCTGTATGGCGCCAGCTATTTACAACAAGCTGCCCATATCAATTAGAAAGACAAATAGTATTAATGTTTTTAAAAGTTTGTTAAATAATTTCCTAATAGATAAGGCCTATTATACTATTGACGAATTTTTAAAGGAAAATTAGATTATTATTATAATTGTTTAGTATTGAATGAATATCAATGAATGTATAATATAATAATGATAATAATTTTAATTTAATTGGATTGACCCATTTAATTAATTTGAATTTTGCATGCCAATTGGTGGAATATAGCATAAGCACTTTTATAATCTGTAACATCTATGTATACCTACCTATATTCGCAAATAAAAGTTATTGTATTGTATTGTATTGTATTGAGCTTATACACGCGAAAAAAACGCTAGTCTAAAACCGCCCTAATAATTCTTTTGTAATTATACGAGATGACTGCGCAGTTTTGGTGTTGTAGTGAGATGGGTTGTTGCTGATGAATTCTGACATAGAATATATTAGCATACTTACATCATTCTGGAAGAATCAAAATAATATGGATATTATTTTGATTCTTCCAGATTTTCAAAGTAGGCATTGGAATGCCTACTTTGAAAATCTTTCCCCTGAAGTATTCTGCTCAAGAAACCAGCACCTTATGCTTGTATATTTAAGAGGATAGACTTTTGATGCTGAATCACATCCATTAAAATAAAGGTCGGTGTCATGACAATAATTAGGTCGTAGAGGCTGATGAGCACTGACAGGTTTAGATGAAGAATGAATAAGTACATGCCTCCTTTAACAAAGATTTCCAATGCCGTGAATCATGCAACAAAGAAACAACCAACATTGACCGTTGAATTTCCTCCGCAAAGCTGCAAACTCACGCAGTGCGTATAATTAGCTAAATAAGAAACAATTTTAACAAACGTTTATGCGTTCCACCTTTCTAAATAGGTATAACACCATTTAAAAATGTCTACTAAGGCGATCATTATCAAATTGTGCTGAATATGGTGACATGAAAATGATTCTTGACCATTTAATGACCACTTTTATAGGCTGATTGTTGATTGGTATTCTCATATTTCTTGTTGGGATCTGATCAACTATTTATTCATTGTCTTAATTTACTCGTGCGTTTGATAATTTTAAGTACTATTTATACCTTCTTTTCCCTATCAATGCTTAACTGCAGTCAGAATCGTGTGCCTGTCATGCTGTCATGTGGGTGGTCAACAAATTAATTTTAAATATTGATAAGGATATCACGTTATCTACGTACACGCTTCCTTAACCCATATCATGATCCATCTTTAAAATCTTTACGACACCTGTCCTCAGTAAAAACACTTAACAAGCAGCTTCAACTAAATTGTTTTGACGCAGCCTTGCCTAATGGAACATCCATTTGTGACCCGAAAAACCAATTCCGACGAGTATCCGCTAACCACTATGTAAATTGAAAACAGGGTGTGTCTAAGTGGAACGCACTTGGGCATTTTAAAATGTTCCTACCAACTTCCTTAACAATGGTTGTAAATTTTGTTGATTACATAGTAGGTATGTACCTATGTTGTCCTTTCGAGAAAATACGTAACTGTAATTGATTAGTATAGAGTATAGAGCCCAAGTCCTAAACCTATTCTCCCTTTCTAAAAAGTCAAAGGACCCAAATGACTAACGCGTATGACATCAGCCGGGCTGGGATTCCCAGTGGATACTGCGCGCGTTATAGGTAACCGCAACTTTTACTGATGTAGGTAATTAATTAGGATCTATGACATCTTGGAATAGGTATATACCCACCAAGTTAGTCCTTCTTAATACCTAGCTTCTTACGAGTCGATGGTACTACCACAGTCTTTAATACTATACCATTCCAGTCCTTAATTCCTTTAGTTACAATCAAGACTCCCTTAATAAATCCACACACGATGGCATTCAAAACAGACGAACATACAAGAATTTCGAGAATCTTGTTTTGGGTTCAAAAAACCGAAATGTGCACTCAGTTACAATGTTTTTAATTCATATATTTGTATCGTCCACAGTCCGCAGCTACGACAAACACGACAAATGCGGCCTCGTGTGGATACCGCGCGTGGTCGCGTACAGGTGCCGCACGTGCGGCATATCGCCGTGCATGTCCATATGCCGCGAGTGCTTCCACCGCGGAGACCACTCGACGCACGACTTCAACATGTTCCTGTCACAGGCCGGCGGTGCCTGCGATTGCGGCGACAAGTCTGTCATGAAAGAGGATGGGTAAGGATTACATATTTTTCATTAATGTTATCAATCGAAACGTCAGTGATAACCCGTGGACACCTCGGAGACGGCCTGAGGAGTGGATAACTTATGATAGTCCGATTCCGCGTATTTTTCCGAGTCAGCAAGAATTCCACAGTAGCACTTCTTAACCGACGCGCGACGACCGCTTGGCGCAGTGGTTCGAGCGTAAGCCGCTCGGCCCACTGCACATGGTGGTTGCGGGTTCGATTCCCGCCGGGGCAAATTTCGGAAATGTCTTTTTCGTAATTTGCCCTGATCTGGGTGTCACTGGGATCGCCCCCAGTCCATTGCACGGGACCCATAGTACAAGCGTTGCTTAGTTTGGGACCATACAGTGGGTGTGTCAGTCTGGCAATATTTATATTTTTAAGATCACGCACAAGAATACGTACACTACTGGGGTGATAGCAGTTCGCCCTGCTAATTCTACATCCAAGCTCAGGTTATATTCGTAGGTAGAACTTCTGTTTGATATCGACATTCACTTGCCACTGCGCCGTCTGGCAACATTGACCCGTGTTCCACATTTTGGTTGCCTATTAAATATTATATCCTTTATCAAATCTTTACACGAAACAATCATACTACCTTTTGATTGATTTTCTGAATATTAATCTTTATGAACTCATCACCGAAAAGAAATAGATGTACCTAAATACCTACATATGATAACGTCAGCTGGAATCGCGATGCTCAAATGTTGGCTCGTCTTTTGTGGAGGCGGAGTGACGTCAGTGCCCATTATGACCTTAGGGCGTATGTAGGTAACACAATGCCTAGCATAAATTTCTCGTGCCCATAAATTATACTATCGTGCCAGCAGAACACTAAACAATCCCAGAACACGCTACATTCATAAATGTCTGCCTTTTATGTCCGCGCCAGCATATTAAAAATGTATATTACCTATTGCAGTTCATCAAAGTATTGATTTTATCGATATTGTCCATTGTGTTTGCAAGCTTATTAAGAAGACCTTGTTACAATCCGAATGTATGTCGATGTTTGTGAATTACGCAGGACTGATTACGACGAATTTGGTTTACCATCTTCAGACCCCCTGCAGCCCTTATTTTTTTATGTCCTCATGCTTTTTCGTGCTGATTACTGTCTTTACTGTCCTTTACGGTCTCTTCAAACATCAGTTGTATGTAACAATTGTTACGTTCAAACATTATGTGTTCTTTATCTGTTGTATTATGTTTATAAGTGGCCAGATACAGAATGATACGATTATTTAGATGCAATGCAAAATATTGCCAGACAAACAGGAACCGCTACCTACGTGGGTTGCACGATAAATATGGAACGTGGACATTGCGTAATAGTACTGTTTACTGTGTACTAAACAGTTGACTATTTGCTAAGGTAGTTTCATTACATTTTACAGAAGGATTTGAAAGGCACTCACGTCCTATACATGCATTTTTGCGTAACCACCTAGAACCTTTATCCAAAATAGATTTTGCCTAGGGCTTTGATCGCATGGATCTCAAAAAAATAATACAAATTGTCTTAGTACGTTATAAAAGGTACGTAGGTACTAACTGTCAGCATTTCAAGTTTCTAACCCCAGCGGTTTAGGCTGTGTGCTGATAGATTGCAGTTTATTTATTACAACATGCGTTGTTTATATAACATCTTATCATGAACGATAAGGCAATCCCTCCCGCGCTAGATAAATGGCTGCTCACATCAAAACAATGCGCGCTGTACATTCAGCGTTGAACTTGACCTCCGCCGTCCTAGACCTTGGGCCCAAGGTGACCGCTCCGCCGGAGCAAGACATTACTCAGATTTTGTGACGAGATTTATGGTGGTGGAATTAATAGCTTTTCAATAGATTCATAGAATAGACGGATTAACTGATAATTATTATAACAGTTTAAAAAAGAAATACCTACATAGGCTGATCAGGGATCAGACAAATTATAAAATAAACCGCAAGAGTTGTCTTCTTTCAGAAGAAGACGCATAAAAACACCTATTTGTCTGAAGGGATCATTTAATGGGTCCGCCAACTTCTATCATTAAACAAAACTAGTGATCCGCCCCGGCTTCGCACGGGTATTTTATCAGTGTTTCTCTACTATATTATGCATTTATTATACATATTAAACCTTCCTCTTGAAACACTCTATCTATTAAAAATACCGCATCAAAATCCGTTGCGTAGTTTTAAAGATCTAAGCGTACATAGGGACAGACAGACAGCGAGAAGCGACTTTGTTTTATACTATGTAGTGATAATGATGGGATCTTGTTTATGTGTATCGATGTTTGGTTAGTAAGTAAATAGGTACTACTCAGTTATTAAGTAGTGCTTATCTTATTTTCACACATTACCACACATAATGTAATGCACCTACTAGTTAATATCGAATCATTATTTTTTTCCTAACAAAATATTGCGCAAGAGTCTAATGCCGAAAATAGACCGGGACAAAGTTCCGCGCCAGAGAGGAACGAGGCGCACTTACCTACTCGTGTGACCTTCTAATGACTCAGGCGTCCCTCAAATGAAGTCGTCCTTAGACCTGCCCGGTGACCTTGGTGGTGGCGGTGACCTCAGGCTAATTACATGTCATAATCATAATCTTTGGAGATGAATAGTTTCAGAGAATATGAATATAACGAACACGGTAACTCGATAGTTGAGGGCCCGGATCAATAAATCATACTCATCTCTGAGAGCAATCTTGAAAATTCTTATGTCATACAAGTACAAAATTACACGACAAAAGCGTACTCAATACGAACCTGCGTAATACGGGACTGGGATCGATAAATCGGAAAAGCAATAAGGCGTTATAAGTACATACATAGATTAGCAGAATAACGATATGTAAGGTTGTTTATAATAACTTAAATTTACGGATAAAAAGAACAGTAACGAAAAAGCTTTACATTAATCGGATTTATGGAAAATTGCGACTTATTCCAGTCAACGATACCAATTATTTTGGTGTCAAATCACGACAGAAATAAAAACATGACACATACTAAAAAAATATGTGATGCATATATACGTCACAACCATGAAAAAATAGCAAAGCAGGCAGTTTAATTCGTGACCCCCACAGAACAGTACCAATACCAGCCAGCGGTTCAACCTTACTAAAATAATAACATATTGTTACAGCTTCTGCAGCAACCACAGCAACAAGTGTCCCCGGCCTGGGATCGCGCCCGCAGAGCTGATGTGCGTCGCCGAGGCCATGATGCCGCGCCTCATATTGCGACTGTTGCAGCACTTCAGAGAAGAGAGAGACAGGTAAATAGTCTATCCAAAAAGTTATAAAACACATACCATAACCAAGATTCTCTGTCTAATCAGCTTTGAACAAGCATTCAGCAACTAGTGTAAAATGCGGGTATTACGAGCATGGAGGACGCGTTTTTTTTACCCTAACTCGACTAAACAAAATATAATGCTAGCTTGCCCAGTTGAGAGGAACGGCAATATATTTAAATAGCTATGTTCAAGCTGTACCAAACGAATAGAATAAGTGCCCATATTCCAGTAAACAATTGATATATACAGTTTAAATTATTCAAACGTTACACCCGCTTTAAACCTTTGTTGATTTACGAAGCCCTACGCATGGCACAAGGGTTTCCACCGGGCCACGGGCACGTGCCGACTTTGTACATTATATATTTTTGTTAACGAGTTAATGTACGTTACCCCAGCGGCCATTTAGAAGACAAAGCTTACTGCAATGGATGATCAAATTTGTGAGTTATCGAGTCGGGGAATGAATATCTGTGTTAGCTCATACTAGCTGCTACCCGCAGGTTCACTTGTTCGGATTTCTAGTCAAAAAGTACCTTGTAACATGTGTTAATGGATAATAAGTATTAAAATGTGTCCCGTCACTCGATTCCCAGCGGTTATAGCGTGATGATACGTATCATACGTATAATATCAGTCCAACCATAGGCTATCTAATAGTAAAAACCCTATTGAAATCCTAGTTTTTCGTAATGTTTAAACAAACCTACGTAAACGAGTTGAGTACGCAATGAGGGGAGGATACAAGATCAGTAAATATGTGTTGCTACTTTTATTATCAACCTATATTTTCAGTTGAAAAGTTAATCAATTATGGTATCGAGTGCGTTATCACAAACAGCCTACAAATTGGCTTGTTTTGGCAAGCGATGCTCTATCCAGACAAGCCCTCGATAGCGTTATCAATTTCAATCAGCCATCATAATATATGACGTCACTGCCGATCTAATCCGCGAGCTCGTAGGAGCAGCTGTTCGAGTTTAAGCTCGAATGGCAACTTCGATACCAACGGGAACAATTTCTGTAGTATATTGCCACAAGCTTGGTTGGTATTTGATCATAGTATTTAGTCTATAAGTAGTATATATTACAATATAATATAATACAATTAGGTACAATCCTACTAATATTATAAATGCGAAAGTTTGTGAGTGTGGATGTATGCATGTATGTATGTATGTATGTATGTATGTTTGTTACTCCTTCACGCAAAAACTACTGAACGGATTTGGATGAAATTTGGAACACAGATAGATTATAACCGGGATTAACATATAGGATACTTTTTAACCCAATAATCCAATACTACGCGGATGACGTCGCGGGGCACAGCTAGTTTAATATAATACAATTGGGTATAGACAACTATTTGTCACATGCTACGATTCGCTTTATTCACATTTATTCTTATCTTTGAATTCTTATGCACTTTTCACTCGTAAGGTTCTCCTTGGGTGCCCTCTGTTGACGGTATTTCATTATTCGTTTGTTTTATGTCGTTATAAAAATATAATCGACCGCTAGGCGCAGTGGTTCGAGCGTAGGCCGCTAGGCTCTCCGCACATGGTGGTTGTGGGTTCAATTACCGCCGTGGCAAATTTCAGAAATGAACTTTTCGTAATTTGCCTTGGTCTGGGTGTTACTGGGATCGCCCCCAGTCCATTGTACGATACCCATAGTACAAGCGTTGCTTAGTTTGGAACAATGCAGTTGATGTGTCAGTCTGGCTATATATATTTATTATTATATTATTATATCGTGGCATCTTTCGTGTGCAGGTTTGACTGGCAAAACTCGGCCTTAATTTATCCGTTCTGTGCAGTTCCGGCGCTCAGACCCCGTCAGATGGCTACAGGATCACTGTCCAAGAGTGCGAGGGCTACGTGAAGATGTTGATGGAGTTCAACAACATGGGCGACCTGATGCGCTCCGCCATGACCAAGGCACTCATTAACCCACAGGTCAGTAACATGCATAATTAGATAGATGTTTTTGTGGCTGATTGTAAGAGAACTCATACGGGAGTTACCAAACGCTTTCCCTTTGCTGTGGTGGATTTACAGTTACTGTATGACTGAATCACTTTAGGGAAAATCTATAAATAACGCGTTTGCCGCTTCTGGCGGCATTCGACACACAAAGTATAGAGTGTTTTCTAAACGTTTTATTTTAACTAAAACTTTCCACATATCTTCTGATTCAAGTCTCAGAACCGTAAACAAATTATTATCATTATGAGTGGATGTTCATATTATGATTATGATTGTGCAGATGTACCGAAACCTGGTGGAGCCGCCGTTCCCGAACACGGAGTACGGCTGCTACATGGCCGAGTCCAACAACATGTACGAGCGCGCGCTCGACATGTTCCCAGCGCCGGAACCGCCCGACGAGTGAGTGACACACCCATACATCATAGATCTTAGCACTCAACATACCGTGTTGAACGGTAGAAATCACTTTGTAGAATACTCCATGACGCATGTATTCCCCAAAGGGGTAGTTATTTCGGCCCCAATTTAATAGGGGACGAGCCTGTTACCATTATACCGGCCACATTCTTCGCAATACACAGGACGCTGGCCAAGGGCGGGTTGGCGCACTTCACCTGTCTTTCCAAAGACGTTTACGATGTTTACTTTCACCGTTCAGAAAGTCATAATCATCCAAGGAAATGAGATTCGCATATTATTTCCGAAAATTCCAGATGTGTGAAACGTTTGCCCTTTCATTCAACCACTTGCCTATTACTGGTAAGCTATGTGGTTATAAGTGATGATCTTTCAATGATCCTCTATTGTATTTGCTGCAGATACCGTCACCTGCCCGCGCTGGCGCCGCGGCTGCAGCACAACACGCTGCTCGACGAGTTCATCTTCTGGACGTTCAAGTACGAGTTCCCGCAGAATGTTGTCTGCTTCCTACTCAACATGCTACCCGATCAGGACTATAAGGTACGTGTACCGTATTTGGGTTAAGGTAAGATGGACTTTATGATTTCAGACATTGTAACGTAATTTGTCTACGACGAAGTATACGGCACACGCGTCGGTACAGTGTATGGTCATAAGAGTTGCAGAAAGGGTCTTCGTGAAATGAATGAACTATTGTTCCCGCTTAAAGAGGCAAATAAAAGTTGAAGTTGGGCAATGATATGAGTTATATTATGACGTCATTCACATAATAAAAAAATGGGTACCCTGAATTGAGTAGGCTGCTCGACTTACTGAACTGGATGATTAGGGAATCGATTCCCGTCGTAGCTAATTTCGGAAGCGGACTCTTCGTTATTTGGGTGTCAGTCCGTTTTAAGGTGCATCCAAGACTTTTTAGTGGATGGTCTGGATGGAGATACAAATTTAAAGGCAACTAACTCCGTTACTTATGTCCATAAATCGCTCTTACGATAACCAATAGGGCTAGGGCTAGGGTCTGAGATATCTACAAAACCGTATAAGCCAATGAAATAACAACTGTTTTTGTTTCCAGGAACACCTAACCCGAACGTTCGTAATGCACTACGCGCGCATACCCCTCGTGCTGGAAGAGGCGACGGACCCCGACACGCTGTCCAACCGCGTGGTCCACATGTCCGTGCAGCTGTTCTCCAACGAAGCCCTCGCCCTGCGATGCGTGCAGCAACTCCATCTGCTACACGTCATGGTCCTGTCACTGCGACTGATGATGGGCAAAATCCTCGTACAGAATACATTGCACGATCCCGGCCAGAACTTTCACTACGTGATAGACTGCACGCGGCGTGTGATGAAGGAGCATTGCTATTGGCCGTTGGTGTCGGATTTCAATAACGTGCTGAGCCATAAGAGCGTGGCGTTGCTGTTCCTGCAGGACGATGCGCTCGTCGACATGTGGTTCGAGTTTCTGTCTATGTTGCAAGGTAAGGGAATTTATTATATCTACTGAGCCCGCGACTTTGTCCGCGTGGAATTTAACTTAACAAAAAAGCCCGCGGGACAGGACCCATTTTTTTTTTGTTTCTCTAAAATAGAAGTAGCCTTCTTCTACTAGCCTACTTCTATCTGAGGTTATAACCTCAGCTATATACCAGTGAAAGTCCCGTCAAAATCGGTCCAGCCGTTTCGGAGATACTTATTGATTTCATGTGTTTTTATTTTTTACGTGGAACCCTAATTGTTTTTCTAAAATTAAAGTAGCCTAAGTTACTCCTTATAACATCAGCTATTTGCCAGTGCAAGTCCCGTCAAAATCTATCCAGCCGTTTCGGAGATTACTCGAACAAACATACAGACAGACAGACAAAAAAAAATTAAACCGCGTTTTTGCTATAGGTGTCGTATGTACTTTCATATGCATTTAGTGAAAAGGTGTTATTTGATATTACAGACAATCCAATTTTATTTATTTGTATAGTTTTACTTTTTTTAAGTTTAGTTTGTTAGGTCGAGAGTACTTTGCTAACTAGAGTTAGTTAGTTACATTTTGGTTACTTCCCCCTGTATGTCTCATTTATTTATTTCATCATTAGTCACTGAACATTTTTCATATCGGTAATACTCTTAGGCTGGGTTGCACCAAAGTAGCAGTCAAAGTAAAAGTTTGTGTCAAATTTAACAACAACTGTAACGCTGACTTTAACGGTTAGATCAACATGTGTTGCACCGGCGAATTCATTAGCTTTGTTAAAGTTATCAGGGTTGCAAGTCAAATGAGGCGTAATTTACCCTAAAATCGTTGGGGGTAACATTTTTATGGCATTACTAAACATAGCTGTAATAATCGCTGCATAAAATCTACAGTATTCTAGTTAAATAATAGTTAATGAAATTCAGTTAAAACATTTCACCTAAACTTTAATTTTGATCCTACTAATATGATAAATGCGAAAGTTTGTGTGTGTGTTTGTTCACGCCTAAACAGCTAGATAAAATTTGGCACACAGATAGTTCAAAACCTAGAACAGGATACTTTTTATCCTGGTCAAAGGTGCCCTAGGGTTCGCCCGTACCAAGTCGCGGACGGCCGCTAGTTGTAAATAAAAGTAATTACTTTATATATAAATATTTTTATTGTTTGTCATGTATATTATGCGTGATACTGTTGATTTATGCACACCAGCTGTACCGCCAACGCATCTTTGGAACGAACCACAAGCATAGTATTCTAATGTGTTGAGTAATTTCTGCACTGAAGTTACTGCTCTATTTCTGAAAAATTAAAGTTCATGCAGCCTCTTTTTCAACTGAGCGCCTCCAGGTGATACGGGGGCGGCCCGGCTTTCCTTTCCCATACGCTTGCCACGTTATCCCTTGTTTGGATAGGTGATTATCTGGTCTTCTCAACGCATGTCGTATCCAGCGCCATTTTATCATTATGATCTCCTTGTCGATGGGTTTTTGTCAGTCCTCTCCCACAGCCTTGTATTTGAGATGGTTGGTGGCCAGCAGATCCCCAGTATGCGCCGTAAACATTTGTTCACGAAGACCTGTAGCTTGCTGGTTACTGCATTTTTGACGAGCCATGTTTTTGGTCTTGCTGCAGTTGATGAGCAGCCCTTATTTAGTAGCTTCGCTTGTGAGGTCGTCGGTCTTGGCCTGTAGGTTGTCACGGGATGTGGCGAGCAGACAGAGATCGTCTGCGAGGTCTATGTCTTCGAGGGACTTACCTTGCAACCATGGCAGACCTCTCTCTTCTTTACTGGTTACTTTGCGCATCACATCATCCAAGACAATCAGGAACAGCAGCGGCGACAACAAGCAGCCCTGTTTGACTCCGGCAGTGACTGTTATCGGATCAGTTAGCAGGCCCTGGTGAAACACTCGGCAAGAGGAGATTTCGAGTAGGTACTCGAAATCTCGCCAACAAAGATTCTTCGTCCCATGATGTGGCAAAACGATCGGGTCGGTAAATACAATTTTCTTTTTCTATGCACACTGAACATGTCATCATTTTCATCTTCAGAACTGGTTTCCGCGAGTATTTCTCGGAGTAAAGACATGATGTTTAGAGGTTTGACAACGTTTGACGACTTTGACGGATATTTAACACTATAGGTCTACCAGAATCTCATGGCAAATGGGGAAATAAAAATTTGTTGTGTGCAATACTGGGGAAATTGGATTAAACGATCTTGATACTGTTTAATTTTTATTTATATATTTAGTCATTAATTAACATAAAGTATACTAGGTATGTGTATGAAATTGTTGTTATGCATCGGGTTCTTAACATAGGAAAATATGACAAAAAAAATAAATCCAATCATATATTACTTTATGTACTAATTTATTATAATGTTACGTACACGTACAGGGGTAGGTACAATTAATGCCGTTAAACGTGTAAAAAGGGTTTATTTCGCTCTCCACAAACTCGACAAATACACAGTACTAGTTCACTACTAGTACACTAGTTCACTAAGACTAGTTACACACAACAAGCACCGTTCCGAATCACTTAGCAGACTCGCAGTATTCCAATATTATCGCTCAGGTCACTGGTATAATTGCTTTTCGTTCGCTTACTTGAGTTCCGTACACAAAATGATCAAAATGATCCTTTTTGATTGGCATTTAAAATATTCAAAACCTGTCTCCTTAAGTATAAGTCTGTAAAAAATAATAAAATTTATCATGTTACTGAAACGATAGCTTAGTCAATCATCAACATCAACATCAGTCTAAATACTCGTACGTCCCACTGCAGGGCACAGGCCTCGTCTTACGAGTGAGAAGGATTATTACTTAATATTTTTCTTACCTCAGAGATTCTCTCCCTCCGTTGAAATCAATTTCTTGTCGAAGAATTTTTAACAGTTTTATTTCTGTTGGAATTTCCTTCCGAACTGTATAAAATTCATTTACTTTATTCCTTATCAACTGTAAATCGAAACTGTCCAAGTTGATTTTCTTCTTCCCCGCTCTCCTCTTTTTACCAGGCGTGGAAAATACACCATCGTTCGATGTGCACTCACCTATGATTCGCCGTATAGTAGTACTGAAAACCCCTATAAAGAAGCTATAATTAAGTAAGATAAATATAAAATAAACTAAAAGTATCAAAACAACTCAGTCCAACTTACCGGTCAACTCTACGACGCGCTTTAAAATCAAAGATTGAGTTTGATTTACGCCTTCTTCTTCCCTTATTTTACGATACACATTGAAAACAATATTTCTCGCTTGAGATCGAAGTGGCTTTTTCGACATTTTCACAAAAACAATAAATTGCCAAGAAGATATCACAAAATCTCAACAGCGGTTGACAAACCTTGTACTTTGATTTGGCAGGTGACAATTGACATTGCCATATGAAAATCACATTTTTTTATATTTTTTTAATGCCATGAGATTCTGGTAGACCTATAACAATAACACTAACCAGCGACAAGTGGCCGGTTACAGTTACCGTTAAAGTTATGACGTCATTTAACAATTTGTCAACTGGTGCAACTAATTTTTGACCTAACTGGTACTTTAACCGAAATTTTGACGTTTGTTATTGTTAAAGTAAGATGGTGCAACCCAGCCTTATATTACAAACTTTCGTGAACATTGTCAAAACAAATATTAGCCTCAATAATATCAGCCCAATAATAGCATAGTAAAATGTAAAGTGAAGCAGTGATAGCCGATTGGTTAAAGCACGCGTCTTGCGGGCACCAGATCTTGGGTTCAAACCCCGGCTCGCACCTCTGGATTTTTCGAAATCTATGTGCGAATCATAATTTCTATATGATTATCACTTGCTTACGGTGAAGAAAAACATCGTGAGGAAACCTGCATGTCTTAGAAGATCTAACCAATTTTCGAAAGACATGTGAAATTCGCCAACCCGCACTGGGCCAGCGTGGTGGATTATGGCCTGAATCCCCCTCATGTTGAGGGGAGGCCCGTGCCCAGGAGTGGGACGTCAAAAGGGCTAAATTATTATTATTAATAGCATAGTAAAAAAAATCGCCAATGCCATGTCGAGCCATGCACAATGAAGGGTTCCGAGTCATTGAAGGTAATCTGTTTAAAATTTCACCCCAGGTTGAAATAGGTACTAAAGTTGTATACATACTACTGCCGACATCTATCGACACCATTAAATAATAAGAAATAGACTAATGAACATGGAACATACATTTATTGCTGTTATTTAATTGGAATTTATTAACAATGTATCCAATTTCGTCTGCATAATCTTATTCATACTTTTGCAACATAAAAATGAAAGAAGTGTCGATATTTACTACCGACATCTATCCACGTGCGTTAACACTTCAGAAATACACGTATTAACATAAAATATAAATTTATTGCTGTTATTTCATTGAAATTGGTGAACAATGTATCCATTTTCGACTGCATAATCTTATAATGTTGTTGCAATAGAAAAATGTACGAAATGTCGGAATTCATTACGTAAATTTTGATTTAATCTTTAAAAGAAAAAATCTCACAATCTGAATTTTTTGTGATAAAATGTTGTTTGAAAACACCATTTTATTTGAAAAGATCTTTTCAAGGATACCCAACATGATGGCGTAACTAAAAAAAAAAATATCCCCTCTTTCGATGTTCGGGGAAGGTACCTCAAACAAAGTCATTTTGGTACATTTTATATTTTTGTAAGTGAGATCTACTCTTAAAGTATTTTTGTACCAAATTACATCAACTTCCGTCAGAAACTGTAGAAGTTATGACCCTGTGACAGGTCGGGACAGACAGACGGACGGACGGAGGGACGGACTGGATGATCTTATAAGGGTTCCTCGTAGGGACTACGGAACCCTAATAAATGTGTGTACTGAAGGTATGAACGTGAACGTCCGCGAGGTGGGCGGGCACATCGAGTTCGAGCCGTCGTCGTACTACGCGGCGTTCTCGTGCGAGCTGGAGGCGGCGGCGTACCCCATGTGGTCCGTGCTCAGCCACCTCACGGAGCCCGCGCACGCGCCGCTCGCGCGCCGCATGCTGGCCGCCGCGCGGGCGCATCTGCACGACTGGCTCGACGCCGTGCACTTCACCGCGCCCGCCATGGAGAGGGTGAGTCTACCGAGTGTGTGTGCTGATCACGGAGCCCGCGCACGCGCCGCTCGCGCGCCGCATGCTGGCCGCCGCGCGGGCGCATCTGCACGACTGGCTCGACGCCGTGCACTTCACCGCGCCCGCCATGGAGAGGGTGAGTCTACCGAGTGTGTGTGCTGATCACGGAGCCCGCGCACGCGCCGCTCGCGCGCCGCATGCTGGCCGCCGCGCGGGCGCATCTGCACGACTGGCTCGACGCCGTGCACTTCACCGCGCCCGCCATGGAGAGGGTGAGTCTACCGAGTGTGTGTGCTGATCACGGAGCCCGCGCACGCGCCGCTCGCGCGCCGCATGCTGGCCGCCGCGCGGGCGCATCTGCACGACTGGCTCGACGCCGTGCACTTCACCGCGCCCGCCATGGAGAGGGTGAGTCTACCGAGTGTGTGTGCTGATCACGGAGCCCGCGCACGCGCCGCTCGCGCGCCGCATGCTGGCCGCCGCGCGGGCGCATCTGCACGACTGGCTCGACGCCGTGCACTTCACCGCGCCCGCCATGGAGAGGGTGAGTCTACCGAGTGTGTGTGCTGATCACGGAGCCCGCGCACGCGCCGCTCGCGCGCCGCATGCTGGCCGCCGCGCGGGCGCATCTGCACGACTGGCTCGACGCCGTGCACTTCACCGCGCCCGCCATGGAGAGGGTGAGTCTACCGAGTGTGTGTGCTGATCACGGAGCCCGCGCACGCGCCGCTCGCGCGCCGCATGCTGGCCGCCGCGCGGGCGCATCTGCACGACTGGCTCGACGCCGTGCACTTCACCGCGCCCGCCATGGAGAGGGTGAGTCTACCGAGTGTGTGTGCTGATCACGGAGCCCGCTCGCGCGCCGCATGCTGGCCGCCGCGCGGGCGCATCTGCACGACTGGCTCGACGCCGTGCACTTCACCGCGCCCGCCATGGAGAGGGTGAGTCTACCGAGTGTGTGTGCTGATCACGGAGCCCGCGCACGCGCCGCTCGCGCGCCGCATGCTGGCCGCCGCGCGGGCGCATCTGCACGACTGGCTCGACGCCGTGCACTTCACCGCGCCCGCCATGGAGAGGGTGAGTCTACCGAGTGTGTGTGCTGATCACGGAGCCCGCGCACGCGCCGCTCGCGCGCCGCATGCTGGCCGCCGCGCGGGCGCATCTGCACGACTGGCTCGACGCCGTGCACTTCACCGCGCCCGCCATGGAGAGGGTGAGTCTACCGAGTGTGTGTGCTGATCACGGAGCCCGCGCACGCGCCGCTCGCGCGCCGCATGCTGGCCGCCGCGCGGGCGCATCTGCACGACTGGCTCGACGCCGTGCACTTCACCGCGCCCGCCATGGAGAGGGTGAGTCTACCGAGTGTGTGTGCTGATCACGGAGCCCGCTCGCGCGCCGCATGCTGGCCGCCGCGCGGGCGCATCTGCACGACTGGCTCGACGCCGTGCACTTCACCGCGCCCGCCATGGAGAGGGTGAGTCTACCGAGTGTGTGTGCTGATCACGGAGCCCGCGCACGCGCCGCTCGCGCGCCGCATGCTGGCCGCCGCGCGGGCGCATCTGCACGACTGGCTCGACGCCGTGCACTTCACCGCGCCCGCCATGGAGAGGGTGAGTCTACCGAGTGTGTGTGCTGATCACGGAGCCCGCGCACGCGCCGCTCGCGCGCCGCATGCTGGCCGCCGCGCGGGCGCATCTGCACGACTGGCTCGACGCCGTGCACTTCACCGCGCCCGCCATGGAGAGGGTGAGTCTACCGAGTGTGTGTGCTGATCACGGAGCCCGCTCGCGCGCCGCATGCTGGCCGCCGCGCGGGCGCATCTGCACGACTGGCTCGACGCCGTGCACTTCACCGCGCCCGCCATGGAGAGGGTGAGTCTACCGAGTGTGTGTGCTGATCACGGAGCCCGCGCACGCGCCGCTCGCGCGCCGCATGCTGGCCGCCGCGCGGGCGCATCTGCACGACTGGCTCGACGCCGTGCACTTCACCGCGCCCGCCATGGAGAGGGTGAGTCTACCGAGTGTGTGTGCTGATCACGGAGCCCGCGCACGCGCCGCTCGCGCGCCGCATGCTGGCCGCCGCGCGGGCGCATCTGCACGACTGGCTCGACGCCGTGCACTTCACCGCGCCCGCCATGGAGAGGGTGAGTCTACCGAGTGTGTGTGCTGATCACGGAGCCCGCTCGCGCGCCGCATGCTGGCCGCCGCGCGGGCGCATCTGCACGACTGGCTCGACGCCGTGCACTTCACCGCGCCCGCCATGGAGAGGGTGAGTCTACCGAGTGTGTGTGCTGATCACGGAGCCCGCGCACGCGCCGCTCGCGCGCCGCATGCTGGCCGCCGCGCGGGCGCATCTGCACGACTGGCTCGACGCCGTGCACTTCACCGCGCCCGCCATGGAGAGGGTGAGTCTACCGAGTGTGTGTGCTGATCACGGAGCCCGCGCACGCGCCGCTCGCGCGCCGCATGCTGGCCGCCGCGCGGGCGCATCTGCACGACTGGCTCGACGCCGTGCACTTCACCGCGCCCGCCATGGAGAGGGTGAGTCTACCGAGTGTGTGTGCTGATCACGGAGCCCGCGCACGCGCCGCTCGCGCGCCGCATGCTGGCCGCCGCGCGGGCGCATCTGCACGACTGGCTCGACGCCGTGCACTTCACCGCGCCCGCCATGGAGAGGGTGAGTCTACCGAGTGTGTGTGCTGATCACGGAGCCCGCGCACGCGCCGCTCGCGCGCCGCATGCTGGCCGCCGCGCGGGCGCATCTGCACGACTGGCTCGACGCCGTGCACTTCACCGCGCCCGCCATGGAGAGGGTGAGTCTACCGAGTGTGTGTGCTGATCACGGAGCCCGCGCACGCGCCGCTCGCGCGCCGCATGCTGGCCGCCGCGCGGGCGCATCTGCACGACTGGCTCGACGCCGTGCACTTCACCGCGCCCGCCATGGAGAGGGTGAGTCTACCGAGTGTGTGTGCTGATCACGGAGCCCGCGCACGCGCCGCTCGCGCGCCGCATGCTGGCCGCCGCGCGGGCGCATCTGCACGACTGGCTCGACGCCGTGCACTTCACCGCGCCCGCCATGGAGAGGGTGAGTCTACCGAGTGTGTGTGCTGATCACGGAGCCCGCTCGCGCGCCGCATGCTGGCCGCCGCGCGGGCGCATCTGCACGACTGGCTCGACGCCGTGCACTTCACCGCGCCCGCCATGGAGAGGGTGAGTCTACCGAGTGTGTGTGCTGATCACGGAGCCCGCGCACGCGCCGCTCGCGCGCCGCATGCTGGCCGCCGCGCGGGCGCATCTGCACGACTGGCTCGACGCCGTGCACTTCACCGCGCCCGCCATGGAGAGGGTGAGTCTACCGAGTGTGTGTGCTGATCACGGAGCCCGCGCACGCGCCGCTCGCGCGCCGCATGCTGGCCGCCGCGCGGGCGCATCTGCACGACTGGCTCGACGCCGTGCACTTCACCGCGCCCGCCATGGAGAGGGTGAGTCTACCGAGTGTGTGTGCTGATCACGGAGCCCGCGCACGCGCCGCTCGCGCGCCGCATGCTGGCCGCCGCGCGGGCGCATCTGCACGACTGGCTCGACGCCGTGCACTTCACCGCGCCCGCCATGGAGAGGGTGAGTCTACCGAGTGTGTGTGCTGATCACGGAGCCCGCTCGCGCGCCGCATGCTGGCCGCCGCGCGGGCGCATCTGCACGACTGGCTCGACGCCGTGCACTTCACCGCGCCCGCCATGGAGAGGGTGAGTCTACCGAGTGTGTGTGCTGATCACGGAGCCCGCGCACGCGCCGCTCGCGCGCCGCATGCTGGCCGCCGCGCGGGCGCATCTGCACGACTGGCTCGACGCCGTGCACTTCACCGCGCCCGCCATGGAGAGGGTGAGTCTACCGAGTGTGTGTGCTGATCACGGAGCCCGCGCACGCGCCGCTCGCGCGCCGCATGCTGGCCGCCGCGCGGGCGCATCTGCACGACTGGCTCGACGCCGTGCACTTCACCGCGCCCGCCATGGAGAGGGTGAGTCTACCGAGTGTGTGTGCTGATCACGGAGCCCGCTCGCGCGCCGCATGCTGGCCGCCGCGCGGGCGCATCTGCACGACTGGCTCGACGCCGTGCACTTCACCGCGCCCGCCATGGAGAGGGTGAGTCTACCGAGTGTGTGTGCTGATCACGGAGCCCGCGCACGCGCCGCTCGCGCGCCGCATGCTGGCCGCCGCGCGGGCGCATCTGCACGACTGGCTCGACGCCGTGCACTTCACCGCGCCCGCCATGGAGAGGGTGAGTCTACCGAGTGTGTGTGCTGATCACGGAGCCCGCGCACGCGCCGCTCGCGCGCCGCATGCTGGCCGCCGCGCGGGCGCATCTGCACGACTGGCTCGACGCCGTGCACTTCACCGCGCCCGCCATGGAGAGGGTGAGTCTACCGAGTGTGTGTGCTGATCACGGAGCCCGCGCACGCGCCGCTCGCGCGCCGCATGCTGGCCGCCGCGCGGGCGCATCTGCACGACTGGCTCGACGCCGTGCACTTCACCGCGCCCGCCATGGAGAGGGTGAGTCTACCGAGTGTGTGTGCTGATCACGGAGAGGGTACTACACACACACACACTGGCTACTACTGTGCTGCAAATATCAATTTGAATATATGATTGGATAGCTCTATTACTCGCTTATCCAATTTAATCTTCGAGCCGACCGAACGCGATGAAACAGCAGCCCTCTTCTAAAATTAGTGCTACGGAACTCGCCTCGGCGAAGGTCCCACAAATTATTTCTTATCGTCATTACGATCGGCTGGAAATTCTAGTCAGTGCTACGGGTGGTGACTAGTTTCGGACTCCTAGTGTGTTTGAAATACTCTGTTTTAAATGATGCGTGTTTGTCCGCGCAGTCGGAGATAATGCACGCGTCGTTCCACTTCCCGCTGCACCGGTACCTGGCGGCGTTCCTGTGCGCGGGCGTGCGCTGCATGGGGCTGCGCGCCGCCGACGTGCTGCCGCCCGCCGACCTGCTGGCGCTGCTGGCCGTGCACCCGCTGCGCGTGCAGGTCAGTGCACACACCTTATTTTTTCGTGACAATAACCATTTATGGATACCCTGCCTACTTTGAAAAGCGGGCAGGATATGTGGGAGTCCCGGCAGAGCCGTATACCCATCCGTGTCGGTGTATCATCGTCCGCCTTAGGTGAGGTACGGCAGGTGCCAGCGTGCAATGCGAACACTACAGATTACACCTGTCGCCAGACAGGAACGGAACTATACAGAAATATACCCAGTTATAGAATGCTCGGCAGCAGATTCAATCGTGCCATGAAACAGACTTTAAATTTCAAGTATAACCGTTGACATAATTTTACTCTTGTTAGTAGTTTGAATTGTCTTGTCCCTGTCCGGTATACCAAAATTATCACAGTAATTATTATGTCTATGGTTTGTTTGAAAATGTTTATTTTATTTACTTACACCTTCTTTGGTTATATCTTACGTACATTGGGTTAGTTTGGCAAAATAAGTGTACAACCGACTCATGTTTTAAATAACTCAAGTGTGCTGGGTAATCGAAATAAAACACGCATCGTCACTTAAAATATTCATTATTATCAAATTGTTCAATTACACTAACATTACAAAAATTAAAATGAGTATGTATACTTCAGAGTCTTATACTAATTCACGATGGGAATGAACTCCGTCGTTGGGTACTCGTCTACGTCCTCGCTAAACTCGCTGACGGGCGCCGCCGCCGTCACGTGGCTGGAGTAGTCGTAGGTGATCAACTTCAGGCCGATGAACCCTCCCGACCCTCGGGCCCCCCTGTGGTACACACCCGCGCCGCTGTTCAGGTTGGGGCCTTTGTAGTTGGCTGGAAACAAAATAGGATATGAATATCGCCAGACAAACTGTACATGCATACATATTTATTATAATCACGCCTGTATCCAAAGGATGTTGGCAGTTATCACTAAATGCCACATGTTACGATCCCGACACATGTAAGATGTATGAATGTGGATAAAACGCTTTCGTAGGTCGATAATGTTACGAACTTTGCCTTTCTAAAGGAGACCATTTATCTGGTCATGAGAGATTCTCACAAACGCATCAGTCGACGTTTGAACAAAATAAGAAAGGAATGCCAATAATAGGGCAAACATTCAAGTACAACCAGTTTCCAGTACCCGTGAAATAAGGGGGAAGCCTCCCTCCCGCGCTAAACAATCAAGTTAAAGTGTCATGTCCCCTAAAGTAGAAGAATATACATCTCGCCCTACCTTTAGCAGGTATAACGGGTTGTATGTCAATGAACGGCACGGTGCTCTGCGCCGCGTCCGCGTCGAAGTCCGAGTGCGTGAACTCTATGTATTGGTCGTGTTTTGAGTCGATCCTCAGAACCGTGTTGCCGCGGGTCGGTATGTCTGGCTTGGATAGCTCCAGGCGCGATCTGAGAACAAAATCGATTTTTTACTAATGATGCGTACAAAAAAGCTTTCCTCTGCCAGTTTATTTCGTTATTTTGTATACTCCCTAAGTTACCTTGGACTTGATGAGGCATCGGTGTTGTCATTGCTGATCCATTGGCTCTTCTCAGGCGAAAGTTTTCCAGACGTGTAGTTGAACGGCGTAGAGCGAATCTCGAAGTGTAGATGCGAGCCTATCATTCGAAATCTGAAGCAGACAACGCATTTATTGCTTTTAATCATGAACAAGTATGGAGTACATGTAACTATATTGACACACTGAAAAGTTCAAATTTAAGTATTACAGTAAATAAACTCGACCTTCATTTTTATTTGAAGTATCGTGAAAATGGCAAGTCTAAGCCCTATCGTCTGTAAGCAGGTCACAGGTTTCAGTTTTATTTAATCGTGGAGTTCGACTTAAGGTCTACTAAGTCCCGAAAAAATAACCAGACATAGTTCTATATCCAGTAAAAATACTTTTTTTATGCTAGCATTTCCACATCTGAATCAACAGCCTTATTAATATGGCATACCTAAGCTCTTGAAGGAGCTATGCTCAAAAATTATAAAACCTGAACATCAGATAAAACTTTATACGTTTCCGAGAGATATTAAGTGCAAACACTCACCTGACACCAGTCAAGACATGTCCGGACGGGGAGTGCAGCTCGTCCAAGTCCATGATGCGCTTCTCGTACGTGAGCGTGTGGTAGTCCACGCCCTCCGACACGCTGTAGCTGGCGGGGTCGAACTCCTCCACCGGCACCTCCCGCCCCGACTCCACGAACCCTTGCTCCAGGAGCTCGCCCTGTGTCACTTGCAAATGGAAAACTTTGCCGCGCTTCACGAACTTAACACCGGTCACCACTCTGTAACATTTGAACGGGTTTTAGTAAAGCAAATGACATTTGATAGGAATACACTGGAGCACCCGCACACCCATGCTGTTAGGAATGAGAAGACACGAAGGTTGTTCTAAAAGAATCGAGATACGACGAGGACCACGTTTTAGTTTCATGATTAAAGTCACGTTTTAGTTACTAAGACAACATCCCAACTACCCACAAGCGCTAATTACAGGAAAGCCTATTGTTACGCGTTTAGTCCACTCCCGTCGTCCAGTACTGACTTGTTGTTTTCAATGTCTGCCAACGCTTCTCGCAAGCTGAAGAAACGTTCCGACGCGTCGGCATGCTCCTCGCATAGGCATAAACAATACGAGCAGTGGGTCAGAGTCCATCGCCACCAGGAATCAACCTTTGGATTAAAAATGTCTCGATTAAAACAATATTTCTTAGGACATCATTTTCTAGGGTGGTCAGGTGTGTGCGGGTGTCCCTTGGTCGGTCGGGACTAACTTGTTGTTGCTGATGTCGGTGGTCGCTTCCCGCAGGCTGAAGTAACGGTGCGAGTTGGTAGCGTCGTCGCACAGACACATACAATAGGAACAGTGCCAGAACAACCAGCGCCACCACGAATCGACCTGCACATGTTGTCATGGTCCTATACAACTTATCGACAGTAATACATATTTTATTGTACACACAATTAAGTACATTTTCGAATATGCAAATATTAGATACTTGTTGTTGTGACGTTTTTTTCATGTCTTGAATGTATCACATGAGAATACAGTAGATGCAATCATGTTGTTCTACGATTTGACCTCATAATCAGCTAACCTCGTTAGTGATTCTCGGTTCAGGGAGATAAGCCGTACAACATACACAGTCTTGAACACATACATTTGTCGATAAAGGAACCGGTTTGTTTTTAATTGCAACTGACATTGGTGCCAATATTTGTAATGTTTTGTAGTAGCGCATACTTGTAGGATGTTCATTTGTTGGGGCCAAAGTTGGCAGGATTATATTGGAAGCCAATGCTGATTGTCAAAGTGGTTTTACCTTGGTCGTGCCGTACCGGCAGCTTCCGGCCTTGCCGAGAATCCGTCCGTTCTCGTATTCGATCCATTCGTAACGCCGAGTGCTGCTTCGGCCCTGTAATAAACCGTAATTTTAAGTTATTAGTCAAAGTCAGTGGTAAAATTTCAGATAAAACAAATGATTCCAAATAACTATATTTTCTCCCGTATTTTGTACGTCATAATTAAAATTGTTTAATTGGCTGACACAAACTGAAGTCAGGGTTTGGTTCATTTTATATCACAAAGTTAATCATTGGTTGAACATAGATTAGTTTGACAATTTATTAGAAAATGTTACTACGAATTGCAATTAAATATTACTGACTTGATAAACAAATGAATTGAAATTGGCATGTAACATTTAATCCAGTAATCATTCAAAGAGCAAAACATTCGTATACTAAACATTGTGCTACTATTCTGATGTTTATTTATTACAGCATTTAATTTATAAGGATATTGGCATTAATTGTCTTAATTAAGATAATATGGGTCCATTGACATTGCAGTTCATATGAGTATCAAGCTTTATTGCTTCAGAGAGATATGGCCGTGAATAAATTTATGTGAGAAAGCAAACTGTATGCATATTAGTTTAAACATGTGATATAGGTACCACCCAGGTGTATCACGTATTTAAGTTTTTTGTAATAACACGGATAGATTCCGTTACTTACCGCCGGACACACCCACATATCAGAGTCCACGTACTGACAATCGAAGATCCTCCCCCTGCAAACTGGCTGGCGGGCGCAGAACTGCTCCTTGAAGCAGCCGTGGTTCTCGGCCAGGGTGTAGTAGGCGCAGTTCTCCTTGCACGTTCTGCCCGCGTTCATGTCCACCTCGTTCTCGACGTACCCCTGGAGGAGGCGGGTCACTTCCGCGTACGTTTCTGGAAATAAATAATTTGAAGTCATCAAATAGGATGTTCTTGAGTGGAGACCTCGACTCGGCAAGCGTAGTGTAGGACGCCCTCCGACCAGGTGGGATGACGATCTGCGAAAGACTGCAGGCAGATGCTGGATGCGGCAAGCTGAAGACAGGGCGCTATGGCGCTCATTAGAGGAGGCCTATGTCCAGCAGTGGACAAGCGTAGGCTGATGATGATGATGATGATGATGAAATAGGATCAAGCCCATGATTGGCTGTAATTAGTTTCTCAATGGTATCTCGGTTATCGATAATGGTTTAGGAGAGCAGATGGTAATATTTTGCGTCGGTAAACACTAATTACCGACCACGCACCGGAACTGAGTTACATTTCTTTGTCATCCTTTATGACGTCACATCTGCATATCTTTCATACCGTACCCTTATAAAGCACTGAATGGTCGTCCAATGACTCACCTGACGAGTAGTGCTGCGGGTCGCACCTGTACAGGTCGCGTTTGGACATCATCAGCGCCGCCCTGGCGGCAGCCGCCGTTTGGCCTGTTCTCTCAGCGTACCTCTGCCGGGTCAGGCTAGCTTCCTGGGTGTAGTTGCCTGTAATTGACAGCGCAGTTATATTATTTACACAGAAATATAAGAAAAAAGGTTCAAGTAGTTGGAAGTGTGAATGCTGTTGTTAATTTGTTATTATTGTCAGCTGTAATTATAACTTTATTGTTATTTGCATATCATTGGATGCAAGGTGGAAAATTGCTAATATTATTAAAATAAATCGTTCCTTGTTTATTTAATATGTTTTAAAAAAATCGAAAACTATTAATAATTAAATTATTTTGTTTCAATATTACGCATGCATGCTACCATGATAATGGTTTTGCGGTCACATGCATGACGTGAATTGTTATCTATCATTTGTAAGCTTACAAGGGATGAATAATAGGTACCTATATACTGTAAACGTGGTAAAATAAAAATGTTGTTGTTTTATTGTTTAAGCATATTCAACTTAAAAGTTGATTGGTAAACGAACAAGTTTCACAACTTATGATTTCCGTTTATTCCGTAAAAATATTTTTGGTCTACTATAGCGAAAGCTATACTACTGCGAAAGCTACTTATATCTATGAGACAATTAATTTGTATGTACTTATTTTATGGGGTACCAGGAATTTTGAGTTTTGTAACTTTTATGTTTATCAACAAGTACTTTTGTTTGTAGTTATATCTATAAATAAGAAATAATAATTACTATTTGACATGGACAATACATATTGAACATTTAAACTGTAAACAGAAAACATGCGTTGCAAATATAACTGTAAATCATTGTTATATAGATATTAGTCCCAAGTTCAATAATACAAAACAGATGTGTCACTTCCGTCCTTCACACTGCAATGTTGTGATATAAAGTTGGAGACAAGTTTCACGTTTAAGTCTTATTATTTAAACGCCAAATTGCAATGGACGGTATTAACCTTTGTGGACCAAAGTGGGGCCGCTTGGTTTCTATGAACCATATTATGGTTGCAAACCCTTGCAGTTAAAAAAATAAACATCTGGATCGTATTTATTTGCTTGTAGATAATATTATCTCGATACTAGTAATGCTATATCGGTTTGAAATTTGGCACAGCTGTGCCACTAGCTAGTGAAGATCACCAAAAAAATGTAATGCACCACAATCATCAAAAGGAAGTATCGAATTATTAAAAACGTCCTGTCTCTTTATTGCATTCGTTGATCCAATTTATTTCAAAGACAAAAGAATTTACGCGTAATTACTTGTGTGAGATACGCTAATCAAATATTTGCATATAAATATTTTCTGTAATTATTTGCTCGTGTGGCAATTGAGTCATCAGGCAAGGCTCTCAAAATAACAGCATGATTCAAGGAAAACTCAAAGAAGTGTCTCAGTGAATTTATTTTTGTCTACGAAACTATTTCATGCTACGAAAATTTAGCCTTTTAATTTCATTTAGCATTCAACTTTTCACGGGCTTTGAGTGGACAATGCAGATCTGATAAATGCACCGCATCAATTGGCCGGGCGATTACCACTACTGTCGTTCAGTCTTGACTTACGTCACAAGTTTCTTTAGTATGTCATTTTCTAATTGTTCTGCGTACATCACATGCGCGTAGTATTTAATTTAACAGAATACGAGACTGGCAACCGACGGATATAATTACTCAGATTACAAGATTACTTAAGTTCTAGCCCCAAAGGAGGCTGTTCGCCTGTAAATATTGTATTATCGTGTCGGTACCTTTTCCATAGATCCTAAGCAGCATCCACGAGAACTGCATCATTGCGTAGCCCTTGATCTCGGTGAGCGCTATCGTATTGTACATGTCGTAGATGAGCTGGTGAGGAGACATTTGCAACTCGCACACGTCAGAATCTTCGTCCTGTAAAGGCGTAATTAAATTTGTATCTTGTTTTAATAATCTAAATTTTAAAGGCTTGAACCCCTTTTTAAAATGTATATGTGATAGCGATCTGTGTGGAATTCATTTCATTATTGAGTTTCTATTTGTAAGAAGATAATAATTTCGAGACTAATATTTTGCTCACTTAATAATATACAAAGAATTTCAACATTAATTACTCGCGTGAACTTATTTGCTTTTTTGTTACAATTGTACATCTATCATTAATTTACAACATTTTGTTTTTATATAATTACTTCGCGGCTTCTGAACTTTCTAATATTACAAGTAGGATCGATATAAGTCTGTAGAATCAACTGAGTATTTACTTTCCCGTGTTCTCCATCCCAGGTTAGGCTTGTTTGACACTAACATTATATATTATGTTCTTGATACAGTTATAATATTTGTCACTCGTTCAGCATATTATTATGAAGTTGAGATATTTCATAATAATAGTGAAAATAACACGCTTGGTAATGAACGGAGTTTTAATCCAATTGATCAAATAAGTAATGTATTCTTGAATAATGATGATTACTTTTGTCGCGCCATGGACTTTTAGCATCTTTTTAAGTGTGTTAAGGTCACGATTCCGCCAACACTAAATAAAAATAGTCACCGGTGACCGAGCAGTTTCATTCCAAGTTGAGACAGTATTGAGGACGTCGAATCAAGGAACGTGAACAAAATTGATTACCGATCGGATTTAAATTATAAACATCGCCACCGAATAACGAGCCGCGTGATATTCATAACGTTATTGCTCAGAAATCATAAACACAGCTATTGTTTAATGTTTGAGCGTCGGGTCACTGACATATCACCGAACAACTTTCCTATAACGGACGATTTCTCATTGTCCTTAATGTACCCTATATTTGGGAACGTTAGTCACGCTACCTGCAGCGCCATTCGGAACAAGTCCCCGTGCTCCAGCATGTCGTGGAGTTTCCTCACGGCCTGCGCCACGGACGTCTTCGGGTCCATCAGCACGGACTCTGCCATGTCCAGCCACTCCCTCACGGGCGCCGGAACGCTCCCAGGTGTTGCTTGATGCCTTACAAACTCTATAAACGTCTTATACATCCCGTCAACAATCTGCAGCTTCTCCGACACTTTTGTCCACAACCACGATTTGAGTTGAACCCTTGTAATTCTCGGTACCATTTCAATCTGCTCGTTTAAAGCCACGAAGGCCTTTGTTAGCTCGACGTCTCCGCCGAAGCCGGCATCCCTCCACAGTGGGTCGGTTACGTTCCTCCATAACTCTTGTTCTAGTCCGTAAAACTTTTGTCGTATATGATCGACTTTGGAGGGCTCAGTCGCTAAAGCGATAGCGAACAGCGCAAAAAGCGCTGCGAGCCTCATTGTGACTGAGAAGTGGTTCGCTCGGTAACGCGCCGCGAGGTACACTGACGGTCGAAGTGAGGGGACCGACCAACTCTATAGAGTGGGGTCGCTTTAGTGATGTGCGGTTTTTTCGTCGATATCGGTAACAAACTCGAATTATTGGATACGTTAGCACTTAATGCGATGTCGAATGATACTGAAACAACAGAAGTGGTTTCGAACAATTTATTGTTCCGAAATTGTCCTTAGTTCCGTCAAAATATACTTGACATTGTTTCTTATCAAAGTTGCCATGAGTGAAAGGAAACGATCGTTTGTTAAGAACGATCAATGGGATGATTGTTAATCAATCGTGTCACTGTCATTGTTTTATTTATGCGTTAGTTTGAAGGCGAACACCATAATTTGTTTATTTATATAAATATTTATGTTTTGTGCACTGCTCTCAATCATTATTTTTTCACAAACTACCTATAAGTATTCCATCGATGATATTATGTTGTGTTACCGTCTTTGAAGGAGCAAAACTAATTTAGAGGAAGCTTGTTATATTATTATTATTAAACACAAATGGTCACGGTGAAGTTTACTACACAGTCTACCGAACCGGACCGACATCGATTAGTTCCGCTCTTGCTGCCCACATCACTACTGACCCGCATGTTATTACTGTTAACTAACATATTTATTTTAACAGCTACTGTAGCTTTTATCACGTCGCACTAGAACATAAATTGGTTGCTTCCGATTGCGACCAATAGATTTGTATTGTGATTTGTTATTATTATTTGCTCATTGCGTACGTATGCGGTGTCAGCTGTCGACTCGACTCCCGCGCAATGTCTGGTGATTTAGGTTTTCTTTACGCGTACAAAGAGTAATATGAGGCTGATTCGTTTCTTTGTGTAGTTCTGTGAATCTGTACATGTGACGCGCGCACGCAGACCTGCCTACTACAGTACACTACGTATAGGAACAGGTTGTACTGTTACGAAAGGTTTTGGAAACCTTTCGGATTGATACAAATTAATGCATACTTAACTCTGTCCTTCAAATGGCGATAGCCGAAAGTTAACTCCTGAGTCAAAACGTGTAGCTACCTTATAAGTTAAAACATGAATCTTAGACAAATTAGCGTGAATTTTGCTACCATAGGCCTTCTCCACTGCCAAAGCTATTAGGGCATTGTCCATAAGCATGCCGTTTTGTGTAGGGCCGTAAGTACGTATTTACCGATGATAAAAATAAAAATACTCATGAATAAATTCAGTACATAAAGAAGATCGTGAGTACTACTTTATTATGAGATTCATAAAATGACAAAAAATTTGGAGTTTTAATAGATCCATTGACGACACTAGCGCTATGCATGCGCTAAAAGGAAGTTTCAATTACAGATTATTACGGTTGCATGCAGCCGTATAACGTGTTAGTGTTACGTCTCCCTTAGTCCCGTATTAATAAATCCATCTCAAGTCTGAGACCGGTCTTGAGTACGCCTTTGACATGTCATTTTGTACTGGAATGACATTTCCAAGATCACTCTCAGACTCGAGATCGATTTATTTATACAGGTCTTAGCAAAATGCGTGCATGTGCAGACATGTTTTTATAAAAAGTGACACTGACATTTGCCTAGTTCGGAAAATCTAATTTCTCTAACATCTCTCTATTTATATATTGTGACAATTCCTGGGGTGAATTATGTAGATAGTAGTATATGAAACGAGACGCTTCTTATCTCAACAACGATATACAGTAAGCAATTAACCATTGTTGTACTAGGCTTGTGTGTTTATCGCTCCGACAAAGTCAGGAATTCTAATTCGTTTTAATTGTACGCACGCCAACATGGTCAGAACGTGTCTTATTTTATGTTTAACCAAGCTACTACCTTACGGAAAGTCATGTCTCTCCATTATAGTGCTGTGAGCTCATTATGGATCTCGATATGCGGTTAAAGTTATCACTTTGGTATTATGACTGTCTGTTTGTAAGCTGCTGGATTAGGTGCGGTTATTATACACTGAGCTGCATCTTAATATGTTGCATCAGGAAATCTAAATACCAGTTTTCATGACCTGGAAACGAATGCAGCGACTCAATACTAATTACAGCAGGAAACGCTTGTGACCACACGAATAAACGGATACTAAAACAACATATCAAGCAACCAATTAAATTAAAATCTAAAAATTAAATTTCCATCGGTTCCATTAGGATAGAAAAAAGCATGCAGGGTAACTGGAGTAGGGTTGTGAGTCGCTAAAATTAAAACTGACATAATATTTATCCACTTATACTAGTACAACCTAGCCTGGTTCCCAGGGAGACGAATGAAAAGCACATGTTTAACCGAAACATCATCACACATTTTCGTTGTAGGTAACCGTTAAAGGTTGTATACATCGTGATTTAATTAAACCAATGTCCATTCAACGCTACATTAACATAATCACGTAAATAAATAAATGAAGTCTACCTACCTTTGCACTGAGTATCAATTGACTGGTCTAACCTTGCATTATTACGTAGCGAAACAGAATTTTGAGGGAGGCCTACTGTTATCCCAATAGATATGACTTGTTTGAAATTTTCGTCATGCAGTTTGACGTATAAAAACGACGTTTGTCAAAACATTGATTTATCGTAAAGTTGCTATTCATATGCAATGACGTTATTACAGTTTTTTTTCCAAACTGTAGATACAACATAATCGAATCCAAACGCGACTTCCTCTTCCAAAGTACTGATAACCATACAAATTGTAACCGGAGGTATCAACATGCACTGGTCCTAACTGACTCTTAATATTAACACAAATTGCTTATCAAGGATATTTGGACCAGACTCGCTAGGACCCCCCCCCCCCCCCAGACAAAGTTGTTTGACCCATGACTCATATAGGATATGCATTTGACTCGTTCAATGATAGTATCATCACGCTTCATATATTGTTTAGCATGGTGTCTAAAAATGGTAAGTGTAACGGGTTCGGCAATATCCTTTGTGTTAACAGAAACTGAGTTGAACGCTCGTTTGCTTGTTTTTCAGGGGTTCAATACCACCATCTTAATCTTTAAAACAATATGTTGACGATTCTGCATTTTCGGTTATTCCCATAGCCAAAAGACATAGAATAAAACCAGTTACTCGTATTTATTGACATAGATGATTCATTCACAACTGGTCCGCTTATATTATTGCCAGTTGTAAGAGAAAGCAACGTTAAGCAACCTTGTCGATAATACTGTCTGAATAAACCACAGCTACTGAATGTGTTACTAAACTTATTTTTCTTCTTATTTATTTTTCTTTTTATTGTAACGTTTATTTTATTATTCTCAATAGAATAGAACAAAGTGGTTAATGTTGTATATTTCTGAGAGCCGTTACTCGTGTGAGTCACGCTATACTTGATCCGCTCTGACATTGAAAACGATGCCTCTGTTGTAATTCGTGTAGGGTCCATCGTGTGAACCCGTATCACAATAAAATTACTGTCGTCGACTTTTTTATCGTTACCTATAAGTTATAGCTGTGTACATCAGATATAGGATAAACCCTGTGGATTAGTTCCTTCATTACGAACCTGCAAATCATCCAAAACCAACTGCAGCAGACCACTTCCCAATAAGTTCTTGTGCGGCGGCACAACCAGCGAATGGATTCGCTCCAGCAGGCCTGGCAACGCGCCAGGGTCGTGAGCCACGCACCACTCGGCGAAGTCCTGCAGCGTGCTCTTCTCGAGCTCCTGCTGCAACCCGACGTACTCCCGCATCTGCCTGTTCGACGCCGACACTCTGTTCAGTAGACTCGACATCTCGTGCAATTTCAATTCCAACCGCGTTCCTTTGCTCCCCTTCTTGGCTAGTATCAACGTCATTGCGCTGACTTTCAGCACTTCTTGTTCCACCTTATCGATCGCGCGGGAAACTTTGGCCAGTCGTGCCAAAATCAGTCGCTCCCGCCTACGGATAAACGGTATTTCCACACCGGCGGAGGCATTGAAGGGCTTTCCTAACAGGTCCCAGGAACTTAGAACTTCTTCTCCAATTTCTTTACCTAATTTGATCACGTCTATCACATCGTCGACGATCGCGTGCGATGTGTTCGCGAGAACGAGTAGCGCGAGCAAGGTGTGCACGCGTCGAACGGACATGGCGACCGACGCACGTTCACTGATGAAGCGCGCCCGAGGTCGCAGAGTTGCCAGCGCGCGAAAAAAAATTACCGTTTGGAAATTAAATACTGCTGTTTATTTTTTTTGTTGTATACTGATTAGGGATTACTGTGACTTAGGCTAACAGTAATGACGTCAATTTGGCTAGTTTATTTCATTTAATGCAAATAAATTTAATTTAGGTCGGTACCTATTAGCGAAATAAGACCCGTATGTTGTTTCACTAAGCAGACATTTTTGCTATACTTTAAAATATGATTAATGTGAACTTAATAAACCGTCTACGTTCTGACCCAAGCCCATCACGTTATACCTTACAAAAACAAACTCAGAAAAGTCAAGCATCTAGATAGTTTGTCTCTAACTTTTATGCGCCGAAATAACGACAGATTGATTTCTGAATACGTAGACAACAACAATAAGACATACATACGTAGACAATAACAACGTAGACACTGGCTACGTATAACATATTGGTTGACATCAAATTATAATGTCATGCAAAATTATGTCCGGCAAGATAAATACACCTGACTTACTAAATTTGTTTTTGCGAATATATACACCTAACAACTAACTGTCACGATAGGAAGCATCAGTTGTTTGCTGTCCCTGTTGGTATGTTTGAGGTTTTGTGAGAAAGATGAATGATGTTTATAAATTATAATATATCTCTAGTTAAGTAGTTAATTAGTGTAATTGGCTTAGGGCCGATTTATTTTAACTTTAAATAAATAAAATACAAAAATTACTAAATCAAGATTATCTGAACAGGTGCGTACTTTCAAAACTCTTTAAAAGTCGTAGATTCTCCTTAATCTGGCAACACTGCAGTTACTAACTAAACCCTCGTTCTTCTTTCTTGTAAACAAACACTTTTTGTAGCACTCTCGATTTTTAACATGTTTGCCCCACATCCCAGTACTTTAGATAATAAAAGGTCGTTAAACTCATTACGGGGTGTATTTTATGACGCCAGGGTGGGACTATCTGCTATTTTTTTACGTAAGTAAATATAATTGATTATAAAGCACATTTTGCCTAAAAGGGACGCGTACCAAACTTCTCAGGGTCTATGATATATCAAGCACCGCGTAAGGCATACAGAATAGCTTGTGTCATGGCTGTTAGAAATGTGTGTAAGACTTTGCCACTCGTGTAATCAGAATTTACAGTGTTATCGAATAAACACACTGAAATTTCACCATTTTCTATTGTCCAAAATACAATCTGAAGTGGGAAGAACTTCATCCGTATAAAAAACAGTTTCTAACTCAATATGAACGGTAATTAAAGCAAACAAATAGTTCCCAACGGCATACTTTACCGATGTTTACATCCCGACGTGGTGCACAGCCGCGGTGGAATGCGTCCGTTTCCTCTTACATTCACAATTGACACTTTTCACGATAAAAAATAGGTATCTATCAAATTAATTTATAGTGGTAAATTGTTTAATTTATTTTGTTGGCACCTTTGCACTCTACGAAACGGCAGGTACACTTTTGTACACCCACATTTCACGGACGGTATAAGGCCCCAATGCAATAGAGAGCGAGTTTTGCCTAACTAAGTTGTATGGTGTTGCTCATGATTGGCAGTCTGATGAGCGACCTTAAAACCCGACAACTTTCTCCTCCCCGCTCTTTCGGTCCTTCTAAATTCGTATATAATTTCAATTGTTTGATGACAACTAACCTGTAAGAAGTCAAGCGCTAAGTCGAACAGCCCCTGTCCGAGCAGAAACTTGAACGCTGGTACGACGAGATTATGTATCCTCTCCAGCAGCCCCGTCAGCGCGCCGGGGTCGTGGGACACGCCCCACCTGGCGAAGTCATTTAGCGTGGACCACTCCAGCGATTCCTGTACTTGGACGTAGTTCTTAATCTGACCCTCGACGGCCGCCACGCGACCCAACAGATCAGCTAGATCTTTGAGTCGCTGGTCCAGTTTAGAGGATTTCCTTCCACCTGAAATTATTAAAAAAGTTGTTAGGTATCTGCTTTCAATTACTGGTTGTATGGAAATGTCGACTCGATGCTTGAAGCGCTGATAAAATCCGTGAAATAATCCGGCAAAAGTTTACTGTTATTGCCTACGAAGATTTATAGGGTTACTAGGGTTTATAGGCCTCCTTATTACTCTAAAACCTGCTTTAATAAAACTATTAAAATACAGCAAATTAATTAACAGACAATATAAATTCTAATCAATTTACAATAACAAACGCCAATTGTGATAAGAAGATACACGTTACACAAAAATGATATCAATAAAAACATTATTTACCTTTTTGCATCAAAGTTTCCATAAGTTTGCTGTTCTCGACGCTCGTCTCCACGCTTGCCAAAGTTTTGGTCACATCGAGGTAGTTGTTGAAGACCATGGTCTGAGCCGTCTTAAGCTTTCCATTTTTGGCGGAGCAGAGTGCCAAGAGGACCAGCAGAAATAGCGTACGTGTGGAGGCCATGATGGCCCGACCGAGCACTGAACTATAATGAATGATAAATTAATTTTAAACATAAGCTACTATCACTGGCCAATAAATACGCAATTGTGTCGCAATTAATAATATATAAACACTTGTGGCCGCGTATCAGTAAGTTGAGTATAACAATAACTACTAATATTAAATGCGAAAGTTTAAATGTTTGTACAATCATGAGTCTCCAAATGAGACGACTCGGGTTGGATCCCAACCTCCTCTGCTAATCATTATATCGACTCCGCTCCCAGTAACTTTGACTGAACTATTAAACTATGCGTCAACAATGAAGATCCAATATTCATTAATGTGTAAGTTCTTACAATATCGTCGCGAAACAAAAATGTGTTTGTCATGAGTAAAGTCTCGCGAAAGCCGTAAGCTGGAAGTATTGTATGTATTTATACATATATTTTATTTATGGACTTTTGTGCGTAGATATGGCAGAATGAACAGTAACTTATATTGTTTACTTACAAGTAATGTTGATAAGATATTTTTATGTTTCGGGTTTTCCCCGGAATAGGATACAAGATGGTTCACGAGGTACCTCGTGGTTTGATCACTCTTAACATTTGTGATATTTTATACTAACTCTACCAGTTGCTAGGAAACACTTTTATAGTAAAAAAATATATTATGTTAACTCCAAATTTATAGAAACCTTCAATCGATTTACAATGGGCGTTTCTTCACCGGGCGACACGACATGTCACCGGGAACGACATCGGCGGACGCATAATTCTATGAAATAGTAGTGTACGCTGTCTCACTGGCACGGGCGGCGCCGGCACCGACATGTCTTCCACTGGTGTCATGACGACATCTTCATGTATTTGTTGTGCACACACGCAAGCTTCCATGAGGGCTTGCGTCTTGGACACATTAAACTAGACCAAAGAGAATACTAAAATCCGTCGTCGCTGTTATCGTTGCCGGTGCTGTGCCGTGTCGCCCGATGAAGATATCCCCAATGTCATTACAGAGCTGAGGGAGTGCTTGTAAGTTGTCTTCAAATGAACGGTCTGTGTCGTGTATAGAGCCTGTTCTACGAGATCCTGGCCGGGGTGTGGGTGCGCAACGGGCTGCAGATCAAGGGCCAGGCGATGACCTACATCCAGGCCAACTTCTGCAACTCGATGGTCGACATGGACATATACTGGCTGCAAGTGTGCGCCGCCCACCTGCCCGCGGACCAGTTCCTAGACATGTGCATCGACATGTGAGTTTTTGATAAAGGTTTTAGTTAAACTTATTTTTATAAAGTTAACAATCAACGTAAAGTAACATTACCTTGTAGTCTCGTGAGCACCTCCTTCATAGTTACAAGGACAGGGTGCAATTGAACCCGCCACCTGAACGACACCAATTATAAAATTACATTAGTTATGGGGTCCAAGATAATAAATGTATCCAGGACTCGCTGAATGCTTTGAGCCCTTAACGACTTCTTTGGAGACCACTGTACTGTATGTAGATCCCCAATTATAGGTGTAGCAAATATGGTGGGCTTGTGCGGCGGGGTTGGTCCCATAAAAATAAGAAGCTGCTGGTGCTACACGATACTACATATTTTAAACATTTGCACTTTATATTTGCACACAGTGGAACAGAGAGAGTAGGTGGGTACTGCTGAAATTCACCACCTCTTTTCCACGAATGGGTAGGCAGGGGTGCACTGCGGTACATTTAGCGGACGGTATTATGATACTGCTATTATACTGTGCCCCGCATTGAAGGAGAATGTCCAGAGCGATGCAAGCGGTAGTGCCCCATGCTGGCCCTGTGCGGGTTGGCGACTTTTGACAGACGGTGAAATACAACACCTATATTGTCAGGTTCGGCGTCCGCGAGTGGTTGAGCATGCTGCCGATGACGCCGGTGCAGGCGGCAGAGCAGGACTCCATGGTCGAGGGGCTGCTCACCTTTCTCGCGATCCTCGTCTCCTCCAGAACCAACCTCGGTGAGTTCATGATACGATAACCCTTATGATTGGCACAGAGCGCTACCCTATAATACGATGGTAGCGCCCTTACTTGTTTTCAACTCTCTCTTGACAGACTATAAGTGGACACCATTTGAGTAGCGTTTCAGTAGGTATTCGGTCGTTAGTGTTATGACAGTACTACTTGTGTACAGGCAACGACGAGCTGACCCAGTCCCGGCTGGAGGTGAGCACGCTGCTCGCCGCGGGCGACAAGACGCACTCGCAACTCCTCGAGCTGATGCCGGAGCGCTCGGGCAACGCGCACACTAGGAACTTCGAGACCGTACTCAAGGAGGTCAGCACATTAAAACATTTATTCGACCACAGACATGATACTTATACTGACATTCATAGTACCAGCTGCGGTGGGATACTCATGTCTCTGGCATGGCTGTGCCATGATGGTGTCCAGTTCAGCATGAGCCAGGCATCGACGTAGCCACCAGTCGCTGATTTTCAACTCAACCCCGCTACCAGTACACGGATGTCGCTCATTGCTTATGAGAATTTGTTCATGATCTTGGACACACGCCTATATTAGTTTAATCTAATAGCATTTCGGCTTTTTTGTAAATACCCAAAGTGTAGTATCTATATTGGTAAATATTAATGTACAATGACCGAGACATAGGTTGAACGCGGACCTTCACCTGTTCCAAATGGGTATATTTGGGTATTTATGAGTATTTTGGTATTTTTGATAACTAGAATACCACTCTGGGGATACTATTTTCGGTTACTCGATTCGGCCGTAGTGAGTGAGCAGATTTTCTCTTTCACCGTGATGATGATCGCAATGAATAGTTTGAATTTTATCATTTTAATTTGTTACCAGTTATCGACCTACCGGCCGCCGCCTAAAGGCTCGGAGAACCTGGAGCAAGGACTGTTCGTGCCGAAGCCGATTGTGTGGGAGCAGTACTACGACCCGCTGCACGTGCTGCGCCGCGCCGTGCAGCGCAGGGACTTCCACCAGTCCATGGAGCGGTTCACCGCCTAGTGAGTGATAATGCCTTACTTACTGAGTTACTTTCTCTTTCTCTTCAGTTTAATCTGAAAGTCACGCGTTTTACGTGCATATTTTTCTGACGTTTTCGAATGACGTCGAGAAAGTATGCTATTTATCGCATTACCTATAACATCTGTGATGCGAGATCAACGGAACCCGCTTACGATAAATTAAAGTTACGCGAATCGACCGCGCTTAGGTTTCCGGTGTCTAGCGACGGCAACAAACATACCACTAAAGTCGGGACTAGACGGACGACTAGAGTCGGGGGTGACGCTCAGCGGTGAAAGTGCGAAGACTCGCGTCGCTTTTATTCCGACGGGATAGCGAGTAACGGGGTGCGTATCCTTCGCAGCGTTCGTGAAAAACAAAAATCAGAGCCGAGCGCGGGCGCGGGCGCGGGCGCGGGCGCGAGCGCGGGCTCGGGCGGGCGCGGCGGCGCGGGCGCGCTGTGGCCGCCGCTGCGGGGCGCCCTGGCGCCGGGCGGCGGCGGCGGCGCCGGCGACCCGCGCGCGCTGTGCGCGTCGGGCGTGCTGCACGGCGCGCTGCTGGCCGTGCTGCACCGCGGCGTGCACCGCCGCGCGCCCGACGCGCAGCCGCCGCACGCGCCGCCCGACCACGTGCTGGCGCTGGCGCTCTACCTGCTCGACGTCGCCGCCGACCTGCACGCCGAGCGGGCCGACACGCACCAGGTGCCGACCGCACTTTCACTACACGAACACATTTCTACCGAGTGTTATATAAACTTTGTGTTAATATGTGAGGGGTAAACGATAGGTCCGTACATGGTAAATGATGAATACTATGACTTCCGAATGTCGGTAAAGTGATTAGTTTGACTCACCTAAAGCTGGGGTAGGGAGTGTGGGATGACGATAGTTGCAACAGTATGTTTTAGCTATACATTAGTCGTTCAATATAACATTCCATGAACATTTAGAAAAGTATATGAATTTGTAAATTAGGCATACTTTCACAACGTTTCCCACTTTCGATAGTGTAAATTTCCTAAAATTCGGAATGAACTAATGTCGTAACCTGGCTGGCCCCCGCCCTCCGCAGAGCGACATGATGCCAGCGGCGCGCGCGGGCGGCGGCGGCTGGGGCGGCTGGGGCGGCTGCGTGGGCGGCGTGCCGCTGCTGGGCGCGTTCGCGGGCGCGGCGGTGTGCGACAACGCGCGCACCGTGGTGGGCGGCGTGCCGGCGCGCCGCGCGCCCGCCGCCGCCGCCGCCGCCGCGCCCGCGCACTACCAGCACGCGCACTCCGACAGTCAGTACCGCACGCTCAATACTTGCATCTCATTTACGATTCACTATGCAATCCATTATTATTTTGGATGGACCGATGACGATGACAGAGCCGTTTTCGACCGCGACTTTTTTATAATTATTTTGATGCGAAGGTATTCCTAGTGCGGAGTCCGAAGGATGGTCGGAAACATTCATCAAGTAAAACTATTGTAGCAGTACCTATAAAATTTTTCATTTCAGTAGTTATCAGTAGCACTCGTGCTGTTATTAAAAGTAGCTCACACAAAAGTGTGAGCTACTTTTAATGTTTTAATACTATTTATTTATCTCGAGGACACTAGTGAAACATTGGAAAACATAAACGTGTCAGTTGTAGTGAAACAATAATCCAGTGCATGCGAACCATAAGCCATAAAGGAGATTTGTGTGAATATCGGTGGGTCCCTGCGCAGGCGACACGGAGTGGGAGCCGTCGGACGCGGAGGCGGCGCGCGTGCCGTCCATCACCACGGCCGGCTCGGCGCCGCGCGACGGCACCGGCATCGACATGGGCATCGGCATCGGCACCAGCACCGCGCTGGCCGTGCCGCCGCCGCTGCAGGTCACTCGCACATTACCCTTATAATGGTTTATTATTTTCGAAAAACTACAACCTAAGTCAAAACTCGTCCAAAAAGACATAGTCCTCATCGAAACATCCTCCTATCAGGTGGTGAGAGGCGACTCGGTTCCAGACGACCAATCAGACGGCGGCGGCGACGCGCCGCTAATACGGGCACTTGAGGTGAGAACGACGGATATTCATAAATCGATATTAACTTTGAATGTACTGTTAAGATGTTATTTTGTACCAAAATGACATTATAATTAAATTTCCTAATTAGTTCTCAAAGTTAAAATCGTTGGCGTTGGCCTCATTACAATAAAGCTCCCTCGAACAGGACGCCGCCAGCCAAGTGCTGGCGCTGCAGACCTTCGACACGGAGATGAGCCTCGCCATCGCCTCGTCATCGGACCTGGACACGCCGCCCGTGCCCATTGAATACGGTAATGTATTACTCATCTATCAGTACATAACAAAATGTGTTACGTAAACCGATTGTCACATTCTCTCCTATAAATCATAACTACTAACTTTATGTACGTATGTTAGAAATGAACCTAATTAGCATACCTATTCCAAAATTTCTGTTACTTTATAGACTCCCTTTGAGCTTATTATTATCTCGCAGGGGTTCTCAAAAAAGATACGTTTACTTAGGTTCGAGCAACTCAGTGCGACATACTCCGCAATACGTGACCAAAGGTCTTTGTACTACCAGCTGCACGCCCCACTGCTGGGTAAAGGCTTCCCCTTTATACCTTTACAGGTCCCCGTCTTGGCCATGTTGTGGCCAAGATACAGCAACGTTTTGCCCATAGAATCTGCTATTTATACTAATGTAGTGTCCTACTAGCGATCCGTCCCAACTTTACATGGGTAGAACATATTTTGAAATTTTATGATGGGGTAATTTGAACCGATTTCCGGGAATATCTTCACAATATTTACGTGTGAAGTTCATCAACCCGGACCGGACACGTGAGGTGGACTATACTTTGAATCACAGGGTGTACCCGTTAGAATGGCTGGCCCTCTTAATTCGAATTTCCAATATCTTCTGCGTCCGGCATTAAGTACATGAGCGCGTGGTGTGGTATGTGTGCGTGCAACGAGTGGTTGTGGTGTGCAGAGATAGAGGGCGAGGAGTGGGGCGTGAGCGTGCGCGCCGCGCCGCCCGCCCTGCCCGCGCCGCCCGCCCTACCCGCGCCGCCCGCCCTGCCCGGCGCCGCCGCCCTCCCAGCCGCGCCGCACCCGGTGCCCTCCACCAGCAACCAGGTCGGACATTCACTATCACTATTAACAACACATTTATACATATCAAAAGTTCGTAGAAATGAAAAAAAAGACTGACTTATTTTAAGGAAAATATAATTAACAACTCGCACCATGAATAAGTGTCCGTTACATGACAAAAGGCTGGCTAAATTGGGATTTTAAAATCATTATCGAAATGGGAATGTGGGTGCACTGTTGTCTTCCTATCCGGCTCGGGCAGGCGCAGTGTACAGCGCACCATTGTGACTGTCTGTGCGTGCGGCAGGTCCAACTGCACACGCAGGCCGAGGAGTCGATCCCGGTGAACGAGTCGATCATCTCGCTGCTGCTGAAGCTGCACTCGCAGCTCTCCGGCCGCCTCGACTCCTTCTCGCTGGACGAGCCCGCGCCGGACACGCACGAGCCCATCGGTGAGCACCACTACTACTTGTTTCACAACGCTACCGGCTCTGGCATATGAGAAAATAACACTTATCTTACGTGACGTTTCATTTAATACTAGTGACACGCCCCGGCTTCGCACGGCTTTTCTCTACTATTTATACATTGAATTAGACATATTAACCGCACCCAAATTCCGTTGCGTTGTTTAAAAAAATCTAAGACGAAAAAAAATCAGTGCCGTCTAGGGACGCCCGAAAGAAGCGAAGCTTTGCAGAAGATATTAGGTATATTATTAGTGGCGTGCATAAAGTTTTGAAACAGGGTAGGCAAAGTGTAACATAAAATAAATGAAATTAGGCATAGGTACCCACCTACCTGGGTAGGTACCTTGAATTATGTCTCGCTAGCTTATTCCAGATTTTCATTTAGGCTATCGTACCTATTGAACGAAATGCGACATCTTTTGTTGTTAGTAAGTAAGTACCTATTTAGGCATATCAGACATCTAAAGTGATTGGTTGATGTACCTATCTGCAGTTGTATATCGTTGTAACTTTTGAAGGTTTGAACCCACGTCTGTTACCATTTAGTGCAAAATTACTAAGGAAAAATATTGAAATCTTATATAAAACAAATATTCAATTTAAAATAATATAAATTGCAAATATAAATATCAAAATTTCTAAGCCAAAAAAAATATTTAAATCTCATATGAAACAAAAATTAAATTGCTTGTAGGTTTGAACCCACGTCTGTTACTATTTAGGCCAGACCTATTACCAACTGAGTCACCTAAACGTTAGAGATTATGATGAAATTATCCAGTATAAGGCAACTAAAATATCGTATGTAATTGTAGATATGGGTTACTTTAATCGGAACCTTTATCAACAAAGTCCATAGCACGTTGGATGCATCGGTTCTCGTCCGATCACCGAAGTTAAGCAACGTCGGGCGCGGTCAGTACTAAGATGGGTGAACGCTTGATGACACGCGAAATTGAGAAGTATTCTTAATTTTTAGATATGTTTAAATTATTACCAATGTTCTATCTAACCTTCAAGCGATATTTAGTATAAAGCTTAGGGCGCCGCAGCTCTGACGTCATCGTGTAACGCGTAACGCTTTTCACCGTTTTAGTGCCCGGGCAGCGAGCGTCCCGAACGTCCGTAAAGAAGCTTCGCTTCAAAACAGACCGATGCGAATATGTGACTTTGTTACATAATATTTGAGATGTTTAAGCTATATCCCCCATTGACATAATGATTTGTCACGTAAATCGATGGGGGGCAAAATGCTGACAGAAATAACTTCAGAAATATGATAGTTAAGCACGCGTCAGTTCCTCAGTGAAGGGTAAAGGTATTCCAGGCGACGGGCCGTACTTCATCGGGCGCGTGCTGCGCAAGCTGGCGGCGCTGGACGCGCGCTGCGCGGCCGCCATCGCGCACGTGCGCCGCTCGCTGTGGCCGCACCAGCGCGAGCGCCAGGCCGAGCAGCGGGCCAGGTGCGCTCCCGACTCTACCTACCTAGCATTTCACTCTCATTTACTCTCCGTTTTGGGAAACTGTAATTGTGTGAAATAATTGAACTAAAGGGTGTAAATAACTTAGGAGTCATTATTCGCCAATTCGAGCTCGTGCTTCCTCATAACCCTGGCAGATCGATCTAGTCTCCCCTCTGACAAGTGCCTGTGCTACCAGGGAGCGGCGTGAGAAGGAGGAGCGCTCCCGGCGCGCGCGCGAGCGGCAGCAGCAGCTGATGCGCGAGTTCCAGCGGCGCCAGCAGCAGTTCCTCAGCGCCATGCGCAGCATGCAGGCCAGCGACGCCGCCGCCATGGACTGGCAGGACGACGCGCCGCTCGAGCGCGACTACCACTGCGTCATCTGCAACACCACCGCGCCCACCACCGCGCAGGACCCCATCGGGCTCGTGGTGCTGCTGCAGGTCACCATTATATTACACCCGACTTCTCTTGTTTTTCTTCTTAATGTTTGATCAGATAAACTTATTATTATTAGTATTATTGAACTTTGTGTTGACAATAATGTTGTAATGCAGTCGACGTCGGTGCTGGGGCACCGGCGGCGCGCGGCCAGCGGCGACGCGCGGCTGGCGCTGTCCGAGACCGAGCGGGCTCGGCTGCAGGCGCAGCACGACACCACCGCCGCCGCGCACCACTACCGGCTCCACGATGACTTGCATCAACATTTCGACCAGGTATGGAGCGTATTTACCCGCCTGTCACTGCTTATACAATATTTAGTCAAACAGTCAATTCAAAATTAAAGTATAATAATAAGTTAACATAGCACACTGAATTTTTTTCTGAGCCTATAAGTTTTGTATTTACCCCTATGAAATGTCACTTCACTGTCTTGGATTTCAAAATGAATGTCAATTAATGATTGCAAGTTCAGTTCTAATGAGTTTCTCTCAGTCATCGTGACAGATCGTTAGAAGTAATTGGTGTGCGATGTGTGTAACGCGGTGGGGCGGGGGCGGGTGCGCAGGACTCGTGGCTGGTGAGCGTGAGCGTGGGCTGGGAGGGCGGCGTGCACGTGGCGTCGTGCGGGCACCACCTGCACCTGCGCTGCCTGCAGGCCTACCTGCGCGCGCTGCAGGCGCCGCAGCGGCCGCACAACCTGCACGTGGAGCGCGGCGAGTTCCTGTGCCCCGTCTGCCGGCAGCTCGCCAACTGCGTGCTGCCGCTGGCGCCGCCGCCAATGTCGCCGCCGCCGCCGCCGCTGGAGCCCGACCCCGCGCGCGTGCTCGACCTGCTGGAGCGGGACCATCCGCCGCCGGTCACTAGCACTCTTCTTGTTCTCACACATTATATACATTCCGCTACACTGCTAGCCCCCATCTTCATTATTATGTATATCGGATGTTCCAAATGCCCATTAAGTATCGGGCATAGGAACGGTATCAAAATTTTGTTGAAATTCGATCCCAACCCGCCCATTGAAAAAATTACATTACTCTAAATTTTCGTTTCATTTCTTGCTACATCTTTTCAATCGGTTTGGCCTCGTAGATGTAAACAAAATAAACGATTTGAGTATTAAGTTGATGTAACAGGCACCGAGCCGGCTCTCGGAAGCCATGGGTAAAGCCATGGAAGACATGACGGCCACGGCCGGCGGGAAGCTGAAGCAGCGGTACGGGTCCTCCCCCGCCGCCATCTTCACGTTCGTGGCGTCGCTGGTGCGGACCAACCTGGAGTGCGAGCTGGTGCAGCGCGGCGGCACGCTGCAGACCTGCGTGGCGCCGCGCTACAAGCCCAGGAACGAGTGCATCGGTGAGCGCTTAGCCTAGTCATTTATATTTTTTATTAACTTTAATGTAACTAAAGTACCTATATTAATTTAAATTTATTTTCGTGGTTGTTTGTGTACTTTGTTTGGATAATAACTTTGATAGGAAACATTTTAGATTTTCTTCCGGACGTCAACTTTTACAAGTTTTCTTATGAAATAAAGTGACGCCTCGGATTTGACAATACAATCGAGAGTCGGGCTGGTTTTGTTTAACAAAGGTAAAGTGTTTGGAAGGTCGTTATACCGTGTAATGCTCGTGTCCAGTGCCGCTGCTGGTGGTGGCCGGCGCGCACACGCGCGTGCTGAGCGGCGCGGGCGGCGGGTTCGGCGCGGCGGCGGCGTGGCGCGAGCTGTGCGCGGGCGCGCTGGGCGGCGCCGCCCCCGCCCCCGCCCCCGCGCCGGGCGAGGCCGCCCTCCCCGTGCCCAGCGCGGCCGGCGACGCCCGCCCCGTGCCGCTGCTGCTGCGCGACCCGCTGGCGCTGCTCATGCAGTTCCTGCTGCTGGCGCCGCCCACGCCGCCCTACCTGGACATGCGTGAGCACACTTGCACACCATAAATACCCCAGTTTGCCATAATTTATTTGTTTAGTCTCCAGTTATCACGCTCTCGTGCGAAAGTCTACTTCCCCCTGCAATCTCATGCTGCATATTTTAATCGTTAGAAGTATAACGGTCGAAGTCCAACTGGCGTGTTCAGTTCCACAACATTATTAATATTTCCCCAGAGGATTTCACGTGCATCGTCCGCGCACTGTACGCGCTGAACTACTACCAAGTGGTGTGCCAGTTCATCGCGGGGCTGAGCGCGGAGGGGCGCGCGGCGCTGGCGGGCGCGGCGCGCGCGGGCGAGCCGGGCGGGCTGCGCGGCGCCGCGCGCCTGCTGCTGGCCGCGCTCGCCGGCTCCGACCTCTTCACCGAGGACGGCCCGCCCGCGCCCGGGGACCACGCGCCGCCCGACCTCGCCGCCATGGAGCGCCAGGTGACCCCGCACTGGACTCCGCTTTCCAAGCTTCCCCTTTAATATCCTAGAGATACTTCAGGGCATGTTACTCTCGTCATTCCGAACGAATTTTAGTGATTCCCTGTGATTTTTGTCATTAAACTGAGACTAGCATCGGGAGAGGTTCGGTTATTATGTGGCGACCGGCGGTCCCGGTCGTCATCCGATGACCCGCCGCTTGCGCCCCGTCCGCAGCTGCAGGAGCTGCTGCTGCCGTTCCTGCGCATCGCGGCGCTGCTGCGGCACCACCTGTACGAGTGCGAGCTGCCCGAGGTGGCGACGCCGCGGCAGGAGTTCGTGCGGCTGGCGTACTACCTGGAGCTGGTGACGGAGGGCATGGAGTGGAGCTCGTGGTCGGCGGGGCGCGCGCTGCCCGCGGCGGCGGCCTGCGCGGCGCGCGGCTGGGCGCGGCGCCTGGGCGCGGCGGCGGCGCGCGGCCAGCTGGCGGTGAGTGCCCTCCCGCCCGCCCGCCCAGTCCGCCCCCGCCCGCCCTGACCGCCCGCCTGTGCAGGTGCGGCGGCTGCTGCGCGCGCTGCACGCGGACTGGCGGCAGCCGGCGCTGCTGGCGCTGCCGCGCGACTACGACCGCCTGTTCACGTACTACCACGAGCGCGTGTGCCTGCAGTGCGGCGCCGTGCCCAAGGAGGCCAGCGTGTGCCTGCTGTGCGGCACGCTCGTCTGCCTCAAGCAGCCCTGCTGCCGCCGCCACCAGGTCGCCGAGGCCGTGCAGGTCAGCTCGACCGCATGCGTCGCTCTACAATTTCACCACTATAAATAACAATTATTTTTCTTAACAAAGACTTTTACAGTCATCATGTCTGAGTAAAAAACACTACAAAATGTAAGTCTAGTATTTATTTCACTTTTTTGATTTGTGAGACTCGGCGTGACTTTGAAGTTTGGTCACGCTTCATAAATTCTTGGGCTGTGCCGCTACATTGTGTTAGTGGGTGATGTTCACGTGCGGTGTGTGCAGCACGCGATGGAGTGCGGCGGCGGCACGGGCATCTTCCTCGTAGTCACGTCGACGTACATCATCGTGATCCGGGGCCGCCGCGCCTGCCTCTGGGGCTCGCTCTACCTGGACGACTACGACGAGGAGGATCGCGACCTCAAGTGAGTACCGCTACCATCTTCCACCAGGGTGATTCATACACATCGAAGCAGTACCTCTTTGTATCACAGATTATGTTGCACCGAGTTGCATTCTCTTTCTTCATTCTTAGGAGAGATTATGATAAAACCGCAAAGAGAACACGTGGTGGTGTACGTACTTCGCCGTGGTTACTCCGGAGCTTTGAACAAATAGTTTAGAGACGATTCTGAGATGATGTTTCAAGATGATTAATGCGGCTAGCATGACCGCGCGGGTAGTGTCCCAAGCCCCGGTTGACGGTATTCGCGGTTGCAGACGCGGCAAGCCACTATACCTGAGCCAGGACCGGCTGGAGCTGCTGCAGGCGCAGTGGCTGGCGCACCGGTTCGACCACACGAAGCGCACGTGGGTGTGGCACCGCGACTCGCTCTGAAGGCGGGCGCGGCCGCCGCCGCCGCCGCCCGCCCCGCCGCCGCCGCCGCCCGCCCCCGCCCCCCCGCCGCCGCCCGCCCGCGCCGCGCGCCGCCCTACCTTCGTCTGGGTGTGGCACCTAGACCGCGACCTGATCTGAACGCCGCACGAGACACGAGACACTCGTCGCTCGCCCTGAAGGAGACGTGTGCCGGTATTAGGTACACATTATTATAGACATTTATTTAATGCCAATATTCGGTTCAGTTTTCAGTATAAATTATTATTGTTTTTCTCACCGTTTTAAAAGGCCTATTGTATTTTTTTTTATTAAAGCGACTATATATTAAAATAATCATTGGCTTAAAAAAACGATTAAATTACTTTTAGGTACATACTACGAGATTAACGAGTCAACTCGTGTACTTCTGCTTGTACTGAAAAATACTATATTTCGATTGTTCAAGAATGCGTGTCACGTTTATAAAGCTATATTGATATTTCGTCTATAGAATATTATTCCCGAGCCGGAAACGTGGCCACCTATCTTCACAGAAAATTTCGTCTCAAAAGATGGTGTAAATTAAAATTATGATGTGACTTACCTGCGGAGTGAGCAAGAGTGATTGATATGTAAAGGAAGCGGAGTTACCTATAAATTGGGATTTAGGTTTTGATAAACAATTAATTTCTTAAAATTAGTCGCGCTAATTATAACTGACCTATTATTTAAGCTTGACGATTAACAGTACATTATGAATGACTGCTTATAGCGATAAATGGGTCGCCAAAATACGCGTTGATGAAACACCAATTTTATAACATAATATAATTAAACAATGTCCTGCACTAGTGAGCCAAATTAACGTGACTATCGTTGTATATTTTCTCACGCATCGTAGGAAATGGAAGCTTCCTGTTGACCCCAGATCAACAACTAGAGTATTAGTGGTATTAAAATGTGTATAGACTTAGCCACTAGTTACTACAAGCGTTGAAATTGAAAAAGCTTATAATATGCTTACTTTTCATAATGGAAAAGTTTTAGTCATTTCATTTAGAAGTTAGATTTTGTTTAGCGTTTTATTATTATTTATGATTACTAAACGTTTATAGTAATAGCGATTATATTAACGTTATTCACAAGGATCTTCGATAATTATAACCCCAACATACCATGAGATCCTGTTCGTACCAGTACATACTAAACTATTTTCATTTTATAAAATTACCTGGTAAAAGTTTTTACACACTATCTGAGTATCCATCAAGAAACTATTGAAATTACTTGTCTAATGTAATCAAATGTGCTGACGTTGTAGGGCTAGATTTATCTAGAATTAATCTGTATCTATTTAAAATTAGTTAAAGTGTGATTATGAAATATTTTCAATTAACGAATTAAAATTAGTTTAGGTCCAGATTTGTTTTTACATTAATGCTGATAGACTCAGCAAAGTACATGCTTTCAAATCAGTCAGTAACCTAATGAATGAGTTAATGAGTAATTGATCTGTTACCCTTAGATATCGGTAGTATGATCAAATAGCTAAAAAACCAAGCGGATTATATTGCTTGTATTCTTTAGAAACTGTTTATCGTGTATTATGTTAGATCAAACTTTTATCCAGTGATTTTTAGCAAACCGGCGGCGATAACTCAAATACTATAATGCAAAATGCCTCAGTTGCTCTTCTAATCTATAAATGATGTATTCGAAGGATATTTAAGTTTATGTTTTGTCAAGCATTGATTTTTCAGCAGTCTTGTTTAGGTACAGTATTTTGGAAAATAACATTTTGATAGGCAGCTAATAAAATACGGATACCAAAATAAACCTGCTGACCGGCTTCTCAATTTTTTTTTTAAATAATTGAGCTACCTGTATCAAAACATTATCGCAGTCATTGAATTATTTAAATACAAAAGTAGGAAATTGCTGAACATGAATTATCTTTACGTAAACAAGACGTTCACATAGATATTGTAAATAAAGCCTTCAGTTTGATTAGGGCTGTCCGATGGGTGTTGTTAGGGCTGTGAATATGTATATTTTAAATTTTACTCGCTTCTCTGTTGGCACGGTTGACGAACGACTAGATTTAATGACGATTAAATTATTATTTTCATATCTTTTTTTATGTGTTAGCTATTAGTCGTTTGCGCATTTACGTATGCCTAGTAACGATTATAGATCCCATCTCAAGTTAACTTGTTATATGCAATTACTTTTTGTCAATTTTAGCTGAAGCTTAAATAAAAGCATTCTCTATTTGTGAGTTCTTTGGTAGCTTATATCTAAACTTACTACTCCAAACAAGTTGGCTTAATAAAATCATGAGACAATAAAACAAAAGATCTATAATACAATATTATCGCGTAACGAATATTTATAATTATTACGGTATGGTGCTTAGTTGTTAGAATTTCATTTTCGTGTGCAATTTATGCCTTCATGATTTTTTGTTTGTACATTATTATTTTAAGCTCACAAGAAGTACATTTTTGTTTTTTTTTCTAAAATCTTAGCGTGTCTGTGTTTAGTTGTAGTGTTTTTGTAATGGTAACTCTGCAAATTTATTTTAAAATTTGTAATCACAACGAAATGATCTTGTCGGTGTCTTATGAAATCCTAATTATGGTGCAAAACTGCACGATGTATAATTTGAAAATTCTTTAAAACACTTAGTTGACCTCATTTTTCATATTATTACATAATTATAATTATCGGAACAAAGCTGCATATGATTATCGATTTATATTTTCAGTTGTAACTAGTTCTCCTTTAGTCTGCTTTCTCGACGTAGCTTATTTAGTGAGTATTACAGAAGTATTGGTACACGGCGCGGGCGCCGGCCGCGGGCTCGCCCCGCGCCTCTCGCACCGCCCGAGATAAATATTTGTTAAACCTTGTGTATGTATATTGTTCTTGTATATATATTCAATCATTAAAGTTGTTGATATTTCAATTGTTGTTTCATTTGCAGTGCACTACGGTATTCTGGAATGAGAGCATAATAACTTAAACTCGGTAACAGGGTTCGAAAAAATCCGATTTTTATAATAAATATCAAAAATCCGATTTTTTGATATATATCGGATATATATCCAGGTTAAGAAAAAGAAGCGAATTTCATTCTGTAAGGGGATTAAACACTTAAAAATGTGAAAGGAATTTGTAATATAATATAAGTGTCAAATTACCACATATTTTACACATGTTTTATTTAAAAAAACTTAAAAAAGTAACAAAAGAATTAGTGTTTATTTGAGAAATATTTTTTTAAATAACTCTTAAAAAAACAAGTAGGTACCTATTATTATAATAATTTTCATTTGTTTTTGAGATTGGGATTCCCTAGAAAGTGAAAATTATTAACGCTAGGAGCACCAGCGAACACCTATTTTTTAATACCTCGTAAAAATAAACCTTATATGATATGAAATTAAGGTTTGAATTTCAATAAAAAGTTAGCCGTACTGGTAAGTTAAAGGGGATTTCCCCAACTTTAAATGAGGTTGCCATTTTGGGAAACAATCAAAATTATTCTGAATTGTAGGTTTTCGCTACGTGTTGCCAGGGTAAACATTAATCTCCATTTTTTTTAGTTCAGAAGACAGGAAAAAATCAATTGATATATATCAATATAAAAATCAATTGATATATATCGTGATATATATCATGATATATATCAGCTGATATATATCGGCGAACCCTGCTCGGTAAACACTGTGGTGAATGAAAGACATACATTTTTGTTAAAAGTTTTATAATATTGTACATCAACTATGATTTGTTTTAGAGGTAGAACATCCTACTCTTAAATTAAACGGCTAACGTGATTACAATAAAATAGTTAATTTTTCCATATCGCCGCGTTAATATCATTTATAGGCGGAGTGAGTAAACCGAAATAATGTAAAATACCTTAGTACAGTGGAGCAGGTGCCGGCATGCTAGCTGGAAACATTCCACGCGAGTATCCAGTTAATATTATCATATAACATTTCTAGCTTTCTTTCGTTTGAAATACAATATCACATTGTTTAGAAAAACTCAGTTGTGTGTGAAAAAAATATTTTTAATTTTGACGTTGAGATCAATTGGAGAAACACCTTGCTCCACTACATTGTTAGAAAAACCTTGGTTAGTATAAAAAAAATATTAATCGCAATTTGTTATTAGTCACTGATTTCGCAACCATATCTGATATAACTATATCATAAATACGAAGTTGTATTGACATCTTCGAAAAAATAAAAGGGTATTTTATCACAGAAAACAATAAATACTATCAAACAATATAAGATGGCAACTAATACTATGCACCACGTCACGAATGTTATTATGACATCGTCGTTAAAAAGATACGATTCAAATAAATGTATTGTAAAGAAATATTTTAAAAACAATTTTCTCAGTCATATAAATTCATTGCAATAAAAATAGATTTGCGTTATTATAACCATAAAATATGATGTAAAATAAATATAACACTAAAACACTTCGGCTGCTGTTACGCTATCAAAGAAACTTCTTAAATAAAGGTTAATGTTTCTTTTGAAAGCGTGACACCGGCTTGGTTCAGTATTAAAATAATATTTTCTTTGAATACACTTCATAAACTTTTTTAAGTAGCAAGACTATTAGCGATAAGTTCATGACATAATATACATAATTTATTATTATTATTTTAGCAAAATACACAAAAACAATCATTCTAAATCGATGGTGAAGGAATGTAAGAACCAATAACTATAAAAAAATATCTAAACCAATTTAGTTATTTTATAACGATTTTTAGGCATTAATTGATTTCAATCATGTTAAAACAGAAAAAGTATGACACTGTTTTCATCCAATTGCCGAACAGTGAGAGAAGAAATAAATTAATTTCATGATTGAAATCAATATTGCTTTTATGAATATGCTCACATATAAAAATAATACACAACAAGTATCAGCAGCGGATGTAACTACAGTTTGTTGCATTGTTACTCAACATGTTACATATATACAGACGCAACAACAGTCATAGATCCGGACACCTTCCTTACCCTTAAAATTTATCCGTGGTATACGTGAGCATTTAAAATTATACATATCAAATTTCTCGGCTCATGTGTAGGTACTCTTTTAAAAACGCTAGAAATGTCACAAATACGTAACATTGTCACATTCAATAATATAATGTACTTACGTCTGTTTACATTAAAGTAATTACTACTATATACACATACTAATATTACTCGTGTAGGTACAACTTCTAAAAAACTTTTTGAACACATTTTCAATAAGATATGGGACAATTTTTATAATCTAAGTGTCCAATGCCATCCTTCGACCGACGCTTTCCTATGGCACAAAAATACGTATTTGCACCTCGAACAATAAAACTAAAATTACCATTAAATTTTAGGCAAGCAGAACCTAAGTCACGAAACAGTTTATCCTTGTTATATAACATTTTGGTAACGCTATACATGTACGGTAAATATAAGTCACTATTAATAACCGAAATATTTACTTGTTTTTTAATATAAATTAGATTACTATACATGTGGTTATTTGTTAACAATGTTACCAAATGTTATATTACTCCAAAATTGTTATATAACAAAAGAAAACAGAGTGCACTAAATAATTATTTACCAATAGGCCGATACACGATTTCCTAAAAGCAAGTTTTACGTATATATGTGTGACTTCGATATTAAATACATTAATAATTATATATACTTTTATATTTAAATTATAAATTCGTACAGACTAACTCATATTTATATCTTGATATACAACTAAACGTAACTAATCATATATTATGCACAGTTGAAATTATATAATATTAGCACATTATACATAATTGTTTTTTTATAATATATTATACTGGTCATTCTGAGATCTGTTCGTCACCAATCTGGCTCCAATACTGTCATTGATTTACTTTATCCGAAATCCTTGGTGAATGTGCTACTTTACTGTTCACAAAATGGGGCACGTGGTATTGTTAAGCCAGTTTTGTAGAAAAAAAAACTAGTGACTGGCTCCTCAATGGCAAATGTCCTGCACTGGGGCTGCCTTTAAATTACTAGCCAGCACAAAACTGGGGTTTTGTACACCAGCCACCAGTCACTGGTGCATTGGCCATCCCTGTACCATAAAAAGTACAGGACTAGAAACCTATAAACAACTTGATAAAAGGTAAACCCCCAATTTTATATCCAGCAATTATTATACAAAATAAAAAATGTTTCGTAATGACCCTATAAATGGAATATACCATATCGGGGGCACACCTTTTGTTTCAGACTCAAAAGTCAAGTAGAGTAGCACATCGGACCGATACCATCGCGGGACACGTTACGATAAGCCAACCGTAACGCGTGCACTTTGGTCCATGTGATACAACGTTATATAACAACACGCAACACCTCGCCCTAGGTAACTACGCCTATATACTAACACATCGTAACTCGCGGCAGATACATGCAGATATGTTGTTGTTTACCAGCGTTATTGTAACGTAATACGCTTTATAATCATTGTTTCTTTCGTAATGCCTTTTTGTACAAATATGATTGACACAAAAGATGGATTTCAATTGAATGCCGTACTTTATAGTGCTACGTAGGGAATAGCCACTATGCCCCCGCCAATATGAGATATTATCTGCTATTCCAGGGTTTTGGTGTGCGCAAACTGTTAAATCAAAATCAATGCGCACACACGCCTGCATATGAATTAATTGGAAGTTAGATTAGAACGTGATCGTTGTAAGATTGTTCGCGGCTACCATGTCAATGCCAACCTTCAAAAATTTCAATTTATCAGATGCTTTTCTTAGTTTAAGATCCCAAATATATCCGCCCTCGGAGATGGACACAAATAGTGGAGCGACATGGAAATAGATGCAACTTAATGCCCATAATAAGTATTGTTCTTGTCCATCCCTTGTGCAAGTCACAAACGAATCGTTTCAATAATGGCTAGTTTGGATGATTTTGTCCGAACACATTTCCTTACCCTAGAAAATTTATTTCATCAAGCTAACTTTAACATTCCGAAATAAATATAATTTTCATCAAAATCTTGACAACTCTTGTTTGCTACTGTTCTTTGAGAACTTACAATGTTACTCAAACATGGAGTTTGATTCTTTGAACCAGATAAGTACCTCACGGGAACGAGTCACATGTCACAAAGTTGATAAAAATTATAGCTTTCCATTACTCTAAATCGGTATTATTAATATTAACTCTCCTTTACACAACTAACTACGTCGAAATTCAAAATGTATACCATAAAAACCATTATACAATAATATAATGTCAAGATTGGACGACTCGGAACCGATCGGCAAAGTAAATTGACTCGTAAATTCATGATATGAGAATTGGGAATCGGTCGTAGTCGCAACGCCGTCGTCGACCCTCGCGGGGGTAGGTAGTTAAAGATGTCGGATGCACTCACGGCGAGGTCTGGTGTTATAAAATCTCGGTGTGCCAGTAGGGCGGGTACGGCAGGGGCAGCGGCAAGGGCAGGGCGGGGGCGGGCGGGGCGGGGGCCGGGGCGGGCGGCTCGGGCTCGTCGGGACAGTCGCAGTCGTCGATGCGCTGCACCACGAAGTTGCCGTAGTCGTCCGTCAGCGAGCTGTGGCGCAGCGCCCCGCACACGTGGCGCCGCCCGCCGTCGCACCACGACCGCTCTGCGACATCAACATTCGATATTATAGTCCTTAATTAAGCAACGCTTCTACTGCGTACAGTTGACTGGAGACCGTGCAAATAACACCCAGGCCAGAGCAAATAACAAAGGAACGTTAACGATATTTATCCCGACGGGGATCGAACCCGCAACAATCCAGTAAGACGAGCGGCCTACGCTCCGACCACTCGACCGAGCGGTCATTTATTATTATTAATTTTGAAGCCGAGTGGTCTGCCTCAGCGACTGGCGAGTATTTATTAGTCACAATTAAACAATCACCTCTGCTTATATCCACGTCAGTTAACTCCTCGTTCATCAGAGCTGTCAGCGCATCGTCTGTGTGTTTCGAATCTGTGAATAATTAAAGTTAATTCAGAAAAGTGTTTTACAGAGTTCTTGAAGATGGTAAAATGGATCTAATGACTGATGATGACTTGACGACCGCTTGGCGCGGCGGTTCAACCTTAAGCCGCTCGGGTCACTGCACCGAGTGGCTACGGGTACGAATCCCGTCTGGGTAAATTTCGGAAATGGCCTTTTGGTAATTTTCCCTGGTCTGGGTGTCACTGGAATCGCCCTCAGTCCATTGTACAATATCCATAGTACAAGCAATGCTTAGTTTGGGACCATACAGTTGGTATGTTCATCTGCCGATATTTATTATTATTATTTGTGAGCAGGGGGACTATAATTTGTAAGCTGCTTAAAAGTTTAAACAGATTGGTGTTGTGATATGGAGCTGAAAGGGAATGATACCCGTCTCCTCCTTAACGAGCGGCTCTTCCTTCACAACAGTGGGCAGCACGGTGGGCGAGGTGGGCGTGGTGGGCGTGGCGGGCGGCGTGGGCGCCAGCGGCAGCCCGTTCGCCTCGCCACTGCTGTTCGAGCTGCACTCCGGGCTGTATGGCGCCATCTGACGATAAAAGAGTTACATTAAATATTAACACATTATTTGTTTAATTATTTTTGAATGTCTCAGCACATTTTCATGAATTGCCCTGGCCTAAGCGTTTACTGGGAAGCCCTCAGTCTATTGAATAGTACTTATTATATAAGCGATACTTAGATCGCAACTATATGATTAGCTTTTTTACTACATACATCCTACTAATATTATAAATGCGAAAGTTTGTGAGTGTGGATGTATATATGTATGTTTGTTACTCCTTCACGCAAAAACTACTGAACGGATTTGGATGAAATTTGGAACACAGATAGATTATAACCGGGATTAACATATAGGATAATTTTTAACCCAATAATCCAATACTACGCGGATGAAGTCGCGGGGCACAGCTAGTACTTTATAAAGGTCAAGACAGAAGGGCGATTGTTTTCTGCACAATCGTATTAAAAGGCCGTATTGAATCAAATGCAGGCAGTTTTATTGAAATAGGAAAGCGGGATATCTAACTCCATAATGTGGAACTGACCCTGAGGCTTTTGCGTCGTCGCGGCGCCACCTCCGCCATCTTGTGGCTGGTGTCCATCGCCCAGTACGAGCCCTTGCCGGGGTCGTCCTTGCTGCGGGGCACCTTCATGAAGCACTTGTTCAGAGACAGGTTGTGCCTTATTGAGTTCTGCAATGAAGATTACCACATTGTAAGAAACTTTGCATGCAATATATGTCAGTTTATCATCAGAATAATCCCTGACTCAATGCATTGATAGGTAGGATTGCTTTTGTTTATCTGTGGCATTATAGCTTTAGAATTAACCTATTTATAACCATAGGGGTGGGCCGTGTCCACCTGACTACCTGAATTTCAGTATAATTTTATACATTATTTCTGCTACAAGTTAGAATAGCTCCTGGAGAAATGACTAAGTATGAGGACTCACCATCCACCCTTTCCCGGCTTCCTTGTAGTAAGGGAATGCGTTGCATATGTACGTGTATATCTCGTTCAGCGTCATCTTCCCGCTCGCCGAGCTGCTGATGGCCAGTCTTATCATGCTGGCATAGCTGCAGGCAACAAAAATATTTGGAAAATTATGGCATTAGAGTTAGGGTTAGCTCTGGAATTACATGATAAGCATTTCACAGGCTAAGACCAAGTTCAACAAGACATTAACAGATTGTAACAACATTAACAGAATATTTACTGCTCTAATGAATTGTTAGTGTGTTTGTGAGCCATCTCCAGGGTAGTAAATGAAGCCACATTTAAAACTAGAGTATATTGATTTGATAGAGGCATTCAATTTAATTTTCATAATCCCCTGTCTTAAGTTTTACAGATTAGATTATTGTTGTTATACATCAAGCTTATATTAATACTACTTACTTCTGTTAATGCTCTTTATTTTACACCCAATAGCATGCAAGTTGATAATAATTTCAGTGTGGTATCTTTTACTATCAATTTAATCAAAACAAATTCATAGCAAATCCCACCTGGCTCAGGGGAAAATAATAATGTAGACAGAGCACATAGAACTAGTGAGTGTAGCCAGCAATATTAATACGGAATAGTATCAATCCAGATTTGTTTTTTGGGATTCACTGATTGCTGTTCGCAATCAGGAGCAATGTGTAGTGTAATCATAAAAAAAAATATTTACAATGTAATGTGTTGCCAAAAGAAATTAAAACATATGAGCTATCCTAAAACAAGATTTCAGTTGATGCTATTTAATTTTAGTATTACCTTTGTTGCATTCACACACTTGTTTAATGTGCTCCTTCTACATTATTATTTTCATCTGAGCCACCACATTAGGTAAGTTTCCTCAACAGGTGTCTAGTCATTTTAACTTATAGTTAAGATACTAAATGATTAGTATCATAAACTATGTTCTTAATCTAATTGTCAGATAGGAGTGAGATCAGTTTAGGTATTAGTTATTCAAACTATTGCTAGCATAACCAACTGAAATTCCGCTAACAACTGACTTCACTTACTAAAATAGGTAATTCACAGAATAAATACAGTCATGTACCTACTTCACCGTGGGATACTAGTCATCGTAGCTTCCAGGATATTACCTATACTCTGTGGTTTGAAATAAGCGATAAACATAGAGTGTAGGTATTGGACTTAGGAACAAATCCATATTATAACAATGGTCCATTTAAATATTAAATTGTATGATAAAAACTACATACAAAAAGACAAAATACTAAAGCATAACTTGTTACTGTATTACAAAACTTTAAACAAACACACTCACACAATTATTAATATTATTGGCAAGCAGCACAAGTAGGTAAAGATAATTAAATTGGCCTATTTAAAACTATGGTTGTATTGAAATATTACTAAACTGAAAAGAATATGTAAACAAAAATAGTTAAAGAAACAAAGGCTGACTAAATAGTAGAGTGATGTTTTAACAACACCTTTACTAAGCTGATATAAATTAATACAAGCATTCTACTGCGACTGGACTTAAGTACCTACTCTTTTGTGATGGCATTAATATGAGATACCCATGTTCACACTCCAATTTGAGATAGATTTATGAATACAGGCCCTAGAAGTAGTGTTCCATATTCATTTAGTAAATGTATGGTATGAAATTGTATGAAAGTGTATAGATATACAAATCATTTTCAAACAAAATAGTGAAAGGCACAGAGGCTCAACAATGCAGATTATAATACACCCATCAGATCTCGAGGTATATATCCAAACATGCCATTCAGTAGGTACACCAAATATTAGCACATTAAATATGTTTGACCACCTGAACGAAGTGTACACACTTCCATAACATACACCAGTTACTCAACGTCCCAGTGTCACCTACAAATGACAGAGGGGTCACCCACAAGTGACTCATAACACCAAATAGGAAGTCTCTAAGCTCAAGAAGAAAATCACGTTACCTGTACGCAGGTTTTTCGTGCTTTATCTTATTTGTATTCTCTTTCTGATCGGCCCCTTTGTTGTTGTTCTCCTGCTGCAGCGCCAGGGGCTGCACGTCCTCATACAGGAACCGCGGGATAGGACCCAGCGGGCTGTGGCGTGGCGGGCCTGGGCTGAACGCGGGCAGCCACTCCACGCCTGGAGACTCGCTCATTGTCCCATCAATATTCGCACACTTACACCACACTGCGTTCTCATCACAATATGAACACATATAACACAGGTTTTTTTATTCTTACATGGTGGGCGTAACGCACTCGCTACCTTTTATGAAGATGATCCTCGTTGTAGGACATTGAGAATCCTTGAAATGACGACCTAACACAAATCACTGTCACGGAACTGAAGCGGACGATTAAACTCAATATAAAACGATACGAACTTATAAATATGTTCTAAATGTATTAAAAAAACGTATGGAATAACATAAAAAATGAAAGAAAAATTTAGATTTTACAAAATTGAAATTATTATGACATTTGAGGCACCTACAACAAGGAAAATGGCGGCGTTTCGTTCGGGTATGTTTCGTTCAGAAACGAATAGGTACATATCAAGTACATACATAAGGATGAAATATAAAAGTGAAGTTCAAAATACGTTTTGCGTTTTTCTGTGTAGTGTAAAAATAATAAGATAACAAACCTAATTAAAAATATTCTCTATAAAATTTCCTTATAACGAGACCATTTTTATAGCAGGCAGCACAGTCATAGTTTGACAATCTTGACATCGGCATGCGGCAGCCATAGTAGCTGTCTGAATGTTTGACATTCCGGAAAATTAAAAAAAAAATAGTTTCAACGAAGTGATGTACAGGGATGGTTGTGTTTCCCGTTGATTTAAATTTTAACAGTTTGTTGACAAAAAAACTTCCAAACATTGAAAATCAGTAGTGTTAGAAAATTCGTACTTGTTTTTGTTGTGGATTGCATAGTGTAAAACATGGCGCTGCAGCCAGAAGTCGGTGTGTCGGACTTTGTCCTGCTGGACAATTTGACCACCGACACCTTTATCCAAAATTTGCATTTGAGGTGAGTTCCCTTGCATAGTACATTTAGTTTTAACGTACAGCATCTAATTATTGTAGCTTCCACCAACTACGATCGCTTTATAGAAGTTTTCAGTAATAGTAATTACAGTAAGTTTACAGTAGGTGGATAATATTTAAAACTTATTTATTTATAGTTACTTCATCTTCATGGGAGGTGTAGAGTATTTGGTACCTACATTCTATAGGTAGCTACTACATGTAATGTAGATCTATACCTGATTGAACTATATTAAATTTATATCAAGTGACTTACCAAGTGTTACTCTGTTCTATAGGTGTAGTAATAGGTATAGTTACACCCATCTTAACCTTGCATTTTACACCTGTTTCAACACTATAGTGTCATCATACTAATGAAATAGGTACTTAACTTGCTTAACACAATACACTAAGCATACATTACTTTACTGCATACATACACAATATTCCTAAGCGCCTGTATTACAAGCATCAAGAAATAAGTACCATGCTAGCTACTAACATAATACAAAAATAAAAAACTTACCTAATAGAATATAGAATAGAATAGAATATTGTTTATATCATAAAAAGAGCATCGTACAATTACAATGGAGTACTGCAGCCTATGGTAGCTATGTATAAGCTGTGTTACAGGTTGGAATCCTTACAATGTGTATTTTAATTGATGCTAATTTGATGTAAACATTTTGTACACATCAAATATATATATTTTGATTATATTTATAACATCATTGTTATGAATCACGTCTCAGAACAGTCATTAACACACACTTACCTTTATGTATAAGTAAAGTTTATTTGTAAAATGAGTCTGCTTCATGATCATGCTGGGCTGTTTTCAATTACTTATGCTTTTGGGTCATTAATGATGTCTGCAACAATCACCACTTGTCTCCAAACATTCCCCACACTTTATAAAAAAATAGATACTATTTTAGATTGTATTCCCATTACACCCTAATAGGTGAAGTTAATAGTCATACATAATTTTTTCCAGCTGTTGTCCCTGAGGTAGTTGCTCATTTGTTTGTATTTACTTATTTACCTACATTACTTTTATTGACACTGCAATGACTAATCAATACCCACTCATCCATATCTTTGTAGGAATAAAATTATCCTCTGATAAGAACTCTTGAAGAAGTCCAAGTCCTGCCTGATACACTATCATGATTGTATTGGACCACCTGTTGTAGATGCAGAATAATAATAATATGCAGTCAGTTGGAAATAATTTTTATTATTCTTGTTATGCATAAAATAACTGGTTCTTTATTTGCTCATGGCACAGATAAAAATATTCAACCCTGTGTTTGTACAAAGTTGGTTCCTTATAGCTTTTACATATCATAGTCAAAGGCTCATATTCATTAGCAGGTAGGTGTCTATATCTATAACTCTGTTATTACTCATGCGGGATAGCGACTAATGAAAACGAATGGTGGTTTCGAAGCTACTTCTCTAGCCTGGGCTAAATAGACCAACCAAAACAACTGGCAAACGCGGCAGGCGATCTTGCGGCGGCGTCCGCATGCCGCAGTCGTTCCATATTGACTTATGAAAATAGCCACAATCTGCAAAACACGACTTATCAACAGAAATTGGGTAGGTTCAACATAAGTTTCCTTCCCTCTCGTTCTTCATCTCCCGTCCCGCTCACCTTCGCTACAGCTTCTTGCACTGGACCCAAAAGATGCTTATAATAGAACAGGATAGTGATCCAACTCTGGAACATCCATTAATAAGTCCTCCCTATTCGCTTTACTTAAAATTAATTGTTTTAAATAAATGTACGCACGTAATCCCGTCCTTTGAATGTCCTTCAAAGAATTCGTAATGCATGTTTATTTAGACTCAATTTATCATGCGTCCACTAAATCCTGAGATGATACAAGCCGCCGAGGCCGTCAGCACTGATGTCATCGTCCAAGGTGCCAACTGAGGTGTCCTTTCATACTGTTTTCCTCAAGCTATTGTTTGTGTGATTCGTCTTAATATGCATACACTATATCTATTAAAGATAAATTCGGTTAGTGAACACTAGGTACTGCAAAGTAGTCTAAAAACAAGACTCACATACTGCGCCTACCTAGGTACGTTTTCCTTAAAAAAATAACTGTCTAAGTGCGCCCTCGAGGACAATCGCACATTATTACATAGTGAAGAAATGTTCTTCAGTATTTACTCGAACATCTTCATCGACTTCAAACCATTCAAAAGCCGACGTTTAGTAAACACAGTACCGCAAAATTAAGATTGGAACCGATACCAGCCACCGCTAACGTCTCCATCACGGGCCCGCGGTATCGAAGTAAGCTAAAACTTTAAGCGTGCAACTTCATTCCACTCGCCCGTTTGCGAATACGCAATAGAATGTGCATTTTGTAGCCTTTGTGTCTTGTGGTCAAGTGGAGTGTTTATTTTATAGGTGTTGTGGCGTTTTAGTGAGACGATTCAATTAAAGCTGATGTCTAAGGTCCGTCGTTTAAAGGTAGAAATGCATAGAATGAAAGGTTACATTGAATTAGATACCTAAGTTCTTTATTATATGTGTCCAAGTGCTCGTTATCGAGACGTCACAAAATCATTAATTCATTACCTACTAAATGATTTCCCCATTAAAGGTGCCTGTCTCTTTGGGGCATATCATTATTAATATTATTAGGAGCCTGTAGTGTCCCACTGCTGGGCAAAGGCCTCCCCTCCCTTCTTCCAGTTGTCTCGGTCTGAGACCAATGTGCTTCGTAAGAGTCGAGTTCATCCCGCCATCGTCTTTTGGGTCTGCCGCGTGGTCTGGTGTTGTGTGGGACCCACACTGTGGTCACTTTCGTCCATAGGTCATCGGGAATGCGGCAGAGGTGTCCAGCCCAGTTCCACTTTAATTTGGCAGCTGAGTGGCCTACGTCTGCAATTTTCGTTTTGGAGCGCAGAATCGAGTTTCTCACTCTATCTGTGAGCTTTACTCCTAGAATACTGCGCTCCATTGCTCGCTGGCATACCCCAAGGGCGGACTTTTGACGATTAGTTAATGACCAAGTCTGCGCTCCGTAGGTGAGGATGGGGAGAATGCAAATGTCCATGAGTTTTCGTTTTAATGAAAGGGGTAAAGACCCTTTCATTAGGTCTTTCATCGACCAATAACTCCTCCAGGCGTTTTCTGTGCGTATGGTTATCACCTCACCTCATTGGTATATGTTTTTTTAAAGTACGACTTATAGCTGCCATCCTTTTTATCTCCTCTAAAAAATACGACACTGATCTACCTATTTACTAGCTTAACTGATAATCAGTATGCAAAACCCAAAACCTGTCCAGAGCTTTGTGCCGTCCAAATATGTTCCGGTTCGATAACCCGTCGACGATAGGTAGGTACACCGGGTACCTTCAGTAACTAAGGCACGGGTAAACGTGCAATGGTTTGACCAAACGAGGAATACCTACTTACCTATTGTACTGAAATGACATCTGCAACAGTCTTGTGTGCCTATTCTTCCTACTCTGTTTTTATATCATGTAACTTTAACTTAATCAAATTCAAACACTTTGTATGTTATTTTTTTACATCAATATGTCCAGTACTTTATTTGTCCTTTACAAACATAGTAGTGTTGATGACCCAAACTCGACGAAGATTGGATTTCTAACACGCAGTCTATTTTTAAGATATGAGAGCCAGAAGAAGAATCCTTAATCACATACGGCTTGTGGGCATTATGTTGGAGCCAATTTCAATTATAATTCAATGCATTTTACACAATCATTGAATCATAACCACACACCTACCTTCTTCCGTGCATGACTGATACACGAGGACATTGTGGAAATAGGTCACGAATCAGTTTAATAGTTTATTAATAACAACACATTCGTCGTATCGTAGCAACATGAAGCAATGTGACGCACACGCATTGCCGCACTGAATGTACGATAAGTACCGTTCAATATCCTGAAAATCTTTTTTTACCATTTAATTACTACCTAATAAAGCGAATGATAGATTTAATTGCAACATGGAATGAGTATAAGGCGGGATCTGAATAAAAATACCTGTTCGTAATCGTATGGGAGAAGAGAAACACGTGAGCAGCACTAAAAAAATCCTACTAGAGTAAGATAGAGGAGGCCTTTGCCCAAATGCACTGCAGAGTTGAAATATTTTATTTTATTGTACCTACAAACTGTCACCAGCCTATTAAGTATAAAATAATATCATGTACACAATATATTTGGATAAGTATGCAAGCAGGTTCCGGACGAACTGAGCATTACGGCTGCACATCAAATATGCAGTTAGTTCCGCAGGCATGCAAATAGCAACACATTGTACGCTAACTGGACCTATTGTCCTTAATTATCAGACGGTCAATTAGTGCCAGTTTTGCGCTGCAAGATGTGTACAACACGCATTTGGCACCATTTTTACTTAGTGAAGTGTACTTAAAAGGTTTTCCTTACTAGCGGATACGTTTTTACTTACTAGCGGACATACATAAACTTTAGGGTATTCTAATCCAAGGTCAGTACTTACGTCTACAGATTGTCAATTTACTTAAAACACACAATTGTTTGTAATCTATTATGGTTCGCCGCATAAGCTTCTTATCTAAAAAATGTTGGCCCCATTATTCTACAGGATACCTTAAAAATCCTCTTACGTTAAGTAGGAAACCACAAGTGGCTTGATAATAATCAGTCACGTTTCGAACACAGAGTGTTTTTAGTAAAGGAAGCACCTACCTATGTATCAGCATAAAGAACACACTGTTCGATACACGTGACAAACAATTTTAAATGTATGTTTGTATAATAACAAGCAAATCGCTTCTACTACGTCTTGCATGCAGAAGTAACAGCTGGGACCGCTTATTAGTTCGCTAGAGTCAGTTTGGGGAGATTTTCTACTGTACTGTTACTCGGATATGGACATGACATTTACTGACAACACTATATTTATCCAGCAACACAAGTGTGACGCGGCGTGTGATCTTTTTCGTACACAATAATGAGTTTTTATGCTCTGTTTACCTCTCAAAGGTTATTGCGACAACTAAGCGGGCGGGAAATGTGACGTGCCTTTTTGGCAAAATCGTACCCATTTTTCATCTGATTAATATTGAAAGTATCTAAAAACAGAAACAGTCTTTACTAACCACGTTCCCTTTAAAAAATCCACTGGAGTATTTTATTTATGGACGTCACTATTGGAGCAGACACTGATAAAATAATATTGCTACCACCTGCATGTTTCGGAATGCTTTAGTTTTTGTTTTGTTTCATATTGGAATGTTGACCACAGAAGTATTCTACTTAAAAATACTTTGCAAACAAAACCACCATTATAGTCCGTGATAAACGGGTGACAGTTAAAAGCAATGCAATAACTCATGACCGTCATATTTTGCCGATGACGCAATCTAAGATTGTGTGATAATAGTCAAGCAAGTGTAATAGTATGGAATGTCTTTGAATCTGTTCTAATAGGCAACACAACAACGTAATTCTAATAGGTAGTGGGTAACGGACAAATGCAAAAACAATTAACAATAACCTCAATCATGAAATAGCTCTTCATTATATTCATTCACTAGCTGAGCCCGCGACTTCGTCCGCGTGGAATTTAACTTAATAAAAAAGCCCGCTCCCGCGTTCTGAGCCCGCACGACAGTACCCATTTTTTCATATTTTTTTTTAAATTTGGTTTTTCTAAAATAAAAGTAGCCTAAGTTACTGCTTATAACATCAGCTATCTACCAGTGAAAGTCCCGTCAAAATCGGTCCACCCGTTTCGGAGATACTCTTTGATTTCATGTGTTTTTATTTTTTTACGCGGAACCCTAATTGTTTTTCTAAAATTAAATGAGCTTAAGTTACTCCCTATAACATCAGCTATCTGCCAGTGAAAGTCCCGTCAAAATCGGTCCAGCCGTTTCGGAGATTACCCGGAACAAACACACAGACAGACAGACAGACAGACAGACAGACAATTTTTTTTTAAATCGCGTTTTGTGCTATATTTACGGTGTCGTATGTACTTTCATATGCATTTAGTAAAAAGGTGTTATTTTGATATTGCAAACAGACACTCCAATTTTATTTATTTGTATATATATAGATGTATAGATTATTTATTTGTATAGATGTATAGATAAAAAGAACCCCTGTGGTAAGACCTCACGTAAATTCTTCGCGTAGAGATTGTCATTCACATACTTATAGATTAGGGTACGAGTAGATTAGATTCGTATATAATTGTGCTTTTCGACTACTTACTTACCTACATTTACGTAAACAATTATATTGCTCTTGGAAATTCATTTTAACAGGGAAGGAAACTGTACCCGTTTTCAAGAAATAAAAATATTTTTGTGGCCGAGCTTGTTATTAAAAACGTCAAATAAATAAGAAAATACCTGGGTTAGATTGGGGCTCTCAAAATAGAAAAAATAACTACATATAATCCGCTCGCAACGTAATTAAATCCCTTGACGGCATGTCAGGAATCGCACACCGCGTCCGCCATGCCCACGTGTTGTCTTAATGAACAATAAGTGTTTGAGACATTAGCTAGGTCGCTGACCGCACCAAACTGCAGATCACGAGGGATGCCTCCGAACAGTAAACGAGAAGACAATAATACCAGGGAATGAAATACAAAAATACCTACTTGGATTTTGATTGTTGTTTATTTGATTCGACTTTCAAGAAAAGAAGACTCTTAGAGCAGTTTCGCACTACGTCCGATCCGAATCCAATCCGAACCCGTGAAGATATGGGCCGTAGTAGCCGTAGAACTATTTCTATGGTAATACGGTCCGAGTTTTCTAGATACATATTTTCACGGGTTCGGATCGGATTCGGATCGGACGTAGTGCGAAACCTCTCTTAAGGGTCATTTATTGTATATTATTATAAGTGAAGCAAAAACACTTACCATGAATTGACACACACATATTTGTAACCTCCACACCGACTGACAGTCTGACTGACAAACGGTGGCAGTTTTCGGAGGGCGGGACTTCCATAGTGCATTCTGCGTGCCAGTATCAAATAGTCTTTGACAATAAAACCTTAATGACGTTTAAAATTTAATTTAAATGAATTATGGTCGAATTTCGACCATTTTAACGGGAAAACTAGTTTAAATAAATTTGCAGATAAGTACCACAGTAGACTTGATGCAATGTAGAAAAGTAAATCACACAATTCAGGGTTCATGAAATGCGAAAGAAAATTGAACCCCAAATAATAAAGCTAAAGTACACTCATAAGTTAATTTGTAATTTATCGTGGAAATAGAAAACCGAAGTTCGCATCGATACAATCAATCAGCCCAATCTTGGATCGCTTACAAACTTTGATCTCATGTCAAGTCAAGCACATGGTAAGTGAATTGCGTAGAATTGAATGGTGAAATGTTACGGTATGCTTTTCATTTTTGCTAGATTATTAATCAAACTCTCTTATATTTTTGTAACAAAAGAGAATCGTTCTGAGAAATATTCTGTGTATTTGTTTAATTATCAGTGGTACCCTAAGTTGATGGCTTTATTCTATCTAGAACTGCAATTAAAACAGTGGTATTATTTTAAGGGAACGGGGAATTCACACTAAACATTATTATCTAATTTATAAGACACGCATGCTTGAGCGACTCGCAAATGTATTACCTGGACCTGATTGTAAATTAATTTCTATAGTCTTCACTAAACTATACGCTATCGCTTATGACTATTAACTGTTTGTCTGTATTAGTCAGCGGAGCTTTAATGTGTCAACAATCTTCCAATATTATTATGATTCCTTGATATTTATTATTATAATACTTTATTGTTTCCGACGGTACCACACTAAAAGTCCCGTTGAAACTCTTAAACAAAAACGCTTCATCATTATTTCAATGGATATTTCGATTGGATACATGAGTACAAGTAGAAGATTACATTTAACGTGTAGTTGTGATACTAGTATAGCGGTCAAGTCGCTGTCGACCGCAAGATGACTATGGTCAAACGCAGTTACATTAACTAGCAGTTCATTTGAGGTTATATGAACTAATAGGAAAATACTGTTAACAATTACTTGAACGTAGTCAAGTAAAAGAGGTTGCTTTGCACGGACAATACAGGTCTATTGCCCGTTCAAGCCGCTATTAAAATTATTATGACTGATCACATCTGCTTTGGCTTACTCAATTCTACCTTCGGGACTCGAAGAAAGTTCTTCTTAACATTTCAATATTTAACCAGGGACATTACCATGTCATTAGTTATCCCCCTAACATGATTATTACAATAGCTTAAAGTTTTCACAATAATTTTCCTCTATATTAAACAACTCTTTCCTAGAGAGCCAAATTCCATATATCAGAGGACACGAACAAATATAAAAACCATGGCAATGGCTTTTATAGACATCAATGAAATAGCAGAAACACCTCTCACACATCGACCGAAATAGAAGCGAGGTTTTTGACACTGTCCAGTGTTTGCTTACATCATATTAAGAGAACTTTTAGAAAAGTTTCTTGAGGCGCGTGAATGAGTGACGGTTATTTTTGGAAATTCGGAAAATTTTACGTATATTACACACGCAACAGTACATTTTAGTGGAAGTGCTTTGATACGTAGCGAGCTGTACGTTGCAAAATAATTTTGTGGCCAAATGGTCTGATGACATCAGGAAGGTGAAGGTGGTAAATACTGAAATAGACTAGTTCGTGAGCCGAGCGAATGTCGTGAACCCAATACCCATAGCCCAAAACCCAGCAGAGGGTAGATTCAGACTTAATGAAGTGCAACGAAGATTTCACATGTAATAAATTAACGCTATCGGCAATTAACAAGTCATTATCTCAACGATTTTGTAGATGAGTGTAGGGCAAAGCAGATTGATATTTGTATTACTTACTGCTTTTTTTTTTCAATTTCTTCTTCTCGTACTTATTTACTGATAAAATATACCCAAAGAATATAAGAATAAATAAACGTTATTTGATTGTAAACGTTTTTTTAAGTACATCTTGAATAATAATTCATGATTCATGTCTAAGCAGAACATAGTCACTGTGTAAACCGTCTGCCTTGTTAGGCACCAACAATGAGTAGGTACTACAGGTACCTACAACCCCACTTCCTGGCATTTTCTTCGGCGACAAGGACGAACGTTGCGGAAATGACTCCTCACGCACACGAAGACAGCTCATCTATTTCCGGCTGAAGGAAAGTGATCATTCAATATGTGCTAATGTGTGTATGTGTTTAGAAACGTGATTTGCATGTGTGCCAGTGACCTAGTGTGGTTGGAGTGTAGCCTTAGGGGCGCTATGACTTAGGTTTAGGTTTAGGTTAGGTTAGGTTAGGTTAGAACAGTGACCAAAACGCGCGAGCCGAGCGAGCGAAGCGAGCGTGCCGCGGCAGCGGCCGGCGAAGCGCCAGAATCTGAATGTGTCATTAGTTTATGTTAGTTCCCAGTTAGGGGGCTATGGAGCCAGGACTTAGAAGAATTTTCGAGATTTTTTTTTTTCATTTTGATCACTGTTCTAACCTAAACCTAAACCTAACCTAACCTAAGTCATAGCGCCCCTAAGGCTACACAATGACCCCTAGTGTACATCTAGAGTGACAATTATGTACACGTAGCAATGTCATATTATGTAGTTTTGTTTTAGGGAATGCAATGAGCGAAGCGAATTTTTTTTAAGGTCTTTGGCTTTAAGTCTGTGAGCGTGATATGTGGAATAGTAGTTATTGGGATTATATATTCTCACCTTTTTTAATCATCTCTTCATCAAAGAGGTTGTCTAATCTATACAAATAAATACAATTGGAGTGTCTGTTTGTAATATCAAAATAACACCTTTTCACTAAATGCATATGAAAGTAAATACTGTACTTATAACAAAAACGCGATTTAAATTTTTTTGTGTGTCTGTCTGTCTGTCTGTCTGTGTGTTTGTTCCGGGTAATCTCCGGAACGGCTGGACTGATTTTGACGGGACTTTGACTGGCAGATAGCTGATGTTATAAGGAGTGGCTACCTTATCTTAGAAAAACAAAAATAGATCACAAATACTGCCTGTCGCGCGGGCCAAAACGCGCAAGCGAGCTTTTGCGATAGTAGGTATATAAAACAAGGAACATCGACTCGCAAATTTTAAATTAAATTTTTGTTAAGTTAAATTCCACGCGGACGAAGTCGCGGGCACAGCTATTTAATCGAAGTGATGTCAGATTTTCATCGTTGCCGGTCTATTTTAGTTACTTTTATGCAGTTATGTAACGGGGCTCATAACTTTAAACAGAAAGATACAATTTTATAATCCCTGTAATAGATTTAAGGGTTGGTTTTTAGATTATAAATATGAAACTTCTTAATTTGACATCTAGTATTATGATTTCAAGAAACATAGGTATTTTTGTAAAAAAAAAATGATTCATTCAGATTTGAACAGGCAACATAAATACTAAGGTGTGCGATAAATCTACTTATGTTTGAAATAGGCAAATATACACCAGTCGAGATCTTGTGATGAGAGCAATAAAGATGTAACCCGTTGTAGATCTAGTTAATAACGATGTTCACTATTTAATTGGTAATTATAATCACTACGAACCAAATCAAAACAAACTTACAAAACTTTACAGTTTAGTACTAACAATGAGACAAACAATCACTGTAGGTGTCGATATGTATGTCGACTAATATTTTCGACTGCTAATAGTAAAAGATGTGTCACGAAACAACAATAGCGATAGACTTATCTAAATCCACCTTGGCGCATGATTCTCGTCTGCAAAAAATATTTTATCGATCGATTTCAAAATATTAAGATTGATTGAAAATAACCCGGTAAAGGTCGTAATGATTAGAAAACTAATCGTTAGTTACTAACGTAATAATCAAGTTAGATGCTTACATGGTTGTACTTATTTTAGATAACCGGATGGATCCATTATTTAAATCAGTTATAGTATTATAAGTAAACAAAAAACTGATGCTACGAAGTTTTCTGAGTTGTGATCTTTAGTTCTAGAGAAGACTTCTTCAGGAAGAGTCTCAATGTCAATCTCTAATAAAGAAGCCATATGTTCTGAATTCTTATAGGTAAATCTAAACTTGTTCCGATGTCCTTTCAATGGTCAAAATCGTGTAGGTTCTAATATTAATTCGGATATCCATTAATTTTATGGGCCAAAATAATTTATTCAAGTTCTGCAAAAGGCACTAGGAAGAGTTATTATCATAGCAGTCATTGATTGCGTCATCTCAGACACGATGTGATTCACACAAGGCGTGTTTTGATGTACTTGTATGTTTGTATGTTCGTATCGAGTTAATTTTACTTATTACGTGTCTTGTTTAATGAACGACTCCTTAGTTGGAACAGGAGTTGGAACTGAAGAGTTTACAACATCCCTCGGTTTCAATTTCTAGACCTGATTATTTGAAAGCCCGTTCAAATTTATCATATTACATTACGAAATAATCAATATAATCATGAAAATAACTATTAAGAGATATTCGATACATATTTTCCCTATCTATATAATTTGCTCGCACCATATTAATGACCTGAAATTATTTTGATGGCATAAAAGATGATATCATCATTATCCCTAAATCTGCCACATAAGTACCGGACACTTGTGTGGTCTGTTCGAAGGACCTAATGCAATAAATTCACAATCATTTGGACGCCCTGCGATGACACGCTTTCTCGCTTTTGGCATTAAGTAACCGTTTTGTATGCAATGCGCGTGCGCACTTGTATGACAGACGTTACTCAACTGAAGAGGTCGCTTTATCGCCCAGCATTGGTTACTAAAACTGGCCTATTGCATACTGTAGAAATGTATTAGTTAAAATATCCATGGAAGTGTCTTGGAATAATGGAAATCTCCAAAGGTGGCCGTTCAAGCGAATTCCACACTCACCGCGAAAGTCGCAGTATTCTTGAGCTGGCTGCACTTATAGTACTGACATAACATACATTTGCAGGTTTTATGGAAACTGGGTGGTATTAAATGCTCAACAATGTAAAACTCTAGTAATACTAAAATAATTATTTTATTTAAATTTTCATATATTGTTTAGATATTTTAAGTATTACTGTATTTAAATCGTGATCGCTAATAGGTGCATGTCTTCATTCCGAAGTCACATTATTGTCTTAAATGCAATTATGAACACCATCATATTGCGATTTTTTGTATTTAAATTACATTGTTATAGACAAGGTATGATTTCATTTAAACATTCAATGACGTTTTTGACAGTTCAATGTCCTTCTTCTTTCTTTATACCTGCAAAATAACGGAATGGAAGATGTAGTATATATTATTGAATTATAGTTATGAGCATTATTGTGGTTCGGTTTTACGATAATAATTTATTAGGTGTATTTATCAAACATCGGTTCATACGTTTCGTTTATCTGCCGATATAGTCGTAGACTTGATAAATGGTGATAATTCGTGATAACAAACATGCCGTGCGCCGGCAAAGTTTTATGAGTTTTTGTTGTTACACATAATATACCTACTCAACCCTGTGTATTATCAATTTGAAATACGTTACTGAATGTAGGTAGTGTTAAATAATGTAGGTGAATGTGTTCGTATTATAAATAACATTCATTCAAAGGGTTACCAGGTTGCTAAATGGTCTAATCACTGGAGAACCGGTTATAAACAACCAGTTAGAACATGCATAATATTATTAATGCGATGAAAAATTTGTGGGAATCTTGGAATACTGGTTTTTCAAGATCAGTGCACACAAATTGCATCCGCAGCGTAAAGCGTTCTAAAGATATTATAAATTCTGAGGAAATCTTCAATTCCTTGTTTTTTCATAGGGTTTCAACTACTGTTTCTCAGAGCGCTACGGGGAACCTTGGAGTTTTTATAGATTTCGCAGCAATAGATGGAATTGATACATGGGTACTCGACAAGAATATTCTCCCAGAACGACATTAAATACAGTAAAAAAGATAATTATGACTAATTACATTGTTTGCTGTGAAGCCTGGCGAAGCTTAGTCATTTCTAATTATTCTTCTTATACATAAATCAGTTGCTTAGATTATACAAGTTGCCTTGTAATTCTACGTATTGCTCGCAGTGTGATAGTGGAGTTAAAATGCCACAAATTCGTCCCTCTGTATGTTCCGCGAAGTTTAGTAGTCTTCGGGTTATTTCCACATTTGTAATTATTTTATAAAGACCCTAAAGACTAAAGCTAATGACTTATTGGAGAGAAAAAAAACTTATTGAATGAGGTTTAATTAAATAAGGGCGTATTGTTGATACCATAATAAAGCGGTACTAATCATAAAATTTTCTAAATACTTAGCAGTTTAAGGTGTTTACAAAATTTAGAACAGTTTTGGTGATCAACTGGATCACAACATTTATAAATATCTAGAAAGATACTTAATTTCGTTTAACAAAGTGGTAGAGTCACAACCTGCAAGGAAAAAACTAATAACCCTGTATAGTGTGAGTCAGTGTCATCAATGGAGCATAAAAAATACTTATAGGTAAAAACAATTATTCATTCGAAGACAACATTGTAATACTGATCGAGAAAACACTTCGAATCTCTTCAATCCAATAATTAGCAATGACTTCCGTATGAGTGTAACTCCAACTATATCTAAGTAATTTCAAGGGTCATCTTATGATGACCCTTGAAATGACTTAGATATAGTTGGACTTAGATATAGTTTTCCCAATGTCATACTAATGTATGACATTGGGAAAAGGGTACAATTTCTTTCTCAAATGCCAACTTTCTCTGTTAGAGTACATACGCACTCAGTCAACGAAGATGTTTACATCTGATGATAAAACCAATAGTTCGAACTTATTAGAAAAGCTAAGTTCCGACAGTTTGCATCGACTTTTTAGTCCTCATGTATATTGCACATTTCTTATTAAACTTCTCGTTGATCTTCGAAACATACACATCGCAGATAAGGGCATTTAGAACTCGGACAATATTTATTAAGGCAAGAACCTCGGATTAGTAAAGCTAATCATGGCACACCCGCCCCGCTGACCTCGGTCTCTGCTCTTGAACTACAAACCGGCTGGTGAGGCTATGGCGCGGTGACGTCAGCCTGCGCGCACGCAGCTCAGACTCCGATATTGCAGACATGCCTTGTTTTAGATGGCGCGTGTTGATAGCGATTGTTTTGATGTTAGGTAGGACTTAGGATACACTATGATTGTGTGAATTTGTGGCGAGTTTACCCAAGTAGAGTCATATTAAGTTATTCAACAGTATAACCCCGTTATGGTTGCCAAACTCGCATATTAACTTTACCTAAAACTTTAATTTCCTTACAATTCATAGGGTTATTTGTGCCAGGATATTGGTTTCAATCTCAGCTTCGATGTCGAGTCATGTATTAATTTAATATACAGAACATAATTATTTGTCTGACTGAATTTGCTGGAGCTCTGTCGCCAATCTAGTAAGATTCAGAAAGTTATTCACCAACCAGGTTATGCCCTAAAGTCTTAACCTTACCTTGTGCAAACTGACAACCTACATAGACTTTCACTCACCAACTTGATTTTAAGAATTTCTGAATGAATACTCAAAACTATTTTAGAAACATGAACTAGCCAGTTAGTTACTCATGATATTAATATTTATATATCTGGTCAACTTCGTAGTGTTTTACATCGAGTTTTGCGTGACTCACTGCTTCTATAATCGGATTCTTGTCGGAAACATCATGTGTTTACAAATTTTGTTATTTAATAATATTCAACGTAGGATAAAGATGAATACTATTCCGGCATTAGGTAATATCTAATACTTACTAACCTCGTAGCTGCTGTATGATTCTACACATCTTATTTTGGTTCCTGATCCATTGTAACTAACTAAGTTACTATCGTTCGAATGAATTAATAGGTTTTTTAATTTATTATCTACTGTTTGTCGTTATGATCTTGGCATACCGGTCGTTGAATACATCCACATGTAGCTAAGATACGATACCCGATAGGTCCACAGCTACCACTGGCCAATGACGCTTCGCGATGTCCGCCATTTGTCTCTGTTAGTCCTAGCTGTATTATTATAAGTAAGTAATGTATTATGTAAGAACTCCATAACACCATGGATCAATATTGCTCCAAGAGTGCCTCCATCTGTTTTTCAATTATATAGTTAGTAAACCTCCCCTATTGCGTTCAAAAATTTAACGTTCTTCGTCTTCTAGTTTTTGTGTTGGATTATGACGCCTCGAGTCGCTCCTCTCTTTATTGCTTAATGCATAGGAGAGAATGAAATAAAATCGATTTATCTCAAGTTTTGTCTTGTCACAGCCGGCTGTGCTACGCCTGCTGGTGTTATGTTCTGAATACACACAAATTTACTCAAAAGCTCTAAGCTAATTGAAGTAACATTTTTATGTTCAAGGGAGTGTACTAATATCAAAATTGATGTGAAGCGCACGTGAAATATCCTGTACTTAACTGACCGACGCGACGACGTATAAAATTACATAACTACATTATAGCGGCGTTCCTCGATTTATGTCTGCCAACGGGTTATGATGTAGGGTGGGCTTGATAGATGATTGTGGCTCGTCATGATATAGTCCGTCGTCGGTCTAGTTTGGAGCTCACTAGAACTCCTTGTCTTTCTTTTAAGCTTTTATTCTATAAACCTCTATTACTAATATTCTATGCTGAGTAAAACCGGACATAGCTGAAAAATTAATTGTTCTCTGCACAAAACATAGTCAGTACTTGATCCCAAACAAGAGAGAACTCTGTGATACTATACCTATGAAAGTTATTTTGAAATTTCTTACAATGGCTAAGAGAACACAATGTTAGATAACATTGTGTTCTCTTAGCCATCTAGGTAAAATTCAGTAACATCTGGCGACCCGACAGAACCCGTCATGGTTGCATGCAACCACGGTTCAGGTCGACGCCCTAATAACCCGATGAGGTTATGAATTTCGGCACGCGATGAGCGCGATCAAACATTGCAAGCTTTGATGTTAAAGCAGCATAATAAAAAAATGATGTGATGTACACCCTTTGGAAGTTTAAACTATTCGTTCGAGAATAAAGTTGGAAAATCAGATCATATTATTTGGTTAGTCTCCAAGCATTTTTGCTCATAAACTGGAGAATTTATATTATAATCATAATGTCCGTAAAGTATAATAATGTAGTTATGAAAAGCTATGTCATGTCACCGGCTGTGTCACCGGATAGGTTGGTAGACGTCGATAATAATCGCGTGTTTCATTGCTAATTGTAATATGTTTACTATACATATATGAAATTTCCCCCGCTGAGTATTCAAATAACCGTAGAAGGCGATATTAATAACATAGGTTTAATAAATTTTGGATATTGCTCTTTTGTCATAACCATTAATTTTTATTTAAGACTAGCAGTATATTATATTGCATTAGGATTAGACAGGGTTCCTTAAACGGAACCCAGACGTAAAAGTCTTCGTTGACAGGTTTATTGCGTAGAACAACCTGCCTAACGATGCGTGTTAAAATCTTAATCACGCAATGAAGTGGCACTAATTCAATGCTGACAGATTTTCCACTCCGATCTTCAAAATTAATGAAGCCTGCAATATTAAAAAGTCTGATCAGGTTGTAGAGATAAAACAAAACTGTAAAAATATTAAGGTTCGTATTCTCAAGCATTACACTGAGGTCTCATAGTGTGCGCGAATGCACAGCACATTGAAAAATGACAAACCTTCTATAGTGCCTGGTCCCTTACTCAGAAAAGTATTGTTTGTGAATACGGCCATACGTGTCTTCGATGGCCGAAACAAATTGAACGATTTGACTTTTTCTGTTTCCTCGAGAACGCTCTATGATTGTAAGTAGGTACTTGTTTGTTCAAAATGATGTTCATTTGTCCCCCAGGTTTCAACACAACAAAATCTACACATACATCGGCGAGGTGCTGGTGTCCGTCAACCCTTACAAGACACTAGACATCTATGGCACACAGCACATGGCACAGTACAGGGGGAGGGAGATGTTCGAGGTTTCACCACACGTGTACGCAGTCGCCGACGCGTGTCAGAGGGTGCTCCGGCAACAGGTGATGATAACACATGAATAAAATTGGGTTTTGTTCGTCAACCAGTCACAGTAACCTTAGGCTATGTGGTGATGTATTGCATATGTATCGTTTCGTGTATCACGCGTGTGACGTCATCGGTCCACACTCGTCGCTGAAGGTGGATAGGTACGGGTGGCAAAAGACTATGAAGTGTGAAAGGTCTTAAGGCCATGTCCAGCAGAGGAATTCTCTTTGACGTTGATTGCGCGATTAACTGCGTGATTTTTTTTAGTCTCACCAATAGTAAATTTAAATGATTTTTCGGATTTTCTTAAATGCGATAAAGTTTTAAAGTCGGGTTCCCGCGATTTTACGACAACTCTGTTCTTGGAAACGCTTTAAAATTGCGAAGAGTTCATTGCCAATTTGACCTCTCGGTTTAATTGAAACCAATTGTCATTCCATTTACCATAGATTGGTTGATACTCTTAAAGGTTTTGGATGCGGTACATCTCTATAATACTCTGTTCTTGCGTTCTAACTACTGTAAGCAAGGATCTATATATACTGATCATACAAATAATTGTCAGGAGGAACCGGTTAAAATATATTAGGGCATATTATGTTATAGAGATCTTGTTTATATTTTTGTTGCGACGTATTAAACTCCTTGTTCCAGGGTAAAGACACGTGTGTACTCATATCTGGCGAGTCGGGCGCCGGCAAGACGGAGGCGTCCAAGTTCATAATGAAATACATAGCGGCGAATACGACGCAAGTGCACAGAGAGTATATTGATAGGTGAGACAATTGACTTTTATTTGGAAAATTACATTACTCCAGTAGATACAAGTCTAGAATACTGATAAATTATCCAGGGAAGCAGAGTCCTTCATGTGATTAGTTAGTCAGCAAGTATATGTTCGTACTGTGCTCATGACACGTGCTAGTATCTTTAACAAATTAACTGCGTCTTTTGCGGTATCCACAGAAATTCAAAGTGGTGTGTTTATTTCTTTAAAAAAGTCTGCAAACAAGCGCCCGCCTGATCGTCAAGCGGTTACCGTAGCCATAGATGCTTGCAAGCAATACCTGAAGGGGAGAGATAGGGACATTGGTGGTGCTTGGATTTTGACTATTAGAGTTGGGGCAAATACCCCTAAACCTTGCTTGATGTCTACAACAGCGGGTTCACTATTCCCCTGTTTCAGGGTGAAAAACGTCCTAATCCAATCAAACTCGATCCTCGAAACGTTTGGCAACGCGAAGACAACTCGTAACGACAACTCCTCGCGGTTTGGAAAATACATGGACATCCACTTCGATTACAAGGGCGACCCGGTAGGGGGACACATTAGCAACTATCTGCTGGAGAAGAGCAGGGTGGTGAGCCTGCAGCCCGGGGAGAGGAACTTCCATTCGTTTTATCAGGTAGTGTAAAACATTTGTAGTTGTACAGCATATAAATCTCACCAAGGTCATACAATAAATCATTACAGGCGTTAGGTATTTGATAAATTCAATAGTTGTTTTTTATTTCATAAAAATATGCGAAAGTAATAATGTATTTAACTTATTAGTTTTATCAAAACTATTTTACCATTCAATACAGGAAGGAAATATTTAAAGGAATACCGTCACAGTTGCGCGGTTGAACGAAATAGGTGCCACAATAATATCAAATAGTATTATTAATGAGAATTGTAACAATTATAGAGGAATAAAACTCATGTCACACACAATGAAGGTATGGGAGAGAGTGATAGCGAGACGATTGAGAAGGGAGAGCGAGGTATCACGGAACCAATTTGGGTTTATGCCGGGACGTAGTACAACGGATGCCATATTTGCACTGAGACAACTGTGCGAAAAGTACAGGCGTGCTCACAAAAACCTGCATATGGTCCTCGTTGACCTGGAGAAAGCGTACGATAGGGTACCCCGTGAGGTTCTGTGGTGAGCTATGAAAGCGAAAGGAGTGCCTGGAAAATACCAGCAGATTATTCGAGCGATGTACTGTCATGCGAGTACCAACGTACGGTCTGCAGCCGGCCTAACCGACCAATTCAGTGTGGCTGTGGGTTTGCACCAGGGATCGGCTTTAAGCCCATACTTGTTTCTCCTGGTAATGGATGCACTGACATCAGACATACAGGATGAAGCACCCTGGTGTATGCTGTTCGCTGACGACATTGTTCTTGTTGGGGAAGATGGGCCTGAGGTACAGAGTAGATTGGTAAAATGGCAGGAGAAACTGGAGAACGTGGGGCTTAAGATCAGCCGGACCAAAACAGAGCAGATGTTCTGTGATTTTGGCGGCCTCTCCAGTTTTACTCCAGTTGCCCTAGATGGCGTATCCCTTCCAGTCTGCTCAGACTTCAGATACCTTGGCTCTATCTTGCAAAGCGACGGCGACATTGACCGGGAAGTAGCAAGCAGGATAAATGCTGGTTGGATGAAATGGCGACAGGTCTCAGGGATAACCTGCGACCGGCGAATGCCCCTTAAACTTAAGGGACAAGTTTACAAGTCGGTTATAAGGCCTGTCGTATTGTATGGATCAGAATGCTGGGCTACAAAAGCGGTGGATGAAAGAAGAGTGCATGTAGCAGAGATGCGAATGTTGAGATGGATGTGTGGTGTAACAAGGATGGATAAAATTAGAAATGAGTATATAAGGGGAAGCCTGAAAGTAGCGCCGGTGACAGAGAAAATAAAGAGCGGAAGGTTAGCGTGGTATGGACATGTTATGCGAAGAGAGGATGATCATGTGATCAAAAAGACGATGAGTATGAGAGTGAGCGGTAATCGGGGTAGGGGACGTCCTAAAAAGACGTGAATGAACTGCGTGGAAGAGGGTATGACCGAAAAGGGAGTGAGCGTAGAGATGACGGATGATAGGCTTGAATGGAAGAAGAGAACGTGCTGCGCCGACCCCACCTAGTGTGGGATAAGGGCAAGGTGATGATGATGAGTATTATTAAGGAGCGCTTAATTAAATCATAACCATTAGGCATTAAATAGAAGAATCACGGCGATTTAAAAAAAAATAGATTTGTAAAAAACAGCCCACTGAGTTTCTTCCCGGATCTTCTCAGTCTAGGTCGCGTCCCGATCCGGTTGTAAGTGCCCCTGTAGGCCTAAACAAAACAAATGAATTGAGTTTGAGTCATTTGGTATTATGTGGTAATAATACCTACTTACTAATTACTAGTTTTTATACATAGGAACAAACATACAACAAAATTTTAATTTGAATAAAATTTAATTGAAGCGATTTAAACGAGGAAATTTCTGTATAAACTTTTTTGTGCTCGTTTACATGGTGTTTCAATGTTGTCCAATATGTTGCCTTGCCTTTTTAAATTGATATCATGAAGCCAAACAATACAATTCCCTTGCTTAATATTCAATATCTAATTGCCTATTTCATAACAATTATAGGTAGATCCAGCCTATGCAATATTGTTGCCAATGCGCAAACGCATGTGCATGCTATCTATTAAATTAACATCATAACAATTATGTAGTCCAGCGCGGTATTGTTTAAACACACAATCTCTCTAATATTACTCATAACCAATATAACTTGTCCTATCATAATATGGCTATTGTGTTGTAATTGTTTATGTGACGTCACTTTGCAGCAATTGTCCTACGTACGTGCGTATGCGCGATACATATCAACCCATCAGTTTGTAATAAATGGTAGACTTTCCTTTTATGATTGAATGTACTTCAATTTACATAACTTACAAATACCACTGATTCCCTTACTCAATTTAATGAGATTTTGTCGTCAGTTTGGCGTCCGATCATGTGGTCTGATTTTCTCATATTTTTTAGCTACTAAGCACAAACAACACACAAACAAAAAAGTTCGGTCTATCATCGAGCGCGGTGTACAAGATACTGGGCAACGAGCGAGCCACCGCGCAGGACTCGAAGCTGTACTCGGTCACCAACAGCGCGTTCTCAGCGCTGGGCTTCCCCCCGTCCGTGGTGGAGGACATTTGGAGTATAGTCACTGGTGTTATATTGCTGGTAAGCGACTTGTCAAGTTTGGGCACGAATTCAACAAATAATAGTTAGATTTCCTCGTGTGGTCTGACCGCGGCACTGCCCCCCAGGGCGAGCTGTCGTTCTCGGAGGGCGGGGACGGGCAGCCCCTGGCGGGCGGGCCGGTGGGCGCGTGCGCGGGCGCGCTGGGCGTGGCGGAGGCGGCGCTGCGCGCGGCGCTGGCGGCGCGCGTGCTGGCGGCCGGCGGCGACCTGGTCAGCAAGGACCACTCGCTGCTCGACGCCAACTACACCCGCCTCGCGCTCGCCAAGGCCGCCTATGACAGGCTGTTCACGTGGATTGTGCAGCAGGTCAGTTCGCGCTGTTACTGGTGTCTATACAGCCTATGGTCCAGTTTTTAATAAAGTCGGGTAAATATTCCTAGGTCGGTATTTATCAATCAATTTCAAATATCAAGCTAACTTTAGCGCTTCCTAGAATTTGACCCTAAGAAGCGGCACTATTGACTGGTGCAATAATGAAAGATGTGTTTTATTTTATTTTTTGAAAATCAATCGACTTGATTCCTGCTATGGTAAATTTAATTTACAACAATCTAATGATGCTATTACGTATGCATTTTATGTTAATAAAAATAATAGTTGGTACCTCTTTTATATCTTTTTAATAATTTTGTCCAGATCAACAAAGCCATAGACGTGCCGTCCGGGACGTACAAGAACACGCTGATAGGTGTCCTCGATATTTACGGGTTCGAAATATTCGAGACGAACAGCTTCGAACAGTTCTGCATCAACTACTGCAACGAGAAACTGCAGCAGTTGTTTATCGGTTAGTTACGTGACGGAGGCCATAAAAATAATTGAAAAACATTTATTCAGCTTTTGCTCACCAGTGTACTCAACGATCAAACCTTCCCCAAGGGGGTAAGCAGAGGACCGCTTCCGACGGTATTTTGTCGCCAATGCGCGCGCCTATTACAATTATGCCGGTGTTACTCAGTGCGCGGGCGGGAAGGGAGGTGAATGGGAACTTAGTCCCGAGGGGGATTCGAACTTCACCAGTCTTTCCGAACATGCCGGTTTCCTCACGATGTTTTCCTTCACCCTTCAGCAAGAATCGCATATGAAATCAGAAAAGCCGTGAGTACCATCACACCTTGTGTTTGAACGTGCTTGTTCGACCACTGAGCTATTGCTGCTTCGACATCATTCTTAATCACTTGTAGAGCTGGTCCTGAAGCAAGAGCAGGAGGAGTATGCGCGCGAGGGCATCCAGTGGACGCCCGTTCAGTACTTCAACAACCGCGTCATCTGCGAGCTCATCGACGCGCCGCACCAGGGCATCATCGCCATCATGGACGAGGCCTGCCTCAACCCCACCAGGGTGCGTACCTTCCTCCGCTGCAGGACATCGCCAGAACCCCGCCACTGCTGCTCATAGGCCTTGAGCCACATGTCACATTCCTTCTCTTCCAGTCTTCTTGACGCGCGTGACGCCACTAGACCACCTTGTGTGGCATATGTCGCCAGTCTTAGTGATCTTCTGAAAACGCCACATCAAACTATCTTTATCTTTAAAAAAAAAAAATTACAGTGTCTAGTAATAAGGAGCGATAAAAATATTAATTTATAGTTCTATAATATATTTAAAAGCGGTGCGGTTAGTATGAGTTTTGTCAGCATCCAATACTAATCGAGTGATCGTATGTCTCCGTACGTAATTTTTATAATTAATTTAGATGAGCTTAATTAACCCCTGATATTATAACCTTGATAATTCCTTTGGAACACTATAAGCTGTTTGAATTATGATTTACAAAATACAAATGTTACGTTTGCTTGTAGATATCCGACCAGCAGCTGCTCGAGGCGATGGACAAGCGCCTGAACGGGCACAAGCACTACACGTCGCGGCAGCTCGCGCCCACCGACAAGAAACTCAAACACGGCGTGGACTTTAGAATCACGTGAGCCAACAATATTCTTACTTATACTCGTGGTTTTAATTTAAAAAACAATGCAAATTTTTATAGGTACCCTGGTACCTAATTTTCTTTCTGTGATTAGAGATGATTTACGTCACAATATAGATAGGTAGTTTTTGGAAAAGCCAAGCTGTAGTATATTGACAGCAGTTCTAAACGGGCTGGATCGACCGGGGTATACGCTCTCACAGTAGATCAGCATAAAGTTATGTTCCTACTTTAGCTGCGTTAAGTACAGTGAGTGAGAGAGTCGGTAGACCAACCCCCCACCCTTCTCCAGCTGCTGCCTCAATCCCCTTTAGGTCAGCAGCGAGCGAGTAAATGCGTTGGGTATTGCAAGCATCAGTTACGGTAACAGTTGGGTAGTAATGTGTCGGGTGTGCGGCAGGCACTACGCGGGCGACGTGACGTACGCGACCAGCGGGTTCATGGACAAGAACAAGGACTCGCTGTGGCAGGACCTGAAGCGGCTGCTGCACTGCTCGCGCAACGCCGCGCTCGCCGCCATGTGGCCCGAGGGCGCCGCGCACATACACCAGGTAGCCGCCCAGGCTGCCCAGAGCTGCTTGTGTGCCAACTTCATTACCACCATACTTTCAACTTGGCACTCCTTAATATTGGCGTCTCGCTCATTACCATACGGTAATGAGAAGAGCATAAACTTAATTGAAAAATTTACTAGGGGCTTTTTGATTTACTATAAATGTTCAAAACTGTGATTGTTACAAAATTCAAGTAATATTCTAACTCGATTACAAGGTGTTTAGGGCCGGTGGACACACGTGTAATTGAATATGATCATCTGCAGACATCGAAGCGGCCCCCGTCGGCCGCCACGCTGTTCCGCAACTCCATGGCGGCGCTGGTGACGGGGCTGCAGAGCAAGGAGCCCTTCTACGTGCGCTGCGTCAAGCCCAACCCGCTGCAGACGCCCAACACCTGGGACGAACAACTGGTCAGTCTACTGTATATTCTCTATGTCTATTTAGTATATTATATTATGGTTTATTGGAAATTAACTCAATTTGCCTCGAGGTTCTATTCGCGTGGAAATTTTCAAGCCTATGCCATTCAAGGATAGCGTACCTTTCTATCAGTGAAAAACTTATAGAATCGAATCAATAGTTCCAGATTACCTACTAGTGATGTGATAGGTTCTAGCCTCGCCGACCACAATAAGTGAATTGTGGGAGCTGTAGTATATAGCAGCAGCATAGTGGTGAGCGTGGAGTGCAGTGTGCAGTGTGCGGAGTGCGGTGCGCAGGTGCGGCACCAGACGGCGTACCTGGGGCTGGTGGAGAACGTGCGCGTGCGGCGCGCCGGGTTCGCGTCGCGGCAGCGCTACGACCGCTTCCTGAAGCGCTACAAGATGCTGAGCCAGTACACCTGGCCCAACTTCCGCGGCGGCGCCGAGCGCGACGCCGTGCTGGTGCTGCTGCGCGACCTGCGCGTCGCCGACGTGCAGTACGGACACACCAAGCTCTTCATCAGGTCCGACTCTCCCAACTATTCCTACTCGTAACACGGTCTATGGCAGATTCGACTTTATAATGAAAGGGTCTAAACTGAAATTTCTATGTTCACTGACGATACACAATTGTAAATTGATAGTCTTCTCAGAATTATATTATTATTGTGAGAAATCATTTCTTATTGGGAGTGTTTTGATTTTAATAACCATCAGGGATAGCTTGTATTCTGGGCCTATTCGAAGGCATTTGTAACGGAAATTGAAATATTAGAACTCCTAGTGACAGGTCCGGCTAGTATAAGTCTGGTAAAGTGACTATTTATACTGACGAGTATGCGCATTCCAGGAGCGCGAAGACCCTGCACAGCCTGGAGGCGGCGCGCGCCGAGCTGATCCCGTCGATAGTGGTGCTGCTGCAGAAGCTGTGGCGCGGCACGCTCGCGCGCTTGCGCTACAAGAAGATGAAGGCCGCGCTCGTCATATTCAACGCCTGGAAGTGAGTCGCTTGCGCATATTTTAGAGTAATTGAATAGTACATTGTTACCCAAGGGATGAAGGTAACCTCGGACTATTGGCGCCCTCGCGTAGTTATTCACCCGAGGTAAACACTGTGCTTTTCATTACGAATACAAGGAAAGTAAAAATAAAAACAGGAATTGGCTAAAAAAATAATACAAGGAAGTATGAAATAATCTACAACTAAAAAAAAAATAAAGATCGGAATGCCGCCTATTTTGTTTTTTTTTTTCGTTGGCCGGCCAACTTCATTATTTAGCCATTATTTTTCATTTTCATCTTTAAATATTTTGCCCAAATCTATGTTATTTTAAAGAAATTGTTGAAACTAAATTATAATTAAGTCATTTAAAAATATATATATTATTGAATTAATACTTAACTTTATGTTATTTCAATTTTACATCGTGCTGTAATTGAGTGACTGTAGAAAAAGTTTGAACATGGTTCCATAGAAATGTGAAAATGGAACTAGTTTTTTTTTTATAATTTGACAGCTGTCAGTTGAAAGCGATTCTCCCGGGCCGGAAAAGTATTACTTTCAACCCGCTCCTCAGGCAACTTCAGACCTACTTTCAGAGTATGAGTAATGAAAATACTATTTAAACGTTCATATCTAACCTAGATCGGCCCGATGTATGCGAGCGGCTTAGAGCCGATCGTATTAATTTGACGAAAAACTTTCGACCGGATCGGTACCGACCGAAACCGAAATGGAACAGTTGTAACCCGGCGCCCTCCGCCCGCAGACGCTACCGCTACAGACGCTACATAGGCGAGCTGCAAGCGGAGCTGGCGCGCAACCACAACGTGATAAAGCGCTGGCCCGCGGCGCCGGCGCGCGTGCACGCGGCGCTGCTGCAGGCCGCCTACCGCCGCTGGCGCGCGCTGCTGGTGCTGCGCGTGGCGCCGCGCGCGCAGTGGCCGCAGCTCAAGCTCAAGATCAGCGCCGCCAGCGCGCTGCGCAGCCGCCGCGCCGACTGGGGCGCCGCCAGGCTCTGGCGCGGGGACTACCTGGCCGATGTCACCTACAACGCCAAGTCCGGTGAGGCCACTGGCTGCCGAATATTACTACCTAATTAAATTTACAATTATTTGCTCCGACACCTCGCCCGCCCTCGGAGACCTCGGGGCGATTAGCAATTTCGAGCGGGACGCTCCCTCAGCCTTCGCCTTGGCACCGATTTGAGAAGTGTATTTCGTGCGACCGGTCCATATGAAATGTATCATTTTAGTATTGGAACGTAATATCTATTGTTATTATTTGAAATGAGGTAAATTGGTCTTTACAATTCTGTTATCTAATCCGTTTATCTTCACATGTCAATTGTTAATATTATTGCCACCGGATAGCACATATACTGGCTCGTATTCCCGTAAAATGTATCAGATCGGGTCGCCCTTCTAACAGTTTTAAGTCACCTAGAGATTTTCCAAAGCGACTTAATAGCAATACCATCGACATCAGTGCATATACGAAGTGAGTGTGACATGAGCGTGTGCCCCGCGCGTGCAGCGGCGTACCTGTCGCAGACGGCGCAGCTGCTGGCGGGCGGCGCGCGCGCGCTGTTCTCGTGCCGCGTGCACAAGTTCAACCGCTACAACAAGCTGGCGGAGCGCTGCCTGCTGCTCACCGACCACGCGCTCTACAAGCTGGACGCCAACACCTTCAAGCCGCTCAAGAAACCGACCCCCATCACTGAGGTTAGACATCAAAAACCCTCCGAATCGGCGCTGCTGCTGGTAGAATTCATTAGATGATTTTAATAGTACCCGATATTTCGGACGGCGCTTTCCAACAGCTGGCCTTTGATTAAAATCATTATATCCAGACCATGATCACTTTCCACAAGTGTATGTATAAATAGATGGAGAGTCAATACGAAATGATCGCTTGGCAGGTGGGCGCCGTCCGCGTGATGAGTTCGGACGCGCAGCTGGTGGTGATCAGCGTGCCGGCCGCCAAGAACGACCTGGTGGTGGGCCTGGTGGCGCCGCCCGCCACCACCGACCTGGTGGGCGAGCTGCTGGGCGTGCTCGCTAATAGGTACCACACGTGAGTATACAAGTCTATTCAATATTATTTATGCTAGCTACACATGTAACGATATGTCAATGTTTCTGTACTAGTTTTATTCCTATATAACATGCGCCAATAAAGAAGCGAATCTAAAATGGCGGCACTGGTAATTCTCTCTCGCTTGCACACTCTTGCTATCTTTACTCACACACCGCCGTACTGCATACAAAAAAAATCTGTCGGCATTGTTGTTCTCACGCTTGTCTTGACGCGCTCGGTTCTTTCAAGTTATTATTTAAATTTTGGTAAGTATACAGATATTTGTTGTCTTTATTATTTTCTTGTTATTATTATTTTCTCGTTTTTGTTAATCGTCGTTACTGTTACTATTTTATTACGAGTGGATATTCCAACACATTGCTTTTTTGTTGACCTTACCATCTGTCACAGCAAGTATATAGACGCCATTTTAAATTCGTTTCTTTATTGGCGCGGGTTATACCAAATAATTTGAGGGCGCTAATAAAGTCAGTGTCCTGTCTGCCCCCCCCCCCCCCCAGGCTGTCGGGGCGGGAGCTGCCGGTGGAGGTGGAGAGCGGCGCCAGCACGCGCTGCACGCTGGGCGGCAAGACGCGCGCGCTGCAGCTGCCGCCGCTGCCGCTGCCGCTGCCGCCCGCCGGCGCCGTGCCGCCCTTCACGCACGCGCACAACGTCATCACCTACCACCCCGCCTCCGCCAGGGCGTAGGACCCTGCCGGGTATACATATATTTATTACAATATGTTTCACTAACCGAGGAACTGGTTAATATTTGCACGTTCTGTAAAATTTTACAAAAGGCTGAGTGATGCGCCTTCTAAATTGCTTAAATGAGTGCGAGCCATGTTTGCAACTGGCGAGACTGTTCAAATTGACACGAGCGACTGGCTCCTTCGTGTCGAATCTTGCGGAAATCTGGTGAAGAAGTCGCGCAGGCGGTCGCGGATCATCCGCGTCGGCGCACTAAACGAATATACTGCATTATAATAATTGTTCAGTCACGCGGATCATTCTCGCGGGGAACATCCCCGTTATTGTCTACTAGCTGTGCCCCGCGACTTCATCCGCGTAGTATATTTGATTATTGGGTTAAAAAGTATCCTATATGTTAATCCCGGTTATAATCTATCTGTGTTCCAAATTTCATCCAAATCCGATCAGTAGTTTTTGCGTGAAGGAGTAACAAACATACATACATACATACATACATCCACACTCACAAACTTTCGCATTTATAATATTAGTAGGATATATTGCGGATGCCAAATAACTCAGATTTTTGGTTGTTTAAAATTATAATAAAAAATAACACATGCTTTTATACTTCACTGTCATAGAGTAAAGATTCTTCTTTATCCAATTTGAGCCATAAACCAATATGAATACTAGAAAAAAATTATATATGAGGCCTTACAATGGAATTTGAACTTTTTACTCAAAGTATGAAAGTTCAAATTTGACTGACATAAATACCTATGTGCATTTTATTATGTGGCCTTGATAATGTAATATAAAAATAAGCTTATGTACCTTATTAACTTATTAGAAATATGTGAATTTTAATACTTTTTATTACCTTGTTTGGATTTTTATTATTGTGACACTTGCAGTGCTATGTGTATATATTTTTATTTTTAAAACAAATATTTTAATTGTTCACGTTTTATACGATGAACGCGTAAATGATTTTAAAGAAGAACTGGCCATGAGATAGTATTGCCTAGAAATTACGTGATTTATTTTTGGATATTTTTTCTTGCAAAGACATCACATTTAAAGTATTTTGATTTATAAATTATTACGTTATTTTTGTATGTAATAATAATAATTTCGCATAATTGTTAATATTATAATTAGTTAAATAAATAACTTTGTTTAAGAGGTTGTCAATGTATACAACAATTTATATGTGAATGAGATAGCTAAATTAATTTTACGAATCCAGTGCTTTAGTACTTAAGTTCGTTATATTAAGGACCAGTTCACATTACGCTAGCGTGTTGCTTCCGAAACATCCGCTGAATATTTGGCCATAACTCACACTCGTTCGTACTACGTAAAAACATTTACAACGAATTGTTAAGTATATCAATATATTCACAGCAAAAAAATTAACACAAGGTCTGGGAATGTTTCGTCGTGAGTTCGCACTGGACGAAACATGTACTCGAAAAATGTCTCTATTTTTTTGTTGTCATAAAATAGGGACAACAATTTGTTTCGTGAACCTGTTTCGTCCAGTGCGAACTCATGGTTAATGTCCTACCAGTTGATCGAACGTTGCTCCATGCAGTAACTGTCGATTGACGGCGACTATTCCAACATCGATCGATGAAACGATCGAAAGTCGATAAATTGGTGGTAATACCTCGTTTATAATATCTTAGGATACATTCGATTGAACAAACATGTATCATGTAGTTTATGAGCAAGACAGCTATATTTCAGTTGTGCCTTTATTTGTTATCTGTACATACAGAATTGGCTGCAATTGCTACTGTTATTAAAACAATAAAATTATATTCTTAAACTGCAAAAGTTGCAACCGTCTTCACCCTGCCGCGGTCAGGTAATATTGACACAGTCACCGTCGCGTTAACTATGTGATTTAATGTATATAGCTACGTACAAACACAAGTGATTTATACTATTTATTAATTTAGGGTCAGTATTAGATTATTTTTATGTTATAATACAACGAAACTAGGTTGTGAATGGATTTGTCAGCGTTTTGGAAACACACTTTATTACAGTATTTACAGGTTCTGATTTTTGGCTGTTGGAAACTCTCAGGCCCATATATTAATGGTCTTGTTCGGTGTATTATAACTTTTAACCATTTCCGTGCTTCGGAGGCTGCGTTTATGGCGATCGCGGTTGTCATTCTAATATCTATGACACTCGCTATGGGCAGATGTCTTGTTAAGCTAGGTTCTGAATCTTGAGAGAGACGTTCGTTCGTGTAAAGAATTATGTTACACATATAATGCAATTGTCACGCTCATAGCCAAATATAGCTTTCGCACAGGAGAACGTCATACGATGCGTTTAAATATCTGTGTAGAACATTATTTTCCAAAACGCCGATAGACTTATTAACGAAATATGTAACGAGTTATTCTAGTTATTAATTATCTATTGTATACAGGATGCTTCAAAAGTCCGAAATAATGGTGGCTGATATGTAGATGCATTATGAAGGCAGATTACTAATACGTAACTAAGTATCATATTTTCTCTATATGAGTTACGGAACTTAAATATTGGTCACATTGTCCGTGTTGTGCCCTTATAACACATCCAATGACATAGGAAACAACCAAAACTACGTTTTAGTTTATCTTTAGTAGCAACCACCAATATTCAAGAAAAGTTTGTAAACACTTTGTATAAACTTGAATCATTATTTATTTTGTGTTGCGAAACAACATTTTAAAAATAGTGTTCTAATTTCGACCTTATTTTTATACCGGTAGATTCTATGCCCGATACTCGTCCAAAGCCTAAGTATTATTTCGGACTTCTGAAACATCCTGTAAGCTGTTATGTATGAGTAACGAGCGATCGGACGTGCCTTCACGTGGTGCCATGAGATTTGTAATGCGTTAAATAAAATAATTTTACACTCGCACACTTTCTCTTATTTTTGTTACATCTTATTACATTGTTCTGCATTGTGACCAATATAAGATCCACAGAGATAAAAATCTAATACTTTTACGTAGTATTTTTAGTCTGTGATCTGATAAAAATCTGTGGAGAAAAAAAGTCTTATTTTTTAACCATAGAGCGTGCGTATATATAACTATCAAGAAGATTTTGATATCTATCGATCTGTGACTATTAAACAAAACATATCTTTGCTATCGATAGATAGCATTGATATTATAGAACAAAGAGAGAATACAATACTACCTATCGAAAATATAAATACAAGCGATACTATCGATATTATAGTAGTTTTCGAGGTCAACTAACAATCCTTAAGACTAAAGCGCCCATCTAGCCCGCGAAGTTCAAATTTAGAAAAGTAGAAATTTAGAGTTGTTTAGAAATATTTTTTTGGACCCAGAACAGAGGTTGCTTCAAAACATTTTGTGGCGCGATTCCCTCGATCAAGATGTCAAATGTATACAATTACAGACAGTCACTTATGGTCTAAAATCATCATCATATTTAGCTACACGTTGCCTAATAGAATTAGCTACGCGATATAAAGACAATTTTCCATTAGCAGCATCAATCTTGCTAAACAATACATTTGTCGATGACATTTTAGCAAATGCTGCCGATCCTCATACATTAAAAGTCATGCAAACTCAATGAGTTGATTTATTGGCAAAAGGAGGTTTCCAGTTGCACAAATGGGCTTCCAACTGCGACTCGATTCTTAAAACCATTCTTGTCGATAAGCAACACTTTGGCGAAGTAGATCTGGAAAATCAAAACACTTCTATGAAAACTTTAGGTATACAATTTGACATACAGACAGACACACTTATAAGCTCTTCCCCCGAACCTTACAATAGTATGCATGACTCGAAACGCGCAATTCTAAGTTACATTAGCAAATTTTATGATCCCCTAGGACTCATAGGGCCTAATTTTGTTCGCGCAAAGGTGATTATGCAAAAATTGGGGGCTGAGAAAGATATTGGATGGGACTTACCTCCCCCCGATCCCATTAGACGAGAGTGGCTAGAGTTCGCTGATAGTTTGTCCAAAATGGAACCAGTACATGTTGCACGATGTGTGACACTAGATGGCGCTACTGTCGTTCAGCTCATAGGTTTTTCCGATGCCTCAACAATTGCGTATGGATGCTGCTTATACCTCAGATCTATTGATACGAAAGGTACCGTGAGCACGCACCTTTTATGCTCAAAATCTAGGATCAATCCTACAAAAAACAAGCTCACGATACCGCGGTTGGAACTGAACGCCAGTCTCTTACTCGCCAAGCTCTGTAGAAAGGTATATGACACATTACAGTTTAAACTTCGTATAGACACCGTGTTTTTATTTTCAGACTCACAAATAACCTTAGCCTGGCTTAATACTGATATCACAAAACTTATAACCTATGTTGCAAACCGTGTCAAAGTAATTAATGAATGTACACATGGCTGGACTTGGAAATATGTTAACACAGAAGATAATCCTTCAGATTGTCTCAGCAGAGGTCTTCAACTTCATCAGTTAAAGAGCCACACATTATGGTGGCAAGGTCCTATATTTTTACAAAACAATAATTGTGATTTTGAATCCATATATCAGGAGATGCCACGAATTTCAGAGGAACAATTAAATGAATATACTAGCAGCGATAATAATCAGGTTGTATGTAATCTGACTGTCAGTACAAACGCTATTTTTATCTGAATTTGTAACTAGATATTCCAGCTTAACAAAAATGACTAGAGTATTGGCATATATATTAAGATTCTGTTATAATTTAAAAAATAAGTCTTCAAAAGTACAACAAAATTTTCTTTCTACTGTTGAACTAGAAAACGCATTGTTCTTAATTATAAAAAATGTTTTTTGAAAAAGAGATTAAAGAATTACATTTTAACAAACAAGTAAGTGGTAATTTAAAATGTTTAAATCCATTCTTAGGTAGCGATTGTTGTCCAAAGGGGTAGATATTGGGTAATCTCAAAGTCAGGTCTTTACTTGTCTTCATTATTAACTTTATTCATACGAATTTAAACTAGTTTAATTATTAAATGAATCCCATCATCACAATTATTTACATTTCCTCTTTTCCGTTCCAATCAATCTGACCATCCATTTATATTTTTTTAAAACATCGACTACTGTCCTTTTACTTTTTAATTATAATGCAAAGAGTGCTAGCAGATTAAGGTATAACAAATAATAATTAAATCAAGGGCAAATAAACAAGAACACACAATTACAAACAATATGCATTAGTTAATTACGTTAGCTAACACGATGGTATTGTTAGAGTGGGAGGACGACTTCATAATTCATCCCTACCCTTCTCTCAAAGACACCCAATTATTCTACCCAAAGAATCAATTGTAACCAAATTAATTATTATATGTGAACACTTAAAAATGTTACATGCCAGTCAAAAATTGTTACTTAATAGTCTAAATCAACGATACTGGATAGTAGACGGCCTAAGATCTGTAAAAATATATATATATAAATGTGTAACCTGTTTCAGGATGAAGGCCGCCGCTGCAAATCAGCTGATGGGTTCCTTGCCTGCCGACAGAGTGAACGCGAGTAGACCCTTCGAGAAGGTCGGCGTTGACTTCGCTGGTCCGGTTTCCGTCAAACAAAGCCGAATAAGAAAGGCCGTAATAGGAAAAGGTTACATTGCAGTATTTGTTTGCTTCACTACCAAGGCGATCCATATCGAATTAACATCAGATTTAACTACCGACGCGTTTCTCGCGTGCTTTAGGCGCTTTGTAGCCAGACGGAACCTGCCCAGCGACGTCTATTGCGACAACGCCTCGACTTTCAAAGGCGCGAGGAACCAATTAGATGATTTGCACAAACTGAATGCCTCTCCAAGTCACCAATCACAGGTGCAGTGTTACGCTGCCGAGAAAGGGATACGATTCCACTTCATTCCTAGTTATAGTCCTGTGTTTGGCGGGCTCTGGGAAGCAGCAGTCAAAAGTATAAAATACCACCTTAAACGTGTAACAGGAAAGGCATTGTTGACGTACGAGCAGCTCAATACGGTTCTCATTGAAATTGAAGCAGTGCTGAACTCGCGACCATTAACAGCAATGTCAAGTGATCCGAACGATTTTAATTTCTTGACACCGGGTCATTTCTTAACAGGTGCTCCTCTGAATGCCTATCCTGAAAAAGATGTTAGTGATACTCCTGCAAATTTATTAAAATTCTGGAATGTGTGTGTATCTATGAAACAATGTTTTTGGAAACATTGGAATAAGCATTATTTAACGACTTTACAAAGTCGCCCTAAGTGGCAAAATATTGTACCTAATATAACAGTAGGATCTTTAGTGATACTGCGAGAACTAAACACTGAACCATTGTACTGGCCGATGGCGAGAATTACTAATGTTTTTCCCGGTAACGATGGCAAGGTGCGTGCTGTGGAAGTACGAACTTCTAACGGTCATACAGTCTGTGACTAAAATTTGTATTTTACCAACTAATTAATAATATTGTAATATTAAGTATTATTTTTGTATAAAGGCGGGCAATTATGTTAACAACATAGACAATATTTTATTCGTCAAAATATGTAATACTGGCAATGTGTATCGATATATATATTTATATACATATATATCTCTCTCTCTCTCTCTCTCTCACGAAGCAGCAACACGCCAGTACAGTGCTCGTTTAACTTTTTATACTTTTAATTAATAATACAGTGTTGTGTAATTGCAATAAATGCTTTAAAGTGCTCACGTGCCTTTAATTAATATACCTGAAATACAGTCCACACGAAACACGACAACAAGGGACAGCTAGGCAGCGCCTAACAGGCACATTTTGTAATTCGCGAAAAAGACCGTGTGCAGTGCATTTATTAATATATCCAACGTACTCTAAAACATTTCAAGAACGACAGCTATCCAGATAATCTGGCAATTTATGTATATTTAGTGATTTACTAGTATCATATCCACCGTGATAATATTTAGAGTAAAATAAATGTATTAATAAACGCACTGCATACTGTGTTTGTCGCAAATCACAAAATGTTGTCTTAAATGTTTTCAGGTTTTGGATAAACTATAAAAATACCCGAAAATTTTGAATTTCGCGGGCTAGACAGGCGCCTTCACCTTAACATCTCTCTGCTAACAATCCGATAGTCAGGCAACACCACAGACTTATAAACACTACGTTTAATTGCAACACTATAAATTAGGATCATGGGTGGAGTAATATAAAATTCTTGGTGGAGTGCTTAGACTTAAAACTACTACTCTATGAAATAGGGGCCATCCATAAATTACGTCACACGTATTTATTTTCATGATTTGTTGACCCCTCCCCCGTCCTTGTCACAGCTGGTCACATTTGTGAGACCATGGGGTCTCACTGGGGTCTCACTGGGGCTAAATATGTGACATCACAATAGGTATGGACCTATTGTGATGTCACATATTTAGCAATTTTCATTTAGAAATTTATGAAATTAAAACAGCAGTGTTCCGAATTTCTTTTTATTTCCATTTCAAATTATTTCTCAATAAAATCAACATCAAATCAAACATATGCATGAAAATGAACCAAAAATTAAACGTATAGTCATGCAGACGGAGTTGCAACTATTTTTATGTTTTACCTTAGTAGGTATAAAATTTAGTTACAACACTACATACTTAGATATGAAATATTATATTTTTTAAAAATGTGATGTCATAAAATTCGGGGCCCTCCCCTCCCCTTTTCACAGAATGTCTTTTTCCTGAATGAACACTTCGTTGACCCCCTCCCACCCCTTAACATGTGACGTAATTTATGGATGGCCCGTTATGTGGAGTCACCACGGTGTCACAGACTTAAAAATACGTGTGGGTGGAGTGCAAGAAGATTATGTACAATCTTCTTGGTGGAGTAGGTACATGCGTGTCTGATGCAACAGCTTCTTGGATGTCAACAATCAACTCTACAACTGTCACTTTCACATGCGTCTGAGGGTGCGTTCCACTAAGCGTTTACAACGATCACGCTCACGACCGCAGTTTTTCCCGTTCCACTTGCTTGTGAGCGTTACTGTCGTAAACTCAAGTGGAATGGATTACAGAGCGTTTTGAGCGTGGAGGTAAATAATACAAACAGCGAGTTAGTAAAAAGAAAGCAAAAGATTTAAGAGATTGAAAATAAACGTAAACAATTATTGTTTAAATCGATTCATATTGAAAAAATACCTATATAATTATTTTTTTTATATTCAATATTAGTTCTGTATTTCATTAATTTACGTCAAAATTAAAATGTCTTTTGCGGCGGCACTTGGATATTTGTTAAGCGTTCGTAATAATGCTCCAGAAAGTACTAGTTCATCGAGTTCAGATGAAGAATGGAATACGATTTTACAAAATTATGATTGTGACTTACGGTCGCCATCTTTGATGCTTTGAGTTTTGAAATTCCCGCAAATTTTCTCAACGATCACTACGACCCAAATTTTTAGATGGGTCGTAGTGAGCTTCGCGTGAGCGTAAGTCATGACGTCATGAGTGACGTTTTCGCCGCGACCACAACGACCGCGGTTGTTATGAGGAACGGCTAAAGGAGCATTTTGATCGTTGTGAACGCTTGGTGGAACGCACCCTTAGACATTTTTTACCTGTCTGTCACGGTTAGTCGTTTTTATTCAATCAATCAATGTCAGTTTCACATTTCAGTTTTCGTGCGGTGAAATTACTGTTTTTTTTTATTAGAAATTGCAAAAAATGGTCCTCAACTAAACCATTGTTGTATTTCCTAACCATTATAAGATAAATGTTAATAAATTTATCTGATTTATGAACTATTAAATGTATTTTATAGTCATAATAAGAGGTTAGGTTAGGTTTTGCTTAAATATGTCTTTTCCGGCCGAAAATTCTTTTGGAAATCATGAAAATGCCCATAGCGGCGGCGATCAAGGTTACACAGTGCGACAAGTTTTCGAAAATGGTATGTATTTTTTTTTTAACATTTTGTAAGGTGTCGGGTTCAGATTTTATATTTCTTTTCTTGTTATCTATTTTCTGCTTACTACGTATTTTAAGAAGTTAGGTAAGTCTTACGACGTGGCAATAAGCATATTTATTTATTTATTTATTTATTTATGATCAGGCATCGCAGGCCCATAGATTAAAAACTAAACTAAACTGTAGGTGGTGACGGCGGCAATCTCCCCCGAAAGCGCCTGTACACCACACCCTTCGGCCAGTAGTCTTCCTGCATGAAAGTTGACAGCCTGTCTGACGGGATTCTAACCACAAACGCCTTGAAACTGGCGTTGTGACTAGAGTCCAACGGCTGAACTCTCAATGAGACATTGCTCGTTATCCTGATGTACTCAGCAATGTCCCCCGCCTTGCTGGTGTAGTGGAGGCGGGACAGGTAGACAAGGGTGGTCGGCACTGCTGCACGCAACAGGACGTCGGACCCTGTTGCCGCTGTGCCGCAGCGATTTCTGTTAACCCGCTGCGTGCGTCTCTTCTTCTGCACCTTGATGAATCCCTCTTCATCTCGGTCGTCGAAGCGTGCACACGCAGGGGCCACGCTCGGCACCTTACGGATGATAGGCCGCTCTGTTGGGCAACAGGCTTGCTGGCGGCAACGGTGGCAAAATCACGGGGCTTCTGTGGCACCGTTGATTTTGCTGGCGGGGCTGCTGCTCGCAGCTTGTCAGATGCCCGCGGGGTACGGGCAGCGGAGACGGAGGCAGCAGCAGCGCGCGGAATTTGACCGGCGCACGCTGACTCGGCAACGGGTGACGCGGGTGACGATGTTAAAACCGCTGACGCAAAACTCGCCGCGGACGTATCGAAATATGCACCGCGGCGCACATTTACGTTAGCAGTTGTCGATGACCTAATTACCGCTAGCGAACTGTGTAAACCATCAACTTCCTTACGCAATTCACCAATGGTATTTTCGGATGCATCAAACCTCCGCGTCATCTCAGCCAGGCTCTGCTTCAGATGCACGATGTCCTTCAGCAGGCTGGTCACGTCGACGTGGTCGAATGTGACGGGAGGGAGCTTATTAAGGTCCCTCGCCACAAAAATTGGCACGTCGTCCGGGTCGGTCACCTTGAGCAGCGTGATGATGTATTGTAAGCTCTTCTTTGTCCCGTCACGCCGGCGGGACATCATCTGGTCGCTCTTGTTGAGCGCCCGAAACAGCAGCAGCTTGGCAGCAGCGATGTCATCTTCGGTGAAATTCGTGCTGCAGATCTGGACGGCAGACACCTCGTCCATCACGTCCAGCTTCTGCTGCAGGAACGCCAGCAGTTCATTGGCCACGAGTTCAGCACTCATGGCAACAAAGTCACGTGCGACGGCTCGCGCCGTGCTGTCCGATATAATAAGTTATATTGATGTCAGCAAACACGTCCACATCAGAAGGCGACTGTGGCTGAGAATAGGTTAATTATCTATTTACCAATGCTATTAACTCGTTCTTATCATAGCACAAATAAAATTATGATTGCTTTTTGATGAGTTTAGTGGAAAAGTAAGTAATTAAGTAAGTAAATAAGTTTTGAGCGTGTTGGGTAAAACCCCTAAAACTTACCTTCTGGGTCCTTAGTTTCCTAATTCAAAAACAGTGGTTTTTAATAGTTTCTTTGTTCATTCAATAATTTGAATCTTAAATTCTTGGCAGTAGTCATCCCTCGGTCCGCAGCCCCCTGGTCTACAACATGTCAACCACCAAGAATTTATGTGTTATGATTGAATTCTTGACTTGGGTCGTGGATATACAGGCAAGGCTATAGAAAGAAGCAGTTCTTGTGCAATTCATATTATTACAGCACCACTCTCTGATTGGTATTTACAGTCTGTTGGATGATTTTCTGCTTACTGCTGCCTGCTCAAAAAAGTATTACCTAGCTAGGTCAACATCAAAAGTAGATTCGTATTTCAAAGTCAAAAATAATCACATTGTTAAACATGAGTATCATAATTATATATGATAATGTAACATCAAACAAATTTGAGGCAGCTGTGTACATTGTTTGTTTGGATATAAATTCCTTAGTATGGCGCGAGGAATGACTAGTTTAATTGGAACGAAGTACCCAACGAGTGCAATGATCTTCAATTGATACACACCATATTGGCGTGTTAATAATCGGTTTGATTGAATCTGAGTAGTTTCAATAGCAGTTATTATAATTGATTCAGAGTTGAAACTGGCCGAGAGATGGTGTGGTGCCAAGTTTTATGTAAGTTTAATAAATAATATGGATTATTTTTCAATCCGGATTTCTATAAGTTAAATTATACAGAAGAAATCCTAGGTTACAAAAGACCAGCTTCTCCTGTGAGTACTTTTGTGTTACTCCAAATTATTAAACCTTTTTGTGTTGTGTCCTTACAAGCCAAAGCACATGTCCTTTTGCAGGTGGGTTCAAAGCGGGCGTGGCGCGCGTCGCCGGTCTCACCTACAGGATACTGTCTCGTCGCAAAGCCGCCGAAGAAGGCGTGGCTCGACTCGCCCGAGTGCTCTCGGCACTAGACCTCACAGCTCTAGGGGTGGGCAGCACTCTGGGTGTGGGGGTGTACGTGCTGGCCGGCGACGTGGCCAAGAACTACGCAGGACCGGCTGTGGTGTTGTCTTTCCTGTTGGCGGCTGTTGCTAGTGTCTTTGCTGGTGAGATTTAGCTACTATCTTTTGTAAATTTCTTAACTTGTTGGGTTGATTCTGTTGGTATATAACTAAACATGACATGACTAAACTAACTTTATTGGCATCGTTCTCGTGGTCATAATAATTATATACCTATGAGCAATAAAAAAAATCCTTAAGATTGTGTCTATTTAGTTTAGTAGAGATTTGGCGACAGCATAATTGGCACCTGTGCCTGGCTATTTTCCAGGGGAGAAAATCTTTACAGCAATCGAAGGTGCATTGATCGACCGGCTATGATCACACACACCCAAACCAGAGGAAATTATGTGTAGACTATTTTCGAAATTTGCCGTAACAGTCAGACCGCTCGGTACAATGATAAAAACAGACCGCATTCAAACCACAGGATCAAGCAGACATCCAAAATAAATAAATATTATTATTTTTCACTCTATGATGTCACGGGCTTGGCCGCTTAGAACCCTGAAGATTTAATTTGGCTCCAATCTGTAGAGGCTTGTTCTATTGTTATAAGTGTCATTTAATTGTCCTAGGTCTGTGCTATGCGGAGTTCGGCGCCCGGGTGCCGAAAGCCGGCTCGGCGTACGTGTACAGCTACGTATGTGTCGGCGAATTCATTGCGTTCATCATTGGGTGGAATCTCATACTTGAGTATATCATTGGTGCGTTTATTATCATCATGCACAGCTTGTCAGTACGCACTGCTTGGTATAAGTCTCCTTTTATTCGCTCCCACTATCCTTGTCCCGGCTTAATCCATATTGCGATTATTTGTATATCGTAACTCAAACCCGCTGCGCATAATCCGATCTGACGCCGGATTCAAAGATACGAAGCTTTAGGAAAATACGGTTCGAAGGATGTACGTTTCATTCCCTCGCATAGCTGGCTGCGCGGAGTAGTCAATGATAGTGTTTGAAATCTCTTCCTTCAATAAATCTTCGGCAATATTCGGAAATCCGATCACATCCAAACGTACGACCGACCGAATCGCAATCGCCTATTTGCGCGATTGGAAAAGAGTGATAGCGTCGGTATCGGTATAAATGAGCCATATTGCTGCTACGAAACGACGTCACCATTCGTTGACAGGTGCTGCGTCAGTGGTGAAGGCTCTGAGCGAGTACCTGGACTCGCTGCTGGACAAGGCCATCTCGTCGCACCTGGCGGCCGCCATGCCGCTGGACTCGCCGCACCTGGCGCGGTACCCCGACGTGTTTGCCTTCTCCGTCATTATGGTCTTCTCTGGTAACCCTCTTCCTTGCCTAATTCTTTCCTCGAACTAGATCAAGTTATCACAAGTTACAGATTATGAGATCTTACGCAAGGTATTATGTAGATTTCTGTCAAGAAATTTCAAGCAACATCAAAGTAAAGTACTACTAGAATACTAGTAATATGATAAACTCACTGAATAGCCAAAGATTGGCCCTAACCACCATATGTGAAATGTGGGTGTATAAATGTTGGCCTCTCCTCTTTTCCTTTGCTTAACCCTTCTGGTACAGGCTTGATGGCTCTATTATTTTAATCTACTATTTTTTCCAGTCGCGCTCGCGTTCGGCGTGAAAGAGTCGACCAAGTTCAACAACTTCTGCACGGGAGTGAACCTGTGTGTTGTGCTGTTCGTCATCATCTCCGGATCGTTCAAAGGTAAAGCTTACCGGACCAGCAATGTTATGTGGTTCCTGATGTACTTGTAAGATGCAGACGACTCGGCAATAGTGTTAAATATTCAGACTTTTAAAATCTCTGTGTTTCTTATTGATTTCCTTCCAAAATTGCTTCCCATTCTCGTAGTCTACCCTAATTTGGAAGCCTTCTGTAGTATAAGCAGTATGGTACCAGTATAATGTATTTGCAACAGCGGACACGAAGAATTGGCGCATCCCAGCGCATGAAGTGCCCAGGTCCGAGACGAAGGACTTCGGCAGTGGCGGGTTCGCGCCGTACGGACTGGCGGGGATCATCAAGGGCGCCGCTGTCTGCTTCTACGGGTTCATTGGTAAGAACATCCATAGATTCAACAGGAGGCTCTTTGTCAATCGTAAACAAAGTTACTGTGTTCTTCTTTGTTATCAAGGCTATCTCTTTTCTAATTTGACCAGTGTCAATTGAAATACATTTTCAAGGTCGTTACATACACCGACCGCATCTCCTTTTACACGCCTAAAATAACCCCCAAGCACCTATGTACTGACTAAGTACCCCACTTTTGGGGAAAACAAAAAGTTTGGTAATGTGTCAACAGAAGAGGTAACAAACAGATGCAGAGACGATCTCGTAAGTTTGTAATACTTGAATGTAGTGGTTGAGCGGTTGTGTGGTTGTGTGCGCGGCAGGGTTCGACTGCGTGGCGACGGCGGGGGAGGAGGCGAAGCGGCCGCAGAAGAGCATCCCCTTCGCGGTGGTGGCCTCGCTGCTCGTCGTGTTCCTGGCCTACTGCGGCGTGTCCTGCGTGCTCACGCTCATGCTGCCCTACTACATGCAGGTCACTGCATGCACTCGACACTCTGCTATACGAACACCCTATGAATAAGCGTATCCGACTCCGTTCACGTAGCGCAGGGCGGAGCAGGTTTTATACTGCACAGGCACGTGCAGCGCAGATGTGTAACTGTTCTGCTCTGCGACTCGCAGTGCCGGCACAGAAACTGCGCGACGCGTGCCTGTGAAGATGTCTTCAGAAAAGTGACACTGACATTTGTTCAGTTGGTAAAATCGGGTTATCTGTGTCCATTAACTAGTTAACTGTGTCTTTCACCTTTGTTGCCGTATACGCTCGTGACCTATGTCTGCGTTAACACAGCGTCAACTGCCAGCCGTAGCAACGTTGTGCTACGTATCGGCAAAATGTTGTATCAAAGTATGAATATTTTTGTACAGGACGAGAAAGCGCCGTTCCCGTTCGTGTACGACCACCTGGGCTGGCCGTGGGCCAAGTACGCCGTCAGCGTGGGCGCCATCTGCGCGCTCTGCTCCAGGTTAGCGATGATAATACACCACCACGTTTGTACTACCCAATAGGGTAGGCAGGGGTGCACTGCACTACATTTCGCCGATGGGTCTTTGGTACAAACCTAATGTAATTATATCTGCTATATTCCCCCGTCAAGGCGAGGAGGATTAGAGGTATACTCCACTTCACACATCTATTCGAAAGGCGTCCAGGTTTCCTCACGATGTTTTCCATCACCGTTCAGCAAGTTTGTTTGTTGGTAATGAGATTCGCATCTGAAATCCGACAATCCCAGGGGTTTCAGCTTGCTGCACTCATTATATTCCGAAGCTAAATTCTTGTAATAGATGTGGGTTGACGTATTAGTCCATCTGGCCACTGGGCCTAGTGTAAGATGGTAATGTGCACTGCTTGCGTGTGGCGGCAGCCTGCTGGGCGCGGTGTTCCCGCTGCCGCGCGTGATCTACGCGATGTCCGCGGACGGGCTGCTGTTCCGCTGCCTCGGCCGCGTCAGCGCGCGCTTCCACACGCCGCTGCTCGGCACCATCATCGCTGGACTCTTCACTGGTGACTGCCTCACACTTACCGAACTCTCCAGTACATCCCTTGTATTCGCCTCACTTGACATTAGCAGAATTCACCAAAAGAACCGATCCCTAACAAAAGAAACGAAGGCCGAACAAAACGGAGTGTATGGCTTTCGTAATACGGCGCCCTGACTGTTAATTAATGCTTTGTTCACCGCCAACGCCTTAATAAAATATTTTTGATTAGATATGGACTTGATTTCATTGATTTCGGTTGTTAATTAATAGACCTTTACTATGGTGTTCCCCTGGAATTTATTATTTTAAAACTGCCATTTGCCAGATATTCCCCGTATTTTTTTTATATAAATGATAATTTTTATGCTGCAATGACGAAAATATGTAATACCATAATCACCGATTTTACTATAATTTTAACAATGTTAGTTAGTTCTTGCGTGATAAAAACTTCGAGTGAAATATGAGAGAATAACACGTGTTTTGGTTGTGTGAGTCGAATAATGTCTGAAGTTATGATTCGTTATGTGTTGCCTGCAGGCACGTTGGCGATGATCTTCGAGCTGGAGCAGCTCATCCACATGATGTCCATCGGCACGTTGCTGGCCTATTCCATGGTCGCCTCCTGTGTACTGCTGCTGAGGTAAGTCTTCATTACACGAAGAGTCGGCGGGGAAAAACAATGAATATCAAATTAATTTAAAGTGGGGGGCCGTTCAAGTATTACGTAAGCATTATAGAGGGGCGGGGGGTGTCTTGGCTTGGTTGATTTTTGATGATATCGGGGCGGAGGGGTCTAGATGTTGATTATGTCAGGGCCCTAACCACGCTAGCTACTCAAATCGTAATAGAAAGGCAAAAGCTAGAGATTACGTTTCAAACGCTTGGCCAATACATATTTGGTACCACGCTAGCGTCTCATTTGCGAGTGGCTCATGTCATCGAACGCTTTGTAGTTTTTTTTTTATTTGGATCTGCATTGCTGACTACGTTTGGCTTTATGTCAATGTTCATAAAAAAAATCTCTGTGAGTGGGGGCAATTGGATGAATAGTAGTGAAACATGATTATTCGAGAACCCCCAATAAATGTGGTAATATTAGGCCTAGACAAAGACCTTCATATAAAACTTGAAAATTCTATTTACTCGACATTGGCTAAATGCGTAAAGCAAATCATCGCAAATAAACTTTAGTTTAAAAAAACAAAGTCAGTCGTAAGCTCAAGGTCAAACTCTAAGAATCGCGAGTGTGGTACCAAATCAATGTCAGTAGAAATCGTGAAGCTTGTGTCAGCAAAACATCAAAAGCGGAGCGTTTGAAACGTAATCGCTAGTATTTGCCTTTCTATTACGATTTGAGTAGCTAGCGTGGTTAGGGCCCAGGAGTAGTTATTAACTTTTTTACACATATAACCCACACATAACGCATTTTTGGGGATTCCCACTAATAATGTATACGTTTAGGTACTCGCTTCGAACCGAGTAGGGGAATTACCGCGCGCTATTCACTTGTCTAAATTTCTACCGTCAATCTATTGTTTCGTTTCAGTACGATTAACGATTTGACGTATTGTAAGCAAAGCAAAGCAAGTTAATGTTTGTGTTACTGTTGATCCACTTTCGCCAAAGTTGATTTGTTTAATTAAGAAGATGTCGTTTCATATAGACAAATCCTATTATACCAACAATGGATTGAAAGTTTTTAAAAATGTCATACAAATACGAAAATACAAAATGTACTGAAGTTAGTTAACGAAGTGTGGCGTAATTATAAGTTACAAGCAAAGTCCGACAAGGAACTTGATATTATAGTATCTAAGAGAATTGAAGAAGAATTGTAAGCAGCGACTAAGAATACATCCGATCTACTAGGCACGTTTTTTTCCAACGTTAATGTTGAAACCATTTTAGGTATGACTACTAGAAATATTACACTACACTAGAAATTTTTGAAATCGCCAAAAAATTATCTTTACGTTTTGTAAAGAAAACAATAATTTAGACGTTTAATGATTACCATATATTATGACCTACTTAAAATTTTAGAGGTAATGTTCATTAGAAACCTATCTAAAATTCCTTATGATGGACTTCGTCGATTGGTCACAAAAATACTAGGTGTTAATATTTTGTATTTGACGGGTTCGAAACCCGGCTGTGGCTTTTCAATAATCTTTGAATGCAGTTTTTTATGTGGCCTAAATAATTGTAATAAATCTGCTTACGTAATACTTGAACGGCCCCTAGAAAAAAAATTACCTTTTCATTACTCATACTCTGAAAGTAGGTCTGAAGTTGCCTGAGGAGCGGGTTGAAAGTAATACTTTTCCGGCCCGGGAGAATCGCTTTCAACTGACAGCTGTCAAGTTATAAAAAAAAAACTGGTTCCATTTTCACATTTCTATGGAACCATGTTCAAACTTTTTCTACAGTCACTCAATTACAGCACGATGTAAAATTGAAATAACATAAAGTTAAGTATTAATTAAAGGATATATATTTTTAACGGCCGAATACTCAAAGCTCACTTAACTATTTGAGAGGCTCTTAACTATTTAAGACGCCCCTATCCGTCATTTTCGTATTCTCAAAGGTCAATCAAATCCCCTAAATTTAATTGAACTTAGTTTAAGAGGCCGTCAAATCTCCACTTAAACAAAAATTGGTATACTGAACGGCCACTCAATGCATGACAGCTGTCGAATCAGCCTTCAAACATCATTGAGAGCCTCTCAACTTTAAGTGGAGTCTGGACCAATCTTATGTTTATCTCGCAGTACTTTTTCGGTAAATTCCTTGAAAAATGTCGCTAACTTCCCTATCCTCGCTCGAGGATGAACCTGAGGCACGAGCACAGGAAGGCAGAGTAAAGTAAAATTTAATGCTTTCTCGTCTTACGACGAAATGCAGTGCAAAATGCGTTTCAGATTTAATAAAGCGACAGTTTTATACTTGGAATAATTACTAGCTGAACGTATAGAGCCAAGAACTAACAGGAGCCAAGCTATCCGGGCGCGTGACCAAATTCTAATAGCTACACGATTCTTCGCCACCCGAATTTTTCAGCGGGTAATCGGAGATATATACAGAAAGGGCTCATTTTTCTACAATGTAGTTTGCGACCCGTATCTAAGAATTCGAAACATTTATAGCCAATGCAATAGCCTGGATCGGTACAAGACGGAGATCGGCGGTACTACAGTAATATGGTGCTTCTGGATGACAGTATGGGTACCTATGTCGCCGATATCTGCTCACACCCATTTTAAATTGTTTATCTCCACCTGAGGAAGCCTATAATCATGCCCAAATTAGTATCAGGAACCCCGTAGAACGATGATTTGGAGTTTTGAAATGTTTCTTCAAACTGTTTGACAAGTTTGCCGTCAAGTGGTTCATCCGTTCCGTTCTTCCTGCGTTATGACTGCAGCAAAGAGAATACAATACTACGGACTGCAGCTGTAGCCGATATTATTTTTTATTTGATGTAATGAGTATTATAAATATTTGTGTTTTATTGCCGACCATGTATTTTAACTTAAAATGGCTCTTAAATGATTAATTTAATATTTAAATAATATCTTATATTGTTTAAAATTTCATAGATCTGCGTAGAACGAAACAAACAAATTACTAAATAGAATTTGAAAATGAGAACGAACCTATTTATTGAAGTATTGCCATATTAGAGACATTTGATGGCTACTTAGCTAATCACGGTCTTAAATCAGTTAATTGGCGTTTGAGAATACCACTTAGAATTAAGAGGCCGTCAAATTTAAGCGCCGCTTTAGCAAGTGGAGATTTAAGTGAGATACGAGTATTCGGCCGTAAATGACTTAATTATAATTTAGTTTCGACAATTTCTTTAAAATAACATAGATTTGGGCAAAATATTTAAAGATGAAAATGAAAAATAATGGCTAAATAATAAAGTTGGCCGGCCTACAAAAAAAAACAAAATAGGCGGCAATCCGATCTATTTTTTGAGTTGTAGAGTATTGTTCATACTTCCTTGTATTATTTCTTTAGCCAATTCCTGTTTTTATTTTTACTTTCCTTGTATTCGTAATGAAAAGCACAGTGTTTACCTCGGGTGAAAGACTTATTTTGTCCCTCGAACTTTTAGCGACCCGCCAAAAAGTCCTCCTTTTTGGCGGGTCTAACATTCTCTCCTGTTCTATAAATTGCTAGATTGTTCACATTTCAGCTATTTCATATCCGCGGGCAGCAATGTTCATACAGCGGGTATCATGCAGGCCGTGACCCAGGTGTCAAGTGCGAGAGCACGCGCTCTTCGCGTTCCGCGTAAAGGCTTTATCCCAATAGCGGTCAGCGGTTCCCAACCGTTAGCGGGAAAGGCCCTTACTAAATTGCCGCTAGGACCGCTGTACGAGCCACCCATATAAAAATTGCGTAAAAACGCGTAACGCGTAGAGCGCTTTTTCTTGCACTTGACACACTGGTCTTTCGAATGCAGGGTTCTAAGTGTTTAAATTGGGTCGTTGTTGTGAAGGTATGAGAAGAGTCAGCCGGCGCATCGCGCGCCGGAGCCGCTGCAGCTGTCGGCGCGCGGCGCGGCGCGGCAGCTGCTGAACGCCGACGCGCTGGCCGCGCCCACCAGGCTCAGCGCGGGCCTGGTCACCGTCCTCGTCACGCTCTACGGTACGAACGACATACTATAGAGCGGGCAGGAGGGGCCGCTGCAGCTGCTGCTGAACGCCGACGCGCTGGCCGCGCCCACCAGGCTCAGCGCGGGCCTGGTCACCGTCCTCGTCACGCTCTACGGTACGAACGACATACTATAGAGCGGGCAGGAGGGGCCGCTGCAGCTGCTGCTGAACGCCGACGCGCTGGCCGCGCCCACCAGGCTCAGCGCGGGCCTGGTCACCGTCCTCGTCACGCTCTACGGTACGAACGACATACTATAGAGCGGGCAGGAGGGGCCGCTGCAGCTGCTGCTGAACGCCGACGCGCTGGCCGCGCCCACCAGGCTCAGCGCGGGCCTGGTCACCGTCCTCGTCACGCTCTACGGTACGAACGACATACTATAGAGCGGGCAGGAGGGGCCGCTGCAGCTGCTGCTGAACGCCGACGCGCTGGCCGCGCCCACCAGGCTCAGCGCGGGCCTGGTCACCGTCCTCGTCACGCTCTACGGTACGAACGACATACTATAGAGCGGGCAGGAGGGGCCGCTGCAGCTGCTGCTGAACGCCGACGCGCTGGCCGCGCCCACCAGGCTCAGCGCGGGCCTGGTCACCGTCCTCGTCACGCTCTACGGTACGAACGACATACTATAGAGCGGGCAGGAGGGGCCGCTGCAGCTGCTGCTGAACGCCGACGCGCTGGCCGCGCCCACCAGGCTCAGCGCGGGCCTGGTCACCGTCCTCGTCACGCTCTACGGTACGAACGACATACTATAGAGCGGGCAGGAGGGGCCGCTGCAGCTGCTGCTGAACGCCGACGCGCTGGCCGCGCCCACCAGGCTCAGCGCGGGCCTGGTCACCGTCCTCGTCACGCTCTACGGTACGAACGACATACTATAGAGCGGGCAGGAGGGGCCGCTGCAGCTGCTGCTGAACGCCGACGCGCTGGCCGCGCCCACCAGGCTCAGCGCGGGCCTGGTCACCGTCCTCGTCACGCTCTACGGTACGAACGACATACTATAGAGCGGGCAGGAGGGGCCGCTGCAGCTGCTGCTGAACGCCGACGCGCTGGCCGCGCCCACCAGGCTCAGCGCGGGCCTGGTCACCGTCCTCGTCACGCTCTACGGTACGAACGACATACTATAGAGCGGGCAGGAGGGGCCGCTGCAGCTGCTGCTGAACGCCGACGCGCTGGCCGCGCCCACCAGGCTCAGCGCGGGCCTGGTCACCGTCCTCGTCACGCTCTACGGTACGAACGACATACTATAGAGCGGGCAGGAGGGGCCGCTGCAGCTGCTGCTGAACGCCGACGCGCTGGCCGCGCCCACCAGGCTCAGCGCGGGCCTGGTCACCGTCCTCGTCACGCTCTACGGTACGAACGACATACTATAGAGCGGGCAGGAGGGGCCGCTGCAGCTGCTGCTGAACGCCGACGCGCTGGCCGCGCCCACCAGGCTCAGCGCGGGCCTGGTCACCGTCCTCGTCACGCTCTACGGTACGAACGACATACTATAGAGCGGGCAGGAGGGGCCGCTGCAGCTGCTGCTGAACGCCGACGCGCTGGCCGCGCCCACCAGGCTCAGCGCGGGCCTGGTCACCGTCCTCGTCACGCTCTACGGTACGAACGACATACTATAGAGCGGGCAGGAGGGGCCGCTGCAGCTGCTGCTGAACGCCGACGCGCTGGCCGCGCCCACCAGGCTCAGCGCGGGCCTGGTCACCGTCCTCGTCACGCTCTACGGTACGAACGACATACTATAGAGCGGGCAGGAGGGGCCGCTGCAGCTGCTGCTGAACGCCGACGCGCTGGCCGCGCCCACCAGGCTCAGCGCGGGCCTGGTCACCGTCCTCGTCACGCTCTACGGTACGAACGACATACTATAGAGCGGGCAGGAGGGGCCGCTGCAGCTGCTGCTGAACGCCGACGCGCTGGCCGCGCCCACCAGGCTCAGCGCGGGCCTGGTCACCGTCCTCGTCACGCTCTACGGTACGAACGACATACTATAGAGCGGGCAGGAGGGGCCGCTGCAGCTGCTGCTGAACGCCGACGCGCTGGCCGCGCCCACCAGGCTCAGCGCGGGCCTGGTCACCGTCCTCGTCACGCTCTACGGTACGAACGACATACTATAGAGCGGGCAGGAGGGGCCGCTGCAGCTGCTGCTGAACGCCGACGCGCTGGCCGCGCCCACCAGGCTCAGCGCGGGCCTGGTCACCGTCCTCGTCACGCTCTACGGTACGAACGACATACTATAGAGCGGGCAGGAGGGGCCGCTGCAGCTGCTGCTGAACGCCGACGCGCTGGCCGCGCCCACCAGGCTCAGCGCGGGCCTGGTCACCGTCCTCGTCACGCTCTACGGTACGAACGACATACTATAGAGCGGGCAGGAGGGGCCGCTGCAGCTGCTGCTGAACGCCGACGCGCTGGCCGCGCCCACCAGGCTCAGCGCGGGCCTGGTCACCGTCCTCGTCACGCTCTACGGTACGAACGACATACTATAGAGCGGGCAGGAGGGGCCGCTGCAGCTGCTGCTGAACGCCGACGCGCTGGCCGCGCCCACCAGGCTCAGCGCGGGCCTGGTCACCGTCCTCGTCACGCTCTACGGTACGAACGACATACTATAGAGCGGGCAGGAGGGGCCGCTGCAGCTGCTGCTGAACGCCGACGCGCTGGCCGCGCCCACCAGGCTCAGCGCGGGCCTGGTCACCGTCCTCGTCACGCTCTACGGTACGAACGACATACTATAGAGCGGGCAGGAGGGGCCGCTGCAGCTGCTGCTGAACGCCGACGCGCTGGCCGCGCCCACCAGGCTCAGCGCGGGCCTGGTCACCGTCCTCGTCACGCTCTACGGTACGAACGACATACTATAGAGCGGGCAGGAGGGGCCGCTGCAGCTGCTGCTGAACGCCGACGCGCTGGCCGCGCCCACCAGGCTCAGCGCGGGCCTGGTCACCGTCCTCGTCACGCTCTACGGTACGAACGACATACTATAGAGCGGGCAGGAGGGGCCGCTGCAGCTGCTGCTGAACGCCGACGCGCTGGCCGCGCCCACCAGGCTCAGCGCGGGCCTGGTCACCGTCCTCGTCACGCTCTACGGTACGAACGACATACTATAGAGCGGGCAGGAGGGGCCGCTGCAGCTGTCTAGATTCTATAAGGTTTTGTGCTTATGCATAGCAGAGTTAAAATTTAATTTTTTTAATGTTTTTGGAACAGTTTTTAAATTTGTAAAAAAAGGGTACATGTAGACTGAGATTCTTCAACAGGCATTTGGTGCTTCGTGATGATGTCCAGCATCCACCACTACGGAGACCTGATCCTAGCCGGCCACGCCTGGCCTACGACCATGTTGGCGGTCGGCACCACTCTAGTGGTGGCCACTCTGTACGCCATCTCCAGGCAACCGGTCTCCGAGAAGAAACTTGCTTTCTCGGTGAGTATTTATAACAGTACGTACTACGTAATGTAGCAGTTATAAGCTGATATTATATTTTTTCACCTATTCATCTGTGAAATTTAACAGTAAATGTTTTTTATCAACCGTAATTTTTCATTATAACGTTTCATCCGACGATGAAACTCGATCAGTCCATTATGCGTTGGTTCGAAATGATTTTTCAGCTCTGGATTTGTGAAATGTTGATTAAATATTTAATTAAGGTCGCAGTGTTACAGAATTTTAGGATTTTAGTCTTATTTTTTTCTGTATGTAGGTGCCGCTGGTGCCCTGGCTGCCCGGTCTGAGCATACTGATCAACGTGTACCTCATGCTGAACCTGGACTACATGACCTGGGTTCGGTTCGCCGTCTGGTTAGCCACCGGTAAGTGGAACAAGCTAAAAAAGACCTTAGACCATTGTGCTATAGTTCATCACGAGGAGAGCGGTAAATCTAGTTTTAGGGTTGTTTTTTAACATCGAAATAATCATTTTGAAATTTAAAACTAAGATGCTAAGATTATTATGTATCCAAATTAGTATTTCGGACTTTGGATACAATTAAATGAATAATTAAACTTGTAGGTATAATTATAGAAGTAATTATTAAACAAATGCATAATTTCTTAGCACAGTCAACAGTATTATCTCAAGCATGATGCAACCGTGGTATAATTTGTGTAATTAGGGCTTAAGGTCACGACATCCGGTTTGATTTAAATCGAATATCGTTGAAACTTACTTAGGTCCGGTTGCTCGTACAATACAGTAAAGTAATAGTTAAAACTTAACTATTGTTAATTTTGACCTTGGTAAAAAATGTTACATCGGTTATCTTCGTATTCAGTTGCCCAAAGATAATTTTCGCGGCGGTTAAATTAGACGAGGGTTAAAAGAGTTGTCAGTGCAATTCCATTTTGTTTCCCTTCATTTTTGATGGGGAACTTTTCTTTCGGCTGCCAACACTGTATTAGCTGTCATATTGGCATTGTTTGTTCCAAGAACTTTATACATTCTAAGCTTCTTGGTTCGTTCTGACTTGTGACCACAGAGTACTTTTGTTTGTGACGTTTGGGTGCAAAGAGTATTATAATATAGAGGTTTGGGTTGGGTGATTCGGTAAATTAAAAATCGTCATGGGGCTTTTAAATTAATAAAGTATTTTTGTGTGTTTTATTTTCGTAATACAGAGAGACATCCCTCAGCGTTCTATTCAGCTTCTATTTTTATGTTATTTTGTCTGTATATGTCTACAGCGTCATAATTTTTCTAATACCTATGTGAATGGGAAATTTATATGGAGCAGATACATGTACCTATAATTTAAGTTCTTATTTTATGTTATTTTTTACTTTTGTTCCTTTATTTATTTTCTCCAAAATAAATTAAAAATAAATTGAAATTAAAGAGATTGATTAAAATAAATCCGTTTTATTTAAACTTTTATATTGAATTTAAAGAGCTAATCTATCAAAATATGATGATATTAATTCACCTCTTGTACTGTCTTGATTATTTGTAGCCGTTTCATCAACAATATCCATCTCCTCGTAGGCGCTTACTAAATCTGGAGGTTGTTCCTCATTCATCTTGCGACAAATGTTATGCAAAACAGCAGTTGCAATTATTATTGCATGCATATATTTTAAATTTGTTCTCAATTTAGATCCGATTGCTGGAAATCTTCGCTTCCAACAACCAAATGTCCTTTCAACAGCATTTCTGGTTCTAATGTTGCTTTCATTATAAAGATGTTCTCCTGGTGTTGCGGGATTTGCTAATGGTGTCAAAAGAAAAGACCTCAAGGCATATCCTCTATCTCCTAATAGCCATGTATCGCCAAGTTCTCCATCTTCCATTCTGCCTCTGATGTTACTTGAATCAAATATGTGACTATCGTGACTTCCTCCGGGCCATCTTGCCACAATATTTTTGATGTAGCAATCAGCATCAGCTGTGCCGCCATCAATCTCTGAAGCGTGCTCGAAAATCCATTTCCTCCCATAGAAAATAATCAGTTCGTGGTCGAAAATTCCTCTGTCTTTGTGGGAATACTTGATCAAATATGAAATCATCATCAGAGGAACTATCCTCATTAATTAAATCCAAAACAAAACGCTCTGATCCCATTTTAATAACTGTACTCGCCAAGAAATATTAAAAATAACCTAAAATCGGTAAACGATTACTACAATTCTACTAACGTCAAAATTTAAACGGCCCCCACCCCATCGGTTATTTTAACCGACGTCAAACCTGAGATTTAACCCCTCGTTAAAGTAACCGTTGCTTCAACAACGCTTTTTAAATTAGTCCATCGGTTAATTTGACTATAACCATAACTTTACCCTTCATTTAACGTAACCGACTTTCGAGCAACCGGACCTTAGTGACGAATATACTTTAAATCAAGAATAGTAGTTTTAAATCAGCTCACGATGTCGGACGAAAATTATTGATTTTAAATTTAAAAAAAATGAATAAGTTGTATTCGATCGAAAACTACAGAAAATCGGGGAACAAACGTCCCATGATTATTGTGTGCAGGCATTGACCTCGACAGGGAATCGTGGGCCCGAAAGTCTACATATTATTAACTTCTTTTTTTTGCAGGTCTCCTAATCTACGTGACATACGGTGCTTGGAACAGCGCAGAGCGCCGTCGAACCGTGGACTCTGTGCAGCTGGTTGACCTTCACACCGACAGCCACACGTCGCTGCTGAACCACTCCACCCACACCACCCACACCACCCACACCACCCACGCCGGCCTGAACCACGCCCTCGGCTGACAGGGGGCAGGCGTGGTCAGCCCCACCGGTACTGTAGTCTCGTTTATATCTAGCATTTGAGGCGGCGACCTTGACCTTGTAGTTGTAGTGGTTGTAGTCAGTAAGAATGTGAGGATGATACTTTATTGGTTTGTAAGGTTATATAATTATGAATTGAGACCAAAAAGTGCTTTTCAAAATTTTACGTTTATAGCCCAAAAATAGTATGGGTGTACAAATAAGTTCGACACGTGATGTAAAGTTTTACAACGGAAATCTGACCGTATATTGTTATTAATAGCTAAGACTTATACTGTAGTTTATAATTTTGGGATAATATTACCTGGTACTTAAATTCGTCTTTTGAAGTAAGGTACCTTTGTATACTTTTTTAAACGATTGTGGGTTCAGGTCGAGGTCGCCGCCGCGCTTGTCCTTGTTAAGTATTAATGTGTACTTATTAAAATTATTAATTATTTTATTTTCGTAATAGGTAATATAAGCAGATGAAATTTGTAAAACATTTAAATTCCAATTCGATTTGGATATAGTTTTGCGAAGTGCAATCAACCCACACATATTTCTGCAAACCGAAATCAACTTACGATCTCTGGTACTAGGGTTGGTTTTAGTTGGCAGGAGTACGTACGTGTAGGTTGGTTTTAGTTTGCAAAACTGCACCCATTTTGGTTAGTAAAAATCTTTCTTTATATTTTTTTATTTTGTCAAGTAAATAAATGTATACGCATGGTCATGTTTTGCATCTCGTTCATGCAATCAGTATTCAAGCGAGACGCAGAGATGGGTCCGTTACGCCTCAATCATGATTTAAATGAGATATGAATGTGTTGAATCTCTATTATAACTAAGGTTCCTTTTATTGTATTTCGCCAAAGTATATTGTTTTTTTTTTGTTGTTAGTATTTTTTAGTATGGCATTTAGTACTTACTAATTACATTTATTATAGTAGTTAAGCGAGCTTTTGTAGGCTGTGAAACATCATCATGCTTGTGCTGACAATGTATCATGCCAGACTATTAATAAGGGTTGTGATCGGAACATTTTTCTCGCGCGATCCATCAATACCTCTCTGATACTTGTGATAATTCTGACACTCTGGCATGGTCCAATGTAATTTAATGTTTTAATACGTGACTCACCTCGGTTATGGTGATTATTCCCATCGGAAATATCCGTAAAGTATGGTGGCAATGCTGAAGGGCACATATTTCATACCAATATATTTACATATATAAAATAATATTATATACCAAATCCCCCCGAGAAATGCATTTATTACCGTGGGTATGTCGCACGGTATTTCGATGGGAAGTATCGTAAGAATACCGTTATCGTGCGGTATTCCCATCATATTCTATGGATATTAGGTGTGCCTATGAATTATGATATGTACAATGGATGCGGATATATATCATAGAGCTAATAGCTAGGTACATAAAGTGAAATAATAACAGTTGATATAAATATTGTAATCATTTATTTACTTAATCATTAATAATTATGTCGACTCATTCATATAATCACAGTTTGTTAATACTTAAATCTATGGCTTTTATTAATTAAGTTATTTCATTGATCACTTAAACACGTGATACTGTATTCAATCAGATCTGGAATGTGCGATTAAACATAACAATTAACAAAATGAGTTGCGTAGTAAATAGCTTTTACAAACATTTTATTTCACTGATATTTTATCAGCTGAGTGCAAATATCAGAAGATTTTTTGCCTGAACCTTGTACTGTGCGAATATTGCAGGGAGATTATAAAACCAGAGATTTGATCAAATCCTTGGGGAATAGAAAGAATCGGTCTTTCTCATTCGATAACATTCATCTGACATTGTCATCTCCCTGGCCCTGCCTGGGTTATGATATTGTACACCGGCGGGATTCCTTGTGATATATTAATATAGAATTCTTTAACAGCAAAATAAGTTCGTAGTATAAAATTAAATATAAAACAATGCTTTAAAATTATCATAATGGAGCACGTTAGTTTAATGCTCGCAAAAGCTTAGTGCACCAGATACAATTGATTGTTGTTATTGTTGGTGAATCAGACGAGCACACACACGCACAAGCTTTCAAATCACATGTATATGATATGTCTCTATATTATTCAACATTATTGCGATCACATAATTACAACATTGCACGAATCTCATGGCGTATTTGCACAAATATTTGTGTTATCATGGCAAATCGAATAACCCTTAACACGAATGTAAGTAGGTTTGTTTTATTTTGGCCGAATTACGTAAATATTCGTGCGAATACCCCCATGTGAAGTGCCACCAACACATATAGCTGTTGTGTTGTAACGGCTAGGCCGGTCACATACTCGTTACTTATAATGTTATAATGTAAAGTCAGTTCATTTCACGTAGACACATGAATTATTGCAAATTGACCCATATGCCATAAGTCATAGCACGCGTATTCGTGAAATGAACGAACTATAACTACGTTATAAATTCGTACTCTGTCAGTATAACATTAATAATGGTGCTAATTTTATTGTCGATATAACACAATTAAAATATTCCTGTCCTGCTCATACGTTATCGCCATAAAAAAGTCGGCAATAAATGTTGTTAGGGCAAGGTTTAGTACAACTGAGATATTTCCTATGATATGAGCATGTAGTTAGTTTGGCTGTCACGTCTAAATGAGTTCCATGTATTTTTACTTGAAATTTGGAGGTAAAATCTAGCATTTTATATTTTATTTATTATAAACGTTGTATCAAGTCGTGTTAGCAGTTTCACTAAAAAGTCAAAATAAGAATGTCGGACCCACTAAATTATTAGTCGACAATATAAAATCATTGAGCAACATTTTTAAGATTTCCTTCTTATGTCAGGCCTAAAACACTCACTGTGCTAAATATGCGCGTTTCGGCTTTCTCCCAGATTTTCTCACCTCAACTTGTTGTCAGCTAATGTAATTAAGGTATATTTTAGCGAAACGATTTGTAATAAAGCAATATGAGTAGTAGTTAATAGTTTTACGCTCGCTACTCGCTAGCGTCTAAGTTAGCAGTAGTACGGCAAGTAACACAGTCTCTATCCGAAAAAAACAATTTACGCTGCTTTGCAGGATGATAGCGAGCGTAGAAATCATGGTAGAACAATCCGTCTTAGGGGCTACTCTTTAATCTATTAATCACTTTCACGTTCCCAAATCTTCCCTTCGGTGTCACAAAACTACGCTATTATGGCTAAAACAATGTCTATGTCAGTCTGTCTTGATGCTAGAACTTGGTAGTGATCACTTGTCGTTTTTCGTCGCTCGCGCCGTTCGTCGCCACAGCTGGCAAGATTTTCTCGTTCAATGAACTCTTGCGGATGCCGTAGCAGAAGTAGATTAGGTAGCCTGCAAGGAAAAATAATATCCTTACCCTCTAGCCATAGAATTTGATGTTAATAATTGAATAATAAAGTTACATAAACCCATTTAAGAATGATTTGTCCTTACCGATGATGAGCCAGATGATGAACCGCACCCAGGTCTGGTAGTCGAGCTGCACCATCAGGTACACGTTCATGCACACGCTCAGGTACGGCACCAGCGGCACCAGGGGCACCTGCAAGCAGAGACACAACCTTACACCACCTGGCTGCTGTGCTAGCCTGGTGTTTCAATTACCTACTATTATTACTGTGTAGTATATTGCTACTTGCTATAAAGTTGGGGGCCTGCATTTTACGAAAACGTCTTGACGCAAGCATTGAAACAAGGTTTGCAGGTTCAGACCACGGCGCGCAGTTCTAGTATTTAGGATTTTATATCGCATTCCAAACAAAGATGATCACTTGCAATTCCGCACATCTTTCAATTAAACGTGTGAAGGGCACCAACCAGCACTGGGCCAGTGTGGTGGCCTATGACCCGATTCCTCTGCAATTGTATAATGGTATGTTACGGTGTCCCCTTTAGTCAAATGATGACAATAGGCTCGCCTTCGCACTGGGACTAAAATATCATTTTAAAGTTGGTATCCTGGTGAATATATCCGTGTTGGTGTGACGAGCGGGCCCCGCCGCGCGCCGGAGGGCGTACCGTGAAGGACAGATGCTGCACGCTGTTCCTGGGCTGGCGGCACAGCACGGCCAGCAGCACCAGCAGCGCCGCGCCCAGCGCGCCCAGCGCCGCGCCCGCCTGCTCCCAGCGCAGCAGCACGCACGTCGCCAGCGCCACCAGGACTGCAGCACGAACGGACTTATGTCGCACGCCTCTAATAGTATTGGGATGGCCTTCCACTCTACCATGACTCGACTGATTTATCATAAAGTGGACAAGGTCATTTGTTCACATCGATCTAAGAGGCGCGGCGTCTGCCTGGCTACTTGTTACCGATTGAGTTTTGATTTAAAAGTGAGTTATCAAAAAATGAGTGGCAATCTAACTCTGAAACGCTTTTTTATTTCTAATACAGACGGGATATCTTACGGCTGAGAGAATGTATTGTATTGTCTTCTTTCTTACGGTCGTGAAGCATGCAGGACAGCAATATGTTTACTTGTGTGGAATTTAGTTTAGTCGTAATTTGTAATTAATACTTACAGAATATGAATATAGTGGTTTTGGCGATGGTGGCGGAGAGCGTGGTGGGGAACTTGAGCCCCAGCAGGTTGAAGGTCTGCCTCGCCACGGTGTACGGCGTCTCGGGGACGGGCTTCGTAGCGTTGAGCTGCAGAGGAGACTCTTCTTCATACCTATAACAGAAACGTTATAGGGCTTATTTCGTTGTTGCGACAATCGTAGCGTCGAACGCACTGCTCCTACGCATAACAGTCTGCCAAATAAGTGCCTACATTATGATATAATATAAAGATAACCCACGTGTAACAGGCACTCAACCGTTTCCAGTATTATGTGTTACTTGTAAAAGATTGACAATCAATATTTTAGTGAATATCTTTAGAACATTCCATGAAGTTGAATATAATATTCATAAGTAGTAATATAGTGCCAAATGTAAGTAAGTGTATACCTCAGAATGAGCACGCTGGTAGCGACGATGGTGTACGCGAGCAGTGTGCCGATGGACATCATGTCTATGAGCTGGTTCAGGTTGAAAATAGCCGCCATTATAGCTGGAACGATAACCAATATTAGGATTCACTTCCCATCCCACCGTGGATGAGTGCCGGCCAAAAACCATTAACTTTACTGGTTCAATCTGGTGTTCGGCAACTGATGTTCTTAAGAGTGCATTTCTATGTTTGCCGCAGCGTGTGAACTCGCGCTTTAACAACTCATGCGTTTGTCTTGGTTCCCGGGTCGCGAATTTACAAAGGCTATACCATTAGAGTGAAAGTGCAAACTGAACTGTCTTAGCTTTTGTTTGACAAAAACTTGACGAAACCCTAATCTATTCTAGTACAGAAACTGACCGAAATCGCGTAGACTTTGTTAGATAAATTCATTCTAACATTGCAGCAACAAATGCTATTCAATTTGATACCGATATGCTAATTGTATCTGTATTTGATTGACAAAAAAAAGGGTCATTGTGTAGCCTTAGGGGCGCTATGACTTAGGTTAGGTTAGGTTTAGGTTTAGGTTAGGTTAGGTTAGAACAGTGATCAAAACGAAAAAATATTTTGTCTCCAAAATTCGTCTAAGCCTGGCTCCATAGCCCCCCTAACTGGGAACTAACATAACCTAATGACACATTCGGATTCTGGCGCTTCGCCGGCCGCTGCCGCGGCACGCTCGCTTCGCTCGCTCGGCTCGCGCGTTTTGGTCACTGTTCTAACCTAACCTAACCTAAACCTAAACCTTATTCATAGCGCCCCTACATATACATACTATACTCGTAAGTAAACGCATTGCCTATGGTGGAAAAAGAGCCTTATAATAGAGTAACACAAGTAGACACTTTTATCAAATTTATAGGTCCTTATTCGACTAGGTTTTGTTCGTACGTAATCTTTGAAAATATCTCGATAAAAGCTTATCTATTTGAGTGAATATATATAATACAGTACTAGGTTTTGACCGTGCATTTTCTTTGAAAATATCAAGGCAAAAAGCTAATCCATTTGAGTCAATTTTTTTATTGAGATAGATTAGGTATTGTCGATTAATATGCATAAACAAAAGCTCATCTATTAGAGTCTGACTCGTGACTCAAATAGTATAGCCTTTGTAAATTCGCTCCCGGGTCATGTATGTTTGCAGCTTATTATACGGGAAAAAATAAAATCCTGACTCATCTAGTCTGTTACGGCCATAGTAATATAAGACCCCTTTTGGGCAGCCGTCTCAAAAAAAACATAGTAGGTAGGTAATTAGGATAGCTGTGTTGAGTAGGGCTTTGGCACAACAGAAAAACTATTTGGTGTTTTTAATAATGATTATTACAAACTCAGTCTGGGGGCGCAGAATCGACCTTTCATGCGAAGTTTTTTTACCTGATAAAAGTCCACTCAAAGCCGTGGCCAGCAGCGGAGTCTGCGTCTTCCTGTTGATGGTCGCCAGCGGGCGGAACAGCACGCCGTCGCTGCCCATGGCGTACAGCACGCGCGGCAGCGGGAACATGGCGCCCAGCAGGCTGGTGCACAGCGCGAAGATGGCGCCGATGGTCACGATCCACTTGATGACGGGCATGTTGGCCTCGCTGAACACGTGGGGGAAGGGCGCGTCCGCGTCCTGGACAGAGGGAATGGTGAATCCAGAATGTAAAAGCGGAAAGTGACTGGTAAAAACTGGGTGGGATCGTTCCAATTTCTTTCGTGGAACATGACGTAACGTAAGCGCGTTGAACTGTGCCCTTGAATATCAATTTCTAAAGAAGGAAAATTTATATTGGGTGAAGTAAAGCTTTTATTTGGTAGAACACAATAACATACAAAACAGAAAAGCGAGAAGAATTAGGTATTGTAAACATTCTCACCTGCAAGTAATAAGGCAGCATCATCGTCAGCACCGTCGCTATGCTGAAGTAGGACACGAATATCACCACCAGGGACAGCACGATGGAGAGGGGGATGTCCCTCTTGGGGTTCTTGGCCTCCTCGCCGGTGGTGGCTACGCAGTCGAAGCCCACGAAGCCGAAGAAGCACTTGGCAGCGCCCGCCATGATGCCGGCCATGCCCCACGGCGCGAAGCCGCCGGCGCCCGCCTGCTGCTGGTACTCCGGGGGGATGTCTTTCAGGTCTATCTTCCAGTTGGCAGGGTCACCTGGAATTTATGAAAAAGTCATGCTGACCGTTTTCAAAATTCTTTCACATGGACTAAATACATTTTCTGTTGTTGTCAATATATGCAGGTGCCACAAGGTGAAAATAGACTTCATGCTAGAAATCTAGCTTACATATCTAATTAACATGTTATCGCTATAGATAGTAGACAGATAAACAGTAGGTACATATTGCCCATGTAAGTTTTAACTGTGGTATTTTAGTTGAAACATACAGTGTGGTACTCACTCTTGATTGCTCCAGCGACCACCACAATGATGACGGTGATCATGTTCAGAGCTGTGAACAGGTTATTCAGCTTCGTGGACTCCTTCACGCCAGTACCGAGCAGGACTGCGACAGATACACATTAATTAATTTAAATGTGGTTTCAACAAATCTAGAAGCGACTATAAAAATAAAATCCTGTTTATTATTTTATAAGTCATCCTAGTGACGGTACTAGGTATCGAAAATCTAATTCACAGTCTTATGTTAATGTTACCAAAAGAATACCTAGCCTTCATTAAACTAAGCCTCTCGGAGGCGGCGTGCTATTCTCTCCATAGAAAAGCTCTCACAGAAATGAAATAATAATATTTGTAGAAGACCAGAGATATTAACAGCTCACAGTTTTATATATGTATTCGCTTGATATAGAAGAACCGCACATGTGACAAGCGCTGAACTCTTAGCCGCGACATGATTTTTCTATTACTTGAACTTAGTTCCGATTCGTATAACAACATTTACAGAGTCTGGAGACGTGATGACTTACCACACCAATCGATGGTAGTATGAAATCAGTCGACGGTGATCGACTGTTCCTACATCAAGCAACGGTTTAACGATTCTTGTGTAACACACATATCACCAACACACGACTCACCGGTAATAAGCAAAACCAACGCGAACGCAAAGAAGTCAGGGTAGTCGGCCATAAACGACACGTTAATCGGCGCGATGTCAGTCATAGTCCTCGCCATGGTGTTGTTGCAGAGGCTGTCTATGTACAGCGCCATGCCCTTGGCCACGCTGGCCGTGCCGATCACGTACTCCAGGATGAGGTTCCAGCCGATGGTGAACGCGATGAACTCGCCCACGCTCACGTAAGAGTACACGTACGCCGAGCCGGCCTTGGGGACGCGCGCCGCAAATTCAGCGTAGCAGAGCCCTGGGTGAATAGAATGAAACAATCTAGCGCCGGTATTACTAAACCTATGAAAGTTTTGGATAACGTTTGGTAGGGGCGCAGTTCAATCTGCCATACATCTATATATATATATATATATGTCGCCGCCAACTGGCTTAATCCGCCGTTCAATTAACAGCCTAGGCACTTTACTAAACAGCGCCGTTCAACTAACGGCCTAAATGATATTCAGCCGTATAGTCTATTACAACATTTAATAAATTGGCTGGCTAATGCTTAGGCAACTGGTTGAAATTTAAGTACTACAAAACTTTTTCAAAATACTACCCAAGCAGAACGACCTGGATGGGTTTAGGTTAGGGTTATTTTTTTTATGACCCCACAGAAACCCCACCCGGCAAATAGATTCGGTGGATCTAAAAAAAAACGTAAAAAACCTAAGTACCTAATAAAATGATTCCATCAAAGTTGTTTTTTTCCGACGCCATATTGACCATAGAGAATATAGAATATAGAATATAGAGATATTGACAGTTTGGTGAGTTTCGGCGCTAGGTGGCAGAAAGTAAAACTAAATAGAAATGAACAGTCTAGGCAGGTAATTAAACGGCTAGGCAAGTAGTTAAACGTCATCGATCCAAGTCATTTGCCTAGCTGTTTGATCAAATGGCTGAATATCATTTAGGCCGTTAGTTGAACGGCGCTGTTTAGTAAAGTGCCTAGGCTGTTAATTGAACGGCGGATTAAGCTATTTGGCTGCGACATATATATATATATAACTCAAAGGTGACTGACTGACTGACTCTATCAACGCACAGCCCAAACCACTGGACGGATCGGGCTGAAATTTGGCATGCAGGTAGATGTTATGACGTAGGCATCCGCTAAGAAAGGATTTTGATTAATTCTACCCCCAAGGGGATAAAATAGGGGATGAAAGTTTGTATGAAACTTTGTCAATTAAATTCAGGTAGGTACATATATAACTCCAGACTAACACACTGGCTCTAGAATAATAGGAACCACGGGCCGGTATGAAAATAATGCACATGGTATTGAATAAGATATACCTACATTCTCGAGGTTAATTAAAAACAAGCCACATTTGTATCAACATAATTATCAAAGTGCCCGCGCGGCGGTATTTACGGATAGGTACGACCTACGTTATTGATAATACATCTATAATACTTTACATACACTGAACTACTGAACCATTTTGAAAAAATCCAAATATTGAGCTCAAACTTTTTATTCTAGTAAAATCAAGCTAAAGATTAAATTATTTTCTACAAGTTTATATTATCAGTTAAAATTACGTTTTTCATTCGAATTGCCGGAGAAACTGCCCTGTGTCTCTACGACTAAAAACAATGTTTGATAACTGTATATTTACGATCGATTGTCGACCTCACAGATATAGATTTATATAGATAACGTAACTATCACGATTTGAATTGAAACCAAGCGTGCCGAATTTTAAACACCTACTGTGACGTCATAAGTGACGGGAAATCCAAACCGATTCAAAGACACCGATGCCGCCGATGCCCCTCCGCCCGCTACGATTCTCTCGAGTGATTATCTCGCTCATAGTCATATTTTTTATCTGTAAAACCCGACCAACCTTGACGCTTGGTCGGGTTTTTGTACACGCGAAGTAAATGCATTTGCGTTATCTATGTAAATCTATATCTGTGGTCGAACTGAATCAAATTACTGTAGACCAACAAATCAGTGATGCAGTCAGAATCTACCACCAGCGGTTCGGTACGCCGCCGCTTCCACAGAGAAAAGTCGGCAACAACTCAATGGTATCTCTTTCTAAAAGAAAAAAGGCACCCGCATCTTATATACCAAAATTAGGTAACTATTATAACGAATGCGTAAGTACACAATATTTTTTGTAATAAGGTCCAATGTCTCCTACCTACCTGTTCTGCCAAGCATTTCCTGCTGTGTATGAACGTGCGACCTTGCGAAGGGACTGGCAACTCTCTGAGCCGTTCGATAAATGATTTTATTATACGTTGGGCAACACGAAGTTTGTTGAACTATAACTACCTGCGTCAAATTTGTTTTGATCACGTTTTTGTTAAGTAATAACGGTTGCGACAAAATTGCTGTCTGATGTCATTTAAGGCAGGAAAATTACAGCTGCTATTTTTATTTGAGAGCAACTCGTTTCTGTTGCACACAACGATACCTAATGATGGCGTCAATACGCAAATTCGGTTGCTTCAAAAAATGCGTACAAACCATACTAGTACTTAAGCATTCGGTAGGTATCTATGGTACCTACATGGGGTATACAAACTACTCACCAGCAAAAGCCGAAGCTATAGCGGCTACCAAAAAGCTGATAGTGACAGCTGGCCCGGCCACTGTCTTCGCCACGGCTCCCGCCAGCACGTAGACCCCCAGCCCCAGCGTGCTGCCGATCCCTAGCGCCGTCAGGTCCACGAGCCCGAGGCACCGGGCCAGTTGAGTCGACGTGTCGCCGTCTTCAAGGTGCTTGCAACGTCGCAGCGCCGAAAATATGCGACCGCAGCCCATCTGCAATGGGAAAATAAATATCAAGTCACTAGTCTTAACTATCAGCCCGAAGTAGTTCCGCCTTCCCGTGGCTACCTCGGCTATGTCGGTATTTTAGGGGATAAAAAGTTTCGGGACATCATAGACCGGTATACATTTTTTAAGGATCTCAATTATCGCTAGGTTTTTGTCAGTTATGATTGGAAACTTAACATTGTTTGTTTACTTACGCAGCGAAATGCCCTTGTGGAATCGAACAATGGCTTAAACTCATGTATAATCACTTAACATTGTGAAAAAATATCAAAAATGATGAGCTACACTGCTATTACGGTAGGTACCCACCTAATAAATGACTAGGTATCTTCAAACACCGTTTCAGATTGTCCTAGGCCATCGTTACTTCAATCAATTGTTAGACGATCGTTCAATTGATAACATCAATGATAAAACATAGTTTTATTTATATACAATACGTGGAGCTGTATCCGCCGATGTTCCGAACTAGGTACCTACCTACTTTCAGTTACATTATGTACAAACCGTATCTAAAAAATCAGGCACGTGCGGGACATTGTTCGGCGGTGGGTGACGTCACGAGCATTGTCCAGGTTCGCCCTTGACCATGACGATTATTTATGCGTCACTGAATTTGATAATGGCTGAAGTAAGTATGTATGAAAATAGAAGAACAAGTTATTCAGTGATTTAAAAAAACACCACCCAACCAAGAACATTATAAATAACGACTATGAGTATGTAAACAGTGCTGGATTTTTTGTAAACACCAGAGATATGTTGTTCCTTACAATGTAATAACAATTACTATTAGGTATAACCCGCTATGTACTTACGTAATGAACTTGTTATTATATTCCTTGGTTAATAATTATAAAAATAATTAGTCAAAAGATAAAAATGAAGCTCTAAACTAAACCTTAATTATTTCATCTTCGACTGTCAATTCATTTCACGAATCCGCGGCCTTTAATTGGTAGTAAGTACCAAACTGACTGCAAAACTACCCGTTGTACCTACTAAAGTGAAGTATAAAAACATTTTCATCAATGTCGACACGCTCACTGGTCGCGGTAATGAATTGGTCACGATTCTACACCAGCTCCTCACTAGACATTCAATCTGTCAATTTGATTAGGAATAGGTATCTGCTATCTTTCTTGTGGTCTTACTAGTGTATTAGGAGGGATAACATTGAGGAAAAAGAAACCAGGTTCCAAAAGAAACCAAATTCCCAGTAATCATAATGAGCAGACTATTCGGTAAGACTCTAGTAACTCCCGAAATTACCAGTAGGTAGTACCACTGGTAAGACTGTTTAGTAAGACTAGTGGGAACGGGCCGCACCTACACTTGTGGTAAGAATGTTACATGCATACTCTAAAATTCCTGCTTGAGGTGAACCTGTACGTATTTAATCTTGTGGTTATTTAGTGTTTTAGATATTTAGTAACTACAGCCCATTATGTAGTTGGTTCCTGGCATTTGAGAAAGGAGCTTTTTGGATGGTTATTCCCCCATTTGTCAGTCTATTGAGCCTCCATTTTCCGCAATGTGTCTCTACTAGGTAGCAGTTAATACCTATACCTACAAGATATAGACATTTGTTAGGTAAGATTTTATAAGAAAAACATACGGACCGACGAACATAGAACCTCCTCCTTTTTTGGAAGTCGGTTAAAAGCGATATTGCCGCCTGCACTACGATATTTTATTCTAGGTATTGGTTAATGTATCGTATTAAAATTTGACAAAAGCTATAAAATAAGTAGATACAATATGCATAAAATATTTCTTAAAGTATTACGAAGGGTATTATTTTAGTATATTTTGGGATGGGTCCCGCCACACACTCCCACCAGTGTTACTCCTGTAAACCAGGATCGACAATGGTGACCAATAATGACGTTGATGTACGACCCTCGACGCGTCACGGGGAAAAGTTAAATTATGTTGGAACCCGCACGACATTTAATCGAGAGAAATAATAGGAGGGGTTGGAAGAAAAAAATTCCTTAATTTAAGTTATCTGAGAAAAACGATCACATTGTCCGTCAACCACATCTGCCAGGCATACGATACACCTGCTAATAGACCATTAGCTCTGTCGTCTAACTGATTCATAAAATGAAGATTTTATAGCGTATAATAATGGAAGATCCTTAATCACACCAATTAACACTGATTACACGAGCCATCTTCAGTAAATATTGTTATTGTGGCTTACCAATAAACGTTGAGATAAAACTATCTGCTGCAGAAATCGAATTATTATAAAAAAAGAAAACCGACTTCAAAAAACCTGGGTGCACTAAGAAGCTAGAAATAACTAGGGACCTTATAATTTCTTTCATTTGGAGTCGGTGCCAATTCAAGCAAGTAGGGGTAGGTGCCTAAGAAGTTGTCCTATATCGTTGTGTAAAGATAGTGGCACCGAGCGACTCCAAATGAAAGAAATTATAAGGTGCCTAGTTATTTCTAGCTTTTTAGTGCACCCAGGTTTTTTGAAGTCGGTTTTCTTTTTTTTATATTTTTTTTTTCACGATTTTTAGTGGTAAACTACTTATCGAAATGCTGGCAACCGTAAACAGTCCATATCACTCAAACTACTGAACCTATTTTTATGACATTTCTATGGTATCACCAAGGGATCCTGACAATAAAGGCCACACATAGTATACCACTTATACCAATATATGGCACTTATAGCCAGAATGCATTTATAATGTATTATTCCGAAGTTCCGGCGCCTACCTTCCAGTTTCTTCATCATCTGATGATGAAACCGGAAGGTAGGCAGTTTACTGAGACTATTTTAGTGACCGCAACCACCACTGAAAAGTCACAGGAAAGCAAATCACGCAATTTCGTTTACTTGGATGCTGTATTTTTTCCAGTTATTTTGATTTTACTGCCAAACTACTGAACCGATTTTGATGAAATTTTTATGAGACCAATCTGCACGGACATCCTTTCAAATGCAAAAAGAATTTTTCGAATCGGTTTATAAATGACAGAGTTCTGAGGATACAAACATAAAAAAAAAACATACACACGAATTGATAACCTCCTCCTGTTTGAAGACGGTTGAAAATAGGATACCTACCTATGATAATTTATATAGTCACATAAGGATTCATTTCCTTGAACATTTTATAAACGGAGAAACCAAAAAAGAATATTAATACAACGGTCTTATATCGAATGAAATAATGAGATGAAAAATATACGTATTGCAACAGCCAAATCCTCGGATTATTAACAAATAAAATGTAGGTAAGTACGTACCACGATTAAAATTCCCCAAAACTTGAAAATCACCACCAAAATAACGACGTAACTTTATTTATTATTGTAACGAGATGAAAACTACAGAATCATGTGATGACTCGATACAAAATGTGTGTACTATTGTCGCAGACAAGTGCTTGTCATCACCTCCGTTTGCACTGTAAATTGTAACAGCGTTATCTTTACATTAACAGACAGAGAATCCATATGCAAATCACAAGATGACGCGTTCACTGAAAGAATTGTTTGTGTGTCTGTGGGGAATTATTTTCAGTGTCGATTCTTCTGAATTGGTATAGTGGAGGCAGTGTAGCTTTGTTTATTTATCTTCATTCAGTCCCAGAATGTTAAGTTCGATCCTCAGTACCTTTGGCCTTACCTTTACCCTTACCTACCCTACCGGTACCTTTTTGTGTTAAAAATACTTCATATTAAACTGAGAAAAAAACAGTAACAAAATATTTTATAGTTCCTAGTATGCCTTATTTAAGGTACATTTATGAATACGAGGCATTACATAAATCTTACAAAACGTTTAGTATAAAATTTTAATTAAAAAAAATGATTATTTTAATTTGAGTCGGTGCTAACTCAACTAGGTAGGTGCCTAAGAAGTTGTCCTAACGTAGTCTAAAGATAGTGGCACTAACTACTAGACATAGTCATGGCTAGTGACTGAATGGTGCTAGTCTGGTGCTGCATTGTGCCGCAAATCGCGACTCTCGGTCTCAAAATACAAAGCAGTCAAATCAATCAAAACCCATTTTTCACCAATATGGCCATTTTGTTTTTTTCGAAAATTGTACTATTACTTGTAATTTAATTGTAATTGTACTAGTACAGTCGTTGATGTCATTTTATTTTGCTCATGAGATTGAGTGACTGGAATGTGCCGTGAGATTTACGAAACCCTCCATAGCAGTATTGCGACAAAGTTATTAAATAAGTGTAACACAGCATATTCTCAGAGAGAAGTTGTTTTCAAACAACTATTTGAAAAGGAATATAGCCTTCACCTCCATCACGTTTGATTAAATGCAAACCAATCTGAGATGCCGAGCTAGTTTGACGATAAAAAATTGCATGTTAGCTCTGTTCTAGAGGACAGCGAAAAAATTGTTTGTTATTTGTTTAGGATTTGGCGTATTCCAAAAAAGTGTTTATCATTATAATATAAGTAGTAGTAACGACCTCCGAGGTTTAATAGAATTCAAGTAGTTATTGAGATTGCTTTATGTGTTGTCAATTGTGTGTAGTGATTCGTCCTGGTTGACAGACTTTACTTATGGACGATTGAAAGCGAACCTAATTGCTATATACTTGGACTTTTCGTCGTAAAATCCATGTTAGGTAAAATTAGTTTTTAAACAAAGTACTCTTTTCGTCTAATAGGTAGTTATTAATTTGTGAAAAATCTTATGAAATGTTCAGAAACTTCAGTTGTCACTAAAACATGTACATTTACATGTGGCTTGGAGGAAATATTCACACAAAACATAAGTATTGTTGTCCCTATATTTTGTTGTCTTAATTTAGAGATAACAATAATGTTTCAGTGTAATGTTTTGGTCAGTGAAAACCTTTATAATAATCATATTCGTTTGTAGCAATAACTTTTATATAATTAGCTTAGTCAACTGGTTTATGTACTTACTTAAACATGAGAATATCTTTTGATCAAATCAATTATTGAAACTGCATTTAATATCAAATAAACTACAGCTTCTGACAAGTTAATCTCAGGACGGTTCACAACTGACATCCGAATAAAAAACATCTCGTGCGTGGGTCGTTCACCTTATATTTGTGGCTATATAAGGTCAAATGGGACGTGAGCACTTTTAGCGAAATTCACGCAAACTTGAAATCCTTAACACAGTTGTATAATTAACACTGGTGATATCTGCACATACCGGTTTCCGTTCTTGAAGTTGCATCCAAATTGAGAATTTTCGGTTACTTGATGCCTATTTTAAGACACTTTTAGCGTACGCTGAGGTTTCTTATAACAAAGTCCGCACACTGCGAACATTCATTTTGTGGATAAGCAACTGCAGTAGCTTATAAATGCTTGCCATACCAAACACATAGCTCGCGCGCCCGTTGCCTACTTGGGCTCGGGATAGAACCCGAAACCTCTCTGCTACGAATTTGGCACCTCTAACCACTAGGCTATTGATAATAATGTTGCTAGAAGCAAAACAAGTACTTACCTAGTCAAAATCCTAAGGCTATAGTGTGAAGTGTTGTGGATTCAAATTAAAAAGTCTCGTCAGTTCAGGCGTCAACAGCGTGACTACATCAGCTTGATATCTACGTCTGTATATTGTAAAGTTAATCTACTAACATTATTATTGTGGATTTTTATTGAAGGTAATGAGAACCTGCGACGTAATTTGACAAACAAAGTTTATTACATTTTTAATTCATGGATTACTTACCTACATTTTTATTAAAAACAAGGTTACATTGACATACGCTGATAAACAAATTACAGTAAAAATAATTTATAAAATTGTAAATTTGTAAACAGCTTTACTGGTAAAACTCTGACCTACTGCATTTTGTAGGTCAGAGTTTTACCAGTAACGCTGTAGGTGCCTGTATTTTGTCTGATGGTTATCTTTGTTCCGGCCTCTTTGGACGTCCACAAGTAGTTTGTCTTTGGTTCTATACGTAATACTTCAGCAGTAACAGGGCACCCTTATGATACCTTTTAATCGTTCCATTAATGAATATAAACGTATTGGTAGGTAATATCAAGTAAGTACCGAATATGGCATCAATATTCCGGCGCCGTGCGAAATGAGTGAAAGTATCTGCCCGTCTGAGGAACTCCGCTGTCATGCAAGCTTACGCAACTACTGGTCATTACAAATCAAACCACCATTTCGACATTCGCTAATTTAATTATTATGCGGAAATACCTATGTAAACATGATTTGGTGGTTCTGATTGGAGCTTTAGTCAAATCTAATCGAGTTTAGATATATTTACGGTGACACTTACAACTAAAGCACTTTTTTAGGTATCGAACAATCGGATCGGAACGTGACCTCGACAGAGAAGATCCGGCAAGAAACTCAGCGGGCTTGTTTATTTTTTATTTAAAAATTTAACAGTAGGTAAGTACTTTCAAATCGCCAGTCCAGTAGGTATTTAAAGCCAGATTTCGAGGCGGAGCAGAGCCGCGGGGGCGACACTGGACATGCAGCTTATAATAAAATATATACTTACCTATATGTATGCATTGAACGAACTGGTTTTATTATCTATCTATTAAAATATAAATACTAAAATGAACATAGTGATAATTAAATAAATAATACCGTCAGTATTTTTTGTAGCGCGTGACAGGTGCCCGCCCGCATGGCAGGGGGAGTGTGACGTCATTTTTGAATATGGTTTGCTGGACGCTGGGGATTTGAAAGCGAATAGGTATTTCGAATATCAGTCCTAATAACCAATCAAAGTCAAATATGTAGTAAGTCCGGTACCGTACGCGGCTTTAACCGCAAGTGCGGCTCACTCGGCAGACTTGAACCTACCTATTTTCTACTGGTTTTTTACATCGATATTTAAAGTAGATATAAATTTAGCATTGATGAGATAATTATTAAGCCTGTACGTATTTAGCCCGACGTATGAACTTTATCCAGGAAAATAACCCCAAACATTCCCCAGAACTATACTAATGCTACAGTGGGCATATATAGTTAAATACAATCAACGTTGAATTAACATTCATTTGTGAACCTCATTTGTACGACGAGTGAGAGCTGGAAGCCAGTCCCCCCTTCTCTTCCCTCCCTCTGCCCCACTCGCCTTCAGGTCGTTCACGTGCAAGCAATGCTTTTGGTATAGACAGCATCTATATGCTAAGACTAGCTGTGCCCGCGACTTCGTCCGCGTGGAATTTAATTGACAAAGTTTCATACAAACTTTCAACCCCTTTTTTATCCCTTTGGGGGTAGAATTAATCAAAATCCTTTCTTAGCGGATGCCTACGTCATAACATCTACCTGCATGCCAAATTTCAGCCCGATCCGTCCAGTGGTTTGGGCTGTGCGTTGATAGATCACTATGTCAGTCAGTCAGTCAGTCAGTCACCTTTGAGTTATATATATATATAGATAGATAACTGCTTAACATCTGGCGGATTGTACGCCTGTTTGCCGAGTTCGTTCTTTATATATGTACTTAAAAAAAATATGATTTGGAATTAGTGAATCCTCCACAGAGCTTCGCTTCGCAACACAGAAATCTTTCACTGGGCGATCGAACAATGGCTAACGGTTACATTTTTATGTGTCAGACACTCATCTATGAACGTAAGTGCCTATGTAAATATCGAACCGACATTTTGCTTGTTTTGCCATTTACAAATACCGTTATATTAGAAGCAGGGAGATCAATCTCAGACTGACATTGGTTAATTAAAACAGTTACCTACTACAGTTAACTTCACAAGCCTGCACTACCTAGACTCTGTTTAGCATCAACATTTTGATAGCAAAAAAAACTGTAGTTCACGTACTCCACTTCATCCAGTGGATTTGAATCGGAGCGATATTTCAGAGCAATACGTTTGATGGCAAGTATATAACAATAAATATTGCCAAACCAACACAACAAACCGTATCTCCGCGCCATGACTGAGGGTGATCCCAGATACACCCATATCAGGGAACATTATATACAAAAGGACCATTGCTTAAAGTAAGACGAAAATGCGACTCAGAGGGGAAACCCCTGCATTATGATTTTAGAAGAAACAATTTATGAATCTATTCAGTTATCAATTATAGTTACATATCTATAAAGCACAAGAGTTACGATGCTTTATCTCTGCCATTCAACAATAAGTGTTTATTGTTTCACAATGCAACACCACCGTATACATCGAGATCTATGAAATAATAGTTGATGAACATAATGAATGAGCTATTGTGACTGGTGACCCTTTCCACAGCATTGTCGCCACAGCAAAGTAACGCACGGCACGCAGACACTGGAGCGACCGTGAGGCGAGGGGGGGGGATCAGGTACCTACTGCTGAGGCTGATACGTTCCCTGTGCACAGGTGTTCATATTATAAATATTGTCTGTTATAATCATTCGCACGCTATGGAAATAAGGTGCACAGGTTCAAACTCCGGCTCGGACTTCTGGGATTTTTGTATGTCATGTCCGAATTCCATTATCATTGAACAGTGAACAATGAAGGAGGAACATCGTGAGGAAACCGGCACGTCTTTCGGAAGACGTGTGAAGTTTATCAACCTGCCCTGGACCAGCGTGGAGTATGGGCCGAATCCGCCTCGCATTGAGTGTGCCCGGTATAATGGCTATAGGCCCGATCAGCGAAATGTGGAGGATACAAGCGATATGGTGTAAGTACGTATCGTTTGTATTATCTGCCACAAAGCTGCGTAAAGACTCCATGGTTTGGCTATTTTGGCTAAGCACAGTGTAAATTGTTTATTTACTTATTTAAAGTATTTTGTGTTACGCTCCTTGCAATTATTATTAAGTACACAACATATAAGTAATTAATTAACATGCAGTTAAGGCACTTCCACCGTCATCGCGTCATTTAAATTCAGGTTTTGCGAAGAAAATCTCGCCTTTTAGCGGTCTTGCGTTAAGGAAAGTAGTTCCGAAGTAGGTAGTTGAACAACGTTGTATGGATACAAATTGGTAAATTTAAACCACTTTACTTCCTATTACTAAGGACTAAAGTTGATTATTGCTATGGCATGAATAATACTAAAGGGGATTTACGTATTAGGTATTAGCGGTAAGTTACAGTTAAGATATTCAGTAGGTATAAATTTAAATTGTAGATATAAATACAACAAGTACTTATGTAGGTACCTAGTTATTTAACTCATAATTCGACGGCAATTAGTTATTATTTACTTAATACAAAGGAACGCGGAAGTACTCCGGAACTATTCCAAGGCGAGCTGGGTGTTTTTTGGGTGCTTACAAATCATTAGTACCTATATCAGCTGATGGGTATAATATGAAAAAAATGTAGTAGGTACCTACCTATATATTGATTATAACTGATAATAACTCGGGAACGAGTACGGCTTATGTTTGATGCGAATGTTTGCTGTCATACTATTGGTCTCTGAATACCTTAAGAGATAGCGACAAATTTTTGAATGATTTAAAATCTGCAATGTTAGCACAAACAGGTTCCGTTAACATGAATAGGTATATTTTAAACGTCGTTTACGGTATATCAGCAAAACGTAAATTATCATAACAACTTTCTCGTTCCCAGCGGCTACAAATTCGCTAAGCTAGGACCGATGACCGACTTTTTGCACGTCATCAATCGTAATCACATACCAACACGGAAAGAGGATTTTCTCGGTTGTCAAATCAGAGCTTTTGGTCTAAGGGACGGCAAGCCAAGATATTCTTGTAGGTAAAGGGAAAGTAAGTGAGACTGAATTCGGGTTCGGAATGAAAAGGGCTGCCAAGAGGCGGCCAGGGGGCGGTAGCTGCCCTTCTAATTTACCAACAAACCTACAAGTTCTCAGACCTGTCGGACGATACAAAGTCAGTCGCCTGTTAAAATGTAATGTATAAAATTTCGTAACCGATATTGCCCATTCAATCTGGTTTCTTTCGTGTCCGCTTACGAGACAGTTTGCCAATTTCCCGAGTAACCTACCTATCGCTCGGATGTAGGGTAGGTACATACATACAGCCTCATATAGGTACTTAACTGACAGCAGCAGCTGATATACATGCAAATACAGTGTAATACATTAAGTTTGTATATAGGAGCTCAAGATCTTCTAAGACCTATAAGATAATTAAAATTATAGAATTCCTTACGGTTTTTGGTAGCGTTATGCGTATAATTTTATTTGCGGTTTGAGTATCGAACTAGGGACTCTCCGCAGCCGCATGACTGATGTAACAGCAACAAACATTCCAGCTGATAGCCGAGGCAATAGCAGCTTAACCTTGCTAATTGAACGCACGCAACCAATCGACCTTTCATCCACTTCTTATAGCATTACATAAGGAATGAGTTTTCCTTGTGCTGTGGCGAGAAATATTGTGTAGTTTTAAAATAAACACTCGTAAATATCTACCTATTTAAGTTTTTAAATCTGAATGTACAGTGTATTGTGATTTCTTTTGTTCTAAGTCTGAAAATACATTTGCTCTACAGGTAGAATACTTCATAGGATCCCAGTAGCACTTATAACAAACCATTGTTATAACTAAGTACGAAATCAAGAAGTGTGTTTCCTAAATGTGTGGAATAAAACCCAAAAACTGTGGACCAGTGTTGATTAAAGTGTTATTGATAAAAAAATTACCCCTCGCATTGAGGGAATTGGACCTTCGATAAATTTAACTTACTATAATTAGTCAGAACTCAAAAGGCGCTAACATTTATTTGAAGAGATTTAAAATGTCTTTGAACCCTTGCCTTTCTAATTGGATGAGTTGATTAGTGGTTCTACTTCAAATGTGAGTCTCAACTTACGTTTAAAATACCTATGACATCCATGATTCAAATATGAAATGTTTTCCAACGTGTTTTTTTTTACTTTTTTCCATTTTGGGCAATGTTTACAAGTTAAAACAATGGTCTCACACGGCAGTAGTAGTAACGAGCCGCAGCTATAGTTTTGAAAACAAACTGCGTAAACGGAAGCAAATATTTTCTTTGTTGCACGCTTCCAGGCCGGTGGACGAAAAACTCACCTTAGGCGACCTTGGATTGGTCGGAAAATTAGAGACGGTATCACTGATATTGCAATTTGTTGGAAGATATAGTCAAAGTCAAAGCGTTTATTTTGTTTAGGCCTACGGGGGCACTTACAAATTGTATAGTATAATTAAGTCATACTTTCCTACAAATTATAATTTTATAGTTATACTGAGTATACTACACGTAAGTGCGTATATCTACTTGAGAATAATAGCTCAGTTATGAACGGCAGATAAAACAAAGCATACCTATTATGTAATTAAATATTAATTACTCGTGGAATGAAAATGGTTTGGGTATTTAAATTGTTACGATTTTCCAACCACGTGTATTTACATTGATACAACACGTATTACGATTCAAGAACTGCTGCTATCATAACCAGCAATGAGGAGTGGCACACACTGTGTGTTCGACATTGACAAATACAGGTAAAGTATAAGGTAAAGATACGTTATTAAGCATCATTAAAGTACCTACTGCAAATGTGGATCAAGGTAATACAAGGAGACACTCGAGATCACTAGAACCTCCTAGATTAGATAGATTTTCACCGCAATAAAGTGCTTCAAAGTGTCCACGATATAAGGAATGTGATAAATCCATTATTATGCAACTACTAAACTCTACATCAACCACTCAACAGGGATAGAGTAATAAGAAATGGAGGCACTCGCTGGGATCCTCTATTTATCTTACTGCTGTCTCCTGGTGAGCGGTGTAGGGCTGAAACGAATGTTAAGTTGGTAACCAATAACAATGATATTATAAACCCATTTATTTTAAATCTACCCTCACAAATGCAAACGTTTGTTGTATGTTTGTATAAGAGCGGACGTAAAATTTTAATAATAGTATAATTTTAGCACATAAAATAATTAAGGCGGGTAAGAATATAAAAAAAACCCGAATTGCATCGTTCGATTGTGATGGTCCAAAGCGGTTTTCCTTGTCGATATCGTGAGATTCACATTTGGAACCTGTTTCAACCATCCATTTTTTTATTATCTACCCGCAGATGATGTTGCCACTGAATGTACATTTTCCTTTAAGATAATTAAATTAACAATCTATTGCTAAATTCAACCTTAAATCCTGGTGGAGCGGCTATTTACCTTTGGAATCAACTGATCATGTCAGCCGAAAGCCGTCCACACTTATGGTCTAATAATTACAAACAGTTTGGAAGACGTAGTTATCCTCAAATCTTTAAACTTTATTTTATATCCTTCTAAATCTGGTACCAATGTGTATATATTTATGTGTGTACTTATATTTACTTACGTATTTAATACGATTAGTAGTCTACAGAATACGCTACAATGACATCGTTTTACTAAGTCGCATAATAAAAATTATTACAGACCACTTGCATATCCAATCGATTCTATATGAGTCGAAGTCGAATTTTACTTCACGACTACAAATCATGACTAACTCGTATTATATGAAAAAAAAAACTCACCGTGTATTTTTATATTTCTATAACAATCACATGCAGAAACACTTCACAATTATAATGTTCAACTTTTTAAATTAAGAACTGCGCCTGGTAGTGCAACTGGTTGCGCGCGCGCATCAGCGTATAACGATCGGTGATCGATTGTGCGGCCGCTCTCTCGCACGCCGCGAGTTGCACTGATCTTTCAGTTCCGAGGGTATTGTGTTTGTTTTCTTGAGTTTTGGGGTTCCGTTTTAAAAGACTGTTGGCGGTTGCATGAAACAATTTTTTCCGAGGTACAACATTATGTACTGTTATCACGACATCCTTTAGGGGTGGGGAGTAATTATTGGGCACTTCTGTGAGTAGGTATTCTCACTGATAATTTCCGACTGTGATTATTGATATAGGTACTAATGCTTAGGGCCACGCTTGTAGCATGCATTTGGTACGATGCCAAATAGATAAATCTATCCTAGAAGTTCTATGCACGATGGAATCTGTCAGGTGATGTCATTTTTTGGGCATAAATACAGTATGTAAGACATAATAAAATAAGACGCACGGATAGCCTGGGCCCTAACCACGCTAGCTACTCAAATCGTAATAGAAAGGCAAAAGCTAGTGATTACGTTTCAAACGCTCCACTTTTGACGTTTTGCTTACACCATACCATATCAATGGTGTCAGCAAAACGTCAAAAGCAGAGCGTTTGAAACGCAATCGCTAGCTTTTGCCTTTCTATTACGATTTGAGTAGCTAGCGTGGTTAGGGCCCGGTTCTTTTGTAAAAGCTTTGCGTCCAGTTGATGACAGTTCTGAGACCGTATAGGTTTATGGAAGTAGCTATCTACAGAACCCGTATTAAAAGTTACGACTTTGCTTGATGCGTCAGTCAGCCTGCGGTCAGTTTCATGAATGAAGAATCAACGAATTAATGGTAGGCGACCCACGTCAGGGGAGTTTTTGAGGAAAGCCGAATGACTCATGTGAGGGGGACATTAACTTTACCAATTTTTTCTAAATTTTTGATTATTTAATACCGACTAAAGAATTGTGTTGTCTGCCCTTTTCTAATAGCAAACCGTTTTTAGTAGTTAGGTACCTGATCTCTATAATGAATGATAAACTGATAGTGAACCAATCTGTGTATTTTGTTTAGTTAGTCCTTTCATGACAGCTGATCTTCTCCTATCAGTTATGAGATATCCACAGCGGGATATAGGACTTTGGCTCCGCACTTGCATCCACCAGTACCATCATATCCACATCAGGTTGTCCTACACCTACGCCTGCCGAATTGAAGCACCTTTGTTTGTATGTTATATGATCCGACAAGTGCCACTAAAACTTTGCGCTAGTCTTCAAAATAATGTATTTGCAATTATATTCCTCGAAATATTGTAGGATTTACATAATAATAAAGAAATGTTTATATCAAGTGTTCTTGAGTGCCAGCTGTCTGTCACGGCGAGTCTAATTGTTTTGATTTATTTGTTTATATTCTTCACGGATTTTTAGCAGATGGCTTGAAATTAAGGAAATTGAAATATTGTTTATCAGAATGAGCGCACAGAACATCACGTCAATGCCTGTATATGCTATGGTGGCAGACAGAGAGGATACCAATATTACATCCTTACCTATTTCTGGCGTAAAGAGATATATTGAAAAGGGAAAGGTGCTAATTCTTTTAGCATCAAATTACTTATGACCTAACTAATTAGACACGATCAAATATATTATATTTCTTATATTATCTTCTATTTCATGCATTATGATCATAATAAGGACCGTATACATTTCGTTCAGGTAAGTGTAGATTGGAAGACAAGTGACAAAATAATAATACGATGACCATGATTTGAGCGTACTTACCCCACTCGCTTTCATTGCAGAGCGTAGTCAGGGGTTCAATTCCCGACAGGGAAAATAATCATATTATTTGGGTGTTACGAGGACCACTAGGATCACCCCCAGTCGATTCTACGGTATCCATAGCACAAGAGTTGCTTAGTTTGAGACTATATAGCTGGCCGGTTAGTATGGCGATAACTAGTTCTTATCATCTCGCTGTGATTAATGCGTTACCCAATACTAGAGTCACCAATACCTACTAATGTATAGCTTCTCTTTCGCGGACTACTACATAAGATGCCAAACAATGTCATAGGTAGGTAGGTAATAGGTAATAATTTCATCATGATTTGTGACCACAAACACGTAGCTGTGGTTGCTACGTAAAGGGAAGGATAATACGAACATCAAGGGCTACGTTTTCACCGTGACTTATTCGTACCTACACGGAATATAGACCTAAATATTATAATCACGTAGATTGTATCAAGGGGCCCTGTGTGTTCCATATAGGTAAAAATACCAAAACCAGTCTATTAACGGTATCTCCACTATAGGTACCTATGCAAATGCCATTACGTAGCTTTACATGAACATACAATATTTATTTTCCAATAAGTATACCTACGACAGCCACATGAAGAAAAGGGTTATACAAATATTTTACGTAAACAAGAGACTAGCGACAGGTACGAAATTACAAACATAATAATTATGATAAAACTACAGGACAACGAGCGCATACCTACTAACTGAGCAACATTTGATTGTAACACTTGTTGCTATTTGAAATCAGCAGGCGTTTTAGACAGATAAGTACAATAATAGTATTTAATGTGTTCCAAACTAAAAATCACAAAAGCTATGATGACAGGTTTCACATATATTTGTTGTACAGACAAATATTGCCGAAAACTTCCATCGCAAGTATATACAATGAAGATAACATAAATTAGATTTAATTAGTGATAGTAAGTACCGTACCTACCTACTAATGATAATGACACACATTTATGATGTCACTCGAGTGCAGCATTGCGAAATTGAATCATCAAGTAGGTACCTACCTAAGTAGGTATCAACTTTGAACTCTTTAAATACAAAAATATACTGAAAAAGACGACTACCTACAACACGCGGGACTTACTTGGGTAGCACTTCAAACTAAAAAAACAAATCATATGCCGTGGTCGACACCAGTGCGTCTATTATATTATAATGTTGGCTTTTTGTAGATGACAACGCACGACTAAGGCATTTGATTTAAATTATTAATTTAAAACTGCCACAAGATTATGATGGTACCTAACTTGTTTCTTAGATTTCAGTTTATTTGATTTATTCATAGTACTGTTACCACTCCCTCCAATGCGATCCTTGCCATAGTCCAAAAGTCTGGCGAACTTCACACGTCTTTCTAAGGATGAGCTGGTCCTGTTTAGTTCTACGGTTAAGCTAGGGATCATCATTATAAAGTCTATTGCAAATTGACACCAAGCAATGAGGAGCCAGTCAATCCTAAAGATACGTTAAAATTATCTGGACTTTCGTCAGTCCACAAGGGCACATACCTAAACATTTAAAACGTCAGCTCCACCCAAACACGTGTAAACCACTCTAATTTCCCCTCATTCGCTTAACTAATTAGGCAAACATGTCATATGAGTACCTAATACAGGTACACGAACGATTAAAGTCATGTTCCGCCAATTTAGTGATGTATCAATAATATGCCGGTGATAATGCTTGAATATCAATCGAGGTGCCTGCCGGTATCTGATAACGAGAGGTGCATTAATCTAAATGACAAATACTCAGTGTTAACATGCGAGCAGGTAGTACTCTATAGGTACTCAGCTTGAGACACTAGCGCCGCCATTGTAGGTCCTACAGTGTTGTTATACATACAACTGAATCTAAATTTTGTTCAGACCTCTGAATATCTACCTAGCCGTTATGGTTACTCTTTCAAAAGGAGGTTATTAGTTCTTGTAGATTTAACGCCGAGAGGGCAGTTTACCAATGTATTTAAAGGAAATTTCCTTATCAAAATGAATCATTTTTAGGTACTTACCTACCATTAATGTTTTGCCGAACGCGTTTGGTAAATCAACTCTAATCGGTATATATTCCCCAGTCGAACATGTTAGACTGAGAACTAAACATTTAGTTAAGTCGGACTAAAGTACACTACGCTTACAAATCATATAGGTACATACTATCTAAAAATAATCGTAGTTTAATGAATATTCCTCAAATATATCTGACGCATGTCATCATTAGGTAAATGCGAATTGTGATCGACTATCTTGATAAACTTAGAACTACAGACGGGACCTGTACTCGTCCTATTCATCGCATCACTTTCGCATAAGCATCAATTTTAACACCAATCACACCTTAAAAGTGACGTCGATTAAAATGATTCTATTCTCACACATTTTATAACTAGTAAGTACAAAGCAGTATCTCGGTTAAACAACTGAAAAAGATCTTCCGATTATTTTTTTATCTTATCAAAGAAACTCCATTGTTATCTGTGTTTAGTTACTCGGTAAGTGCCGTGCTGTAGAGTCATAGTGTTGAGCGTTCCAGGGTAATGTGAAATGGATTGAAAACCTTTGGGATTTAAGGATTTCTTCAAAGCAAACATTGGATGAAAAGGTGCTAAGATACTTCAGTGGGTATGTTAGATAAGATTGCGAGTCCCCGCATTAATTCCTTAAGATATTAATAAGATTAAAGTGATTTGTTAATCATATTTTGTGTAAACACCAGTTAGATTTTATGTAATACTGAAATTTATGTGAAAATTGTGGAATTCTCAAGCGAACGCTACGAGTGCACGTGCGAATCGACCTGAAAAGTTGGCGTTTATCTATCTATTGTAGGCACTCATCTTTGGTAGGTAGTGCGTGCTATGCTTGACTCTGGTTACCTAATTACACCTATAGATTTAGTTTCCACTGTTCTATTATTGTTTTTCACCAAACAGCAATCAAATAGGCAGGTTATAATTTTTTCCACTTCTGGTTTTATTCTGCCGTATCTAAACTAAAACCGTATGCCATCCACACAAGGTATGATTCAGACAAATGCAACATTGGATGACGTGTGAAAAGTGAATGTAAACATGAGGATTGAGAAGAGAATCAACTTCTTCGGTAGTTATATAGCATGGAGAGATCTAGGAAACCTCGATAACTTTTTGTTAGAGACAGAGTAGCGGGAAAAGGGACACGAGGGCTATCATCACCCGCTGGTAAAGTTGCTTGGAGGTCCTTTACAGGTTTACCGATGACGACAGCCCTGAGACAGGTCAAGAAAAATACCTGGAATGCAATTATTCACAGAAGTAACAGGGCCTTTTATTACTGCCCAAAAGTAAGATGTGCTACCGGAAAGCCTTAGCATTCCTTTCCAAATATTCTTAAACTGGACTAACATCGTCATTTTTATCTAGACACACACAATAAAACTGACTAACCGCGTGTTTGTTCTGAGATCATTGAAAAATAACAATCTGAATTCAGACTAGGTTAGGAAGCGGAAAGTAACTAAATTTATACCCAAATTTATAAGATTTAAAAATGAGACTAAGATCCTTGAGCCCATGAATTTGATTAATATCAGCTTCTTCCGAGAAGAACATAACTCTCTTTGTAAGGCAGTCAGAAAAAAACGGATTTTAAAGAAAACAAGTTTTGCAGCTTAAAATTGGTGGTGTCTGCCATCCTCCACAAAGGTAGCTCTTCCCCCATTACCGATAACGTTGTCTATCAGAATTGTGCAATGGAATGGAACGTGAGGTTAACTTAACCGCCAGATAAGATCCGAGATTAACTGCGGGAGCGAGATTACGTGTGTTGATCTGTATTTGTCTTTGAAATTGAGTGCGAATAGCGAATTTTGATATTTGTAGATAAGTGCTTATGGTTCAAGCGCGGTGAGGTGTGAAAACGTCCTCATGAAATAGTGTAAGCTTCCGCAGAAAAACATACTAATATTCCATAATTAACAAATGAATGTATAGGCACCGGACCTACATATTAAGAAAAGTTACCGTTTTCGTAATCTCAGAGTAATGGTTCAGAGGCGAAAAGTTGCCGACCAATAACTTTGCTTTTAGTTTTAGCGGAGGTTTATTGGCATTTTAAATCGCTTGTTTATAAGCAGGACCTTGATGCAAGCAATCCAGATGTGGCCACGGCAAGTGGCAGGCCACTGGTGACCAATGGCTTGCGGAAAGCTGCAGTCCATCTGCAAGAGGAAGATCCTCGACCCTGAACAACTCGAAGTTGGCAAATTAAGAAGGTACGTGACTGAATATGCCAGGTTTAATCTTATTACCATATTGTACTTATTCCAGTTTAGAGCTGGTTTTGTCTGTGCAAATAATTTTGGAGTCTTATTCCCCAGTATAACAAATCTTCATAATTTTATATTTTAGTTTTTTTGATGTTTTTCGTGCCGTGTTATTGTGACGTAGTGTTGCTAATTTTGTTATGTCGAGTAAGAAAGAGAAATACATAAGTACCTACCTATATATTGTGTAGCTCTTTATTTACGGGGATATTCTCTAGACGGACTCATCCCATTTAAAAATACATGACAGCTATCTTCCAGCTTGTGAGGAGAAGGAAGACCCGGGAATACTTCATACAGAGTAGCTTTGCCACGTAAGACTAGACATTGAGTGTCACCCGAATGATTGGATGTTATTCCAGATGTCTGAGCTACTGGGACGTGACGTCGATGGGCGTGGGCGGCACGCTGGGCGCCGGCGTGTACGTGCTGGTGGGCGCCGCGGCGTACAGGTTCGCGGGCCCCTCCGTGCTGCTGTCCTTCCTAATGGCGGCCCTAGCTGCACTGTGCGCGGGTAACACCACATCAAGTCATCCTAACCAATAAAGGTTTTCACGGACTGGTTCCCGGCGGAATGTTGTTTAAGAAAACGTTGAGAGTTCTTAATGAGTACGTGTGTCAATAGTGTTGGAGATTGCAACATTTTTGTATCTCTAACATTTATTTATTTATTTAAACTCTATGCACATGTAAAAAACACAATGTACAAAGGCGGACTTAATGCCTTAGGCATTTTATACCAGTCGACCTTAGGGTGGTGCAGAAACAACATGGCGGGTGCAACTTAAACGAGAGAAATAGAGAGAAATTTATACCTATATACATATATTGATAAATACATAGATACATACATACATATAAAACAAAATTGTTAAGAAAAAAAAGTCCAACGAATTACCGCTGTGACAATTCTACCAACTTTTTGCGAATGTGCTCTCGTGCCTTCACCTTAAAAGACAACCGACTTTTTGCCGTCCTGATATTCAGAGGGAGCGCGTTCCAAAGAAAGATCGCCTGAACAAAGAAAGAGGAGTGGATAAACCCAGAGCGGTGTGAGGGACATCGTAAGAGAAGATTATTTCTCGAGCGCAGATTTTTACTGTGGGCAGAGCAAATTAATTGAATTTGTGAAGTTATATAGGAGGGAGAAGAAGGATTGTTTAGAAAAGAAAACAGAGTAGTCAATGCCCTCAGTGCTCTGCGCTCCCGAATGGGTAACCATTTTAATTGCGATCGATGCGCAGAGACATGATCATATTTATCTTGTTATAATTTATTTAAGTACCTAGTTTCATTTCTGTCATGCTACAGCAGTTCTCCACAAAATTTCATGATTCCGTGCTTATATATTCATCATATATAAGCATGTATTCATATAGGTACACGTGGTTAATTCGTCCTAGTAATACACGCTTGTTAAAAAACCTACCTTAATCGTGGTTCGTGTACATTATCACCTAGCTATGCCATTATGGTTTAATTTAACTGACTGGATTAAAACTGGATAAATAGTAGAGCATCCGTAAACCATGTCAGCACATTGATCGATTATGTACCTATACTATAAAATAAAGTAGGGGCGAGTTAGTTATCGCTGGGGTGACGACATTCAAATATTAATAATATTTGTCACGCTTGAAAAGTAGGTAGGTACTGTGCTCAACCGCTTTTATCTATGTCACACCTACTTAGATACTTACGAAATTACATCAAAGAATATAAATATATTTTGGTGAAAACGATTTTTGTGTAGTTTTCAGCCGAAAGTTCAGACCAGCATTTGTTGGGGGAAAACGCTTAAAGACCCCTCTAAATGTACGACGGAGGTCTGATAGAACAATAATTGTCAATAACATCTAAACAATAAAATTGTACTCAAATAGTATCTACTGGAATTATACAATTACTTCATAGAATTTATCTAACTTTTTATTCAGTTTACGACACAAATTAGTTGTAAGGTCATAATTTTATATTTTAATTTGTTGTAATTTCTTAAGAAATAACCCGTTAAACAGAAAAAAAACAATAACATTACGATGGCGTCGATTTAAGGATAAGAACAAAGGTCGCGTCACTCCTTAGGAATTATTGTTATCTTAATCGTTTAGATTGCGGTTCAATCACAATCATAGACACAATAAAGAAATACCTATAAAGGTTATTAAAATACTTAATGTTTTACGACGCGTTTTAAATTCTTGAAATGCATTAATGTTATTACTATATCTTTTTCCTTCAACTTCAGCTTAGTTACTCTAAAGAAATCGAAGGCGAAGCATGACCTAACGAAGGCCCCAAACAAAGAAACGCTAGCAAAAAATACCGTACTGGGTTGGGGGCAGCCCCATTGCCGCTAAGACCGGTGTAATAACGAAAAAGCTTTTTCCAAAATTATAGTTCCCACGGGAATGGAACCCCTCATCACCCAGTGCAGTCATTTGTACCTATGATATTCTAGTTTTTGTAACTTATTAGTGCGTAGACGGTAGAACTCGCCTGAGTTTGCTTGTTTCCTAGGTCTATGTTACGCGGAGTTGGGCGCCAGGATGCCGCTGGCCGGCTCCACGTACGTCTACGCTTACGTGACTGTTGGTCAGGCCGCCGCCTTCATCGTTGGGTGGAGCGGTATACTTGAATTTGTTTTTGGTGAGTCAGAATATTTTGGCAAGGGAAGTTCACAGAATTCATTTGAGTTTTCTGTATTTCAATGACTAGGGTTGATAATGGAATGCTAAACACTTGTCGTTGGAAAAATCATCGATAAACGATGGAAGCCCTAAATTAAATTGGAATTGGAAGGGTTTAAATGAATTCGGTAGAATTTTGCAAACCCTTAGAAGGGATTTTACATAATTTCAGAGACAAAAATGTGTGTCAGAGACAAAATGTCCAGATTAGTTAGATTTCGCGTGGATACAATGGGATTAACATTTTGGCATAGGGAACTATCCAAGAATACCATGATAGTAGGTACTATTATCTAATCTACGATGGACATGTAAAGATTTAAAATTGTATCCAATTATGAAGACAATTTAGGATAAGGACCCACCACTCACCCTTGGCTTGTTAACCTCCAAAATTATAAATCAAATAGGTTGATCGATAATGGAAGAGGTCAACAAAACTTAACTCCGTCGGTCGAGTTTGTCAGTCATGAGTGTCAGGGACCCTAATAATGTGCAATTTTCCGCGGAACAAAGCGAATTAAAAATAAAATTCGACACGTGTTTCGAATGAGCCATTCGTAGCCCAACTTTCCTGAGGATGTCTCGTTCAGAGGCGAAACACGTGTCGAATTTTATTTTTAATTCGCTTTGTTCCGCGGAAAATTGCACATTATTAGGGTCCCTGACACTCATGACTGACAAACTCGACCGACGGAGTTAAGTTTTGTTGACCTCTTCCATTATCGATCAACCTATTTGATTTATAATTTTGGAGGTTAACAAGCCAAGGGTGAGTGGTGGGTCCTTATCCTAAATTGTTTTACAATGGATTTCCGCCAAGTAACGCCTGAGTCAATCAATTATCAATTATGAAGAGTAACCTAACCCTCATTATGGGGTTTCTGTCTAAAATGTAATAGCAAAAATTATTATGCTTCATCTTAATCATCCTCTTTCTCTCAGGCGCTGCCAGCATCGCCCGTGGCTCGAGCCTGTACATAGACACCATGGTGGATAACGCCATGTCCAAATGGTTCATAGAGACGATGCCGATCGCGGCCGCTGCTCTCTCAACACACTTTGACCTTTTGTCCTTTGTTTTCACGCTGGTGTTAGGAGGTGAGTGAGCGAAATACCCAGTATTATTATGATTCTTTTTATTATTAAATAAGTAAATTTGACTAGTGTATCGTCTATAGAAGAAATGATGAGATGAAAACAAACTGCAACACTTTAAGTAGCTACGAGTACCTACAAAAAATTCGCTACCGATTGATATTGTTCTATTCACATGTTTTACAATTTGTATTTGTTTATGTATATTTGATAAATAATGGTTGCATTGTCTAGTATTGTTGGCGCTGGGCGTGCGTCGGTCAGCCACCGTAAACAACGTGCTCTCTGTCGCCAACGTGGTCATTATTGTCCTGATTATCGTTCTTGGAGCGTTTAAAGGTAAGTTCCAAAATATATTGAATTATTTTACAATAGTGTTCTGTAATGATTATCTCCAGATCTATATGTTTAAAAAAAATAGATTTTAATATGTCCTCAGAGCTATCAAGGAGCCTGTGGCATGCCTCTAAGACCAATTTAGATCGCTTATCTTGTACAAAAACTTTTTGAACGTTCTTTTCAACGACTGAACGCATCCAATTTCTAGTGGTTGTGTATTTTCCAGCAAATACCGGTAACTGGAGCGTGCTGGATACTGAAGTGTCATTGGAACATGGCTCAGGGGGGTTCTTCCCGCACAGCGTGTGGGGAACCCTCAAGGGTGCTGCCGTCTGCTTCTATGGCTTCGTGGGCTTTACTGTCATCAACTATTCCGCTGAAGAAGTGAGTGACTTTATATTTAAGTACTTTGTATCCAGATCATGCCATAGCTCAATACAATATGTCCGCGAATTTAGTTTAAAAAAACGCACAGTGGGTTTTTTTTATTAAGTTCCAGTGATTTATCGATTATCGAGTTTCTGACAACAGGAAAACCTTTTCCCTACAATCATGTATATTATAATCATTGACTATTGTCAGGTTCGTGAGCCGAGTCGCACCATCCCTCTGGCGATCTTGACCGTACTCATCGCAGTGTTTGCGGTATACGCCGCTTTCAGCGCCATACTTACAATGATGGTGCCTTATTACCAACTGGTAAGACTCATATTTCAACAAAACAATGTCAATGGGTATTCAAACAATGTCAGTTTCATTGATCCACTGTCAACAATATATTTTCAGGATGGCGTAACATCAGTGGCGACAGCATTCACGCTGGTTGGTTGGGAGTGGGGGCGGTGGGTCGTCACCTTTGGCGCCTTCTTCGGCTTATGCACTAGGTGAGGATGTACTGACCAGTCATATGAGAGTGTGACTTATGGACAACACTATGGATCATGTAATAAGAACTGCGCCTGTTGGCAGGAGCAAGCTCATCCATTTGCCACATCTCCTAGTTATTCTGATTAGTGTATGTCCGAAATGTTTTGTGTTAATTATGGTATTTCGTCCCAGTCTCTTCGGATCGCTGTACCCTCTACCTCGTCTCCTGTACTCGATGGCATCAGACGGGCTGTTTATCCACTGGTTCGGCAAAGTCAGTGAGAGGAACCAATCGCCGATCGTCGCAACTCTCATTCCGGCTGTTATTATAGGTATATTGATTACCTAGTCATACCATGAGACAGACATAAATAATCATAAGATCAACGACAACTAAAACATGGGTCGAGCTAGTGGTGTCAGTTTAATTTAATCACGGTGGCCTTGGGTTTGATTACCGTGCGGAGCACATGTAATAAATAATACTAGAATTTTCTCTGGTTTGCTTAAGAAACAGTTTGTGATGATTATCAATGAACATCATAAACTAGATTTAATGTTACCAGTTAAAATTAAAACTAAAATTATTATACGTATACTTACTATTATAAAAATATGCCAGTTGATATTTTAAATAAATCACATTTGCTCAAAAACAGCATGAGTAATTCAAAATGTATAAATTAAGTGCAAACATTTTGATGAATGCAACGGCTGAAAGCTAGAAGGCAAGAGTAGGTGACCTTACAGACTCCTTCAGCAGGAATATAGAACAAAATAACGTGTTCACTACATCTTTTATTCCAGCTATAATATCGGCGATACTGAACTTGGAACAGCTGGTGCAGCTGATGTGCTTTGGAACGCTCTTTTCATTTACCGTTGTTGCCTCTTGCGTCGTTTTGCTCAGGTATGTTTCACTACAATTACTGTATTTACTATGTTTACAGATTTAACAACGTGATACCACATTGTGGCATTGGATATTTTTAAAGAAACATAACATTTTGAGATGTGTCGATTTGGGAAACTATTTGGTAAGGTACAGCTAGATCTTATAATAAAGTTACAAACACTATTATTCACAACGTATACCTAGAAACCAAGTTGATGTTCTAAAGACATGACGAATTATCCGCGGTTCACGAAATATAGGAGAAGCGCAAATATAGCTATTGGTATGATACGAGGCTTCAATATTAACTTTAAAAATTGCATATTTTTTGTAATTACCCATGTACTAATATGGAGAAAGTATGCGATGATCTTGTAATTATACAAACATCCGTCGGCAGGCATGTCACCACAAAGTATACAGTCGCAACAATTTTTGGCACAATGTATTGTTACAATTTGGCCGACATTCATGATTTCTGAAGGATCGCTATTCCTATTTTAGTCTGGTTTGTGTCTATTGTTCGACTGAAATACTCGCAATGCCGTATTTGCCAGTTTATTATAAAACCGGATACAAGTGGGTTTGTATGTGAAAGAAATGCCGAAGAGAAATTTTCGTACCAAATAGTACACTTTGAATTTACTAAAAAATCATCAATCATTTGGTTTAAAGGTACTGCTTGATATTTATCATTGTAAATGCAGAGATGCGGTATTGTTTTGGCGAAATAATCTATAATGTAGACTTTTATTTATTTTAGGTACAGATCGCCCATCGTCTTGGAAACGTCACCCGGGCTTATCAAACAGATTTTCGGCTATGGAGATAAGCTGGCCACGAGAGCCACGTCCAACGTTATTGTCGTCGCTTTAGTTATTTACAGTAAGTTATCATTATTTGTATCTAATTTGCTACATGTTGATTCAAGCTGTCCTGCTGGATTAGTATTATCCTGGCAATCAATATTGGAGTCTGCTTTAGATTTTACCTAATTTAGCTCCAAGCCAAATAGTACAGTTTAAAGGTCATATTTGCTTGCTCTCTTCGATGCAATTTACAATCCTAGCGCTTAGATGTTACACGATAGGTACGTAAAATAAAAACAAAGATCTGTTTGATATATCTGCGTCCCTACACAAAATGTATTTTAATAAGCATGAAGTGTTAAATAGGAAGAAGAAGCAAGATGCTTCAAGAACATTGTTTATCGAGCAAAATTGATAATGTTCCAGTAAGCCTGTGCATATCAATAGCAGCGGTGATGGTGCACACGGCGCAGCCGCTCGTGCCGAGCGTGGTCCTGCACGCACTGGCCGTGCTGGCCGTGGTCGTCATGGCGCTGCAGCCCAAGGCTAAGGAGAACCTGGACTTTAAGGTCGGATACTGTAGGCAACTTTGCTTATAACATATTACAATTCACTTTCCGCGTGTAATGGAGACTATTTGTAGCTTGACGTTGTCATCAAACTTATTATATAGGCACAAGAACGTTGAACTATGTCTCCCTAAATTGATAAAAGCTGAACAGCGGACTTACTGAACAATATTGAGTCTAATCATAGACTTTTGTTTTTGAGTCTATATTTTTATTTGCAGGCGCCCCTCGTGCCGTTCATCCCCTGCCTGAGCATTTACGCCAATGTCAATTTGATGGTCGCCATCAACTTAGACACATGGATATATGTTGCCATATGGTTTTTAATCGGTAAGCATATGCTGTTTTCAATTATAATTTGCCTAATGATGTCATGATTCAGTAATTTCGCTGATTTGACAATGTTCTTCCTTTTTCAGGAATTCCAGTTTATATTTTATGCCTATGCTGCTACAAACAAAAATTCGCCAATGACTACGAAGCGAAAGATCACATGAATACAAACGGCAAGCCTCCGGTGCAAATAGTGGTGGAATCACCGACTCCTCCAGCTACCATTACCCACGCTAGTAACGATGGAGACCGAGTACAGAATGAAGAAATACAAACACAAGAGGTCGAAGAGAAAGCGGTCAGACCGTATAATGAAGAAATAGCAGTGCAACAAGTGGTCGTAGAATACGAAGAGAAGGAAGCTAAAATTATAGATTTGCTAGATCAAGTGCTGCAAGCTGAAGAAGATTCGTATGGAGAGGTTATAAGTCTTAAGGAAACTAAAGAAAATAATCCAGTGATACATAGAAAGTCGTTAAGTGAATTGTCTGACGCAGGATCGGACGCATCGTTGGGTAACCAAGCGTTATCTAAGTACGATGTGGTCGCTCAAGTACATCGCGAGGATTTGCCCAAAGTTTACGAAGAAGAAGAAAAAGCCGACAGTAGCGACGATGTTCCTAATGATGATTACGAAGAAGTAACTGCATTTAATGATAGTGAAACCAATTCACGAACGGACGAATCTGGATATTCAGATACTATTGATAGAACGCCATTAAACGAACCAATAGAGGATAATAAAGAAACTTCCTTTATACCAATTCCACCTCCGATGGACGAAGACTATTTCAAACCTACGAATTATCCTAAGTTCAATACGGTACCACACAAATATTCAAAGCGAGAAGTTGAAGAAGAGGAATATGAAATTAATCAACCCAGGGACAGTGTCCAATCAGATAAGTCGAATAGTAGTTATGGTGACGGTAGTATGAGATTCGGTAGTGATAGACAAATCAAATTTATGAATAAATTGAATGACATATTCCAGAATAAAATGGCTAGCGATGAAGAAGAGCCAAGGAAAAGATCACATTCGACAGGCACTGTTCCTGATGTAGAACTATCAGTGAGTCGTGACAGACCTTCATTATTTTTAAGCTTGCAAAAAGAATTGCTGGCCGGCGAGGCCGCACAAAATTTACGTCATATTAGCACAGAACAGAAAGCACAAGAACCAGAGCCAAGCGAAACTACTGAACCAAAGGTTGCAGAAGATATTTCAATGAGTAGAGAAGACTTAAAAAGTAAATTGGAAAATATATTCGCAACTGGTGGACCACAATTATTGAAACCTAGATTAATGAAATCAAATCCCCCAACACCCGAGGAGGCACACACTGACACCTCTAGTACGGAGAGTTTACAGAAGTTACCTAAAATGGAGAAGAATGACACATTGAAGCGACAGAAAGCGAAGTTTGGTGAGGTTTTGAACTCTTTTAGACTGAGTTTGAATAAGGATGACGATGTGTAATGTTTGTAAAGCAGGAACAAGATCTTTTGCCAGAAGTTTTCACTTGCTTAATTCTTAAGTGGTCATATTAAAGTAGTAATAATAAGCTTCTGTTGCAAAAAACACTGGGGAAATGTGCCTTCTTGTCTTGCTTCTCATAGAAAAATGAACTTATTTTTCACTAGGGTATTGATACCTAGTCGTAATTAAGTGCCTTATTTTGTGTAATATTTATGTTATAGTGTATGCATGAGGTGTTTGATGTATCTAGGTCTATAATAGTGAAAATCATGTGCAATAAAACTAGTGTATGTTTGTAGATATGATGTATCATATCTAGAACTATAGTTCTTAAGTAGTCCTTCCGTATGTAAATCACAATCCGTAAGACTGAATTGTCAGGAAGAAACCAGAGGTAGGTGACAATATTTGGATAGATATTCAACAGACTGTAGTTTTCAAAATGTACTATACTATTCCAATTGTAATAAAATATTATAAATTAGTCAAATCATTTTAATTTATAACGTCTTCTCACTCTTGCGAGATAATAAAAACATCCAATAATATGAAAGTGAAAGAGTAAATTTGTAATAAATAGTTCTAAAGTTGTCTTCTATAGTATGACTTGTCTGCCATTTCTAAACATTAAGACTACGAAATCATTAAAATCATAAGAACAAATTAATTTTATTACAAACATCATAAATTACTAACAAAATGCGTCAATATGGTGCGCGGTCGTTCTAGGCGCGCCTTCAAGTAGTCTCGCACTTGTACAACTCGTGTATCACTTCCTGTATTTCTAGCTCTTTCGCACAGCTCATGAGTATGTCATCGATTATCTGTTCGGATAAGCTGCAACATTTATTTGAGCTTAGTTTTTACAGTACAATATTTAGCAATCATTACCATTTTCCTCAAAGTCCTTCAGAGCCGATTAGAGCAGAAGGTAGCGAGATAGGTGCTCAAAACCTAATCCAGATTATTAAAGCGTACATAAAGGGACCACCAAGGGCCGAAAAAAAGCTTTTAGGGTACATAAAAAACCTAACATAACAACCAATTATCCCGCTGTGTCGACAAAACAGTACACTCAGCGCTTAAAGCTTGCACCGAAAAGCGCTTCAAATATCAACATAAATTACTGAATTCAATAGTAGCGATATTTTGGTGCCTTAAAGAAAAACCATTACTTGAGAATAAAAGCGATAATTGCGGGTTACAATCACACAAAAAGGTTACAACCACCAGTTTAAAATAGCGAATTCACAAAAAATAATGGTTTGAAACTGACCTGCAGATCATCTCCCAAGGTTTGCCAACGGTGCTGTTGGCGTACATGGGGCTGGTCAGCATATGCTGGATGAACTTGGTCCTGTATTGGAACAGATTTTCTGATGTCTTCTCTGGGATATTGAACACCATCCGGTACCGCTCGAGGTCTCGAGGCGTCGTGGGTGCCTTTTGGACTAGCGGCTTTGGCACCTTCTTTTGGATTGTTTCTTCTAATATCTGTGAATATTTGAATGTATTACTGATTGCTTAGCTATGTAAGAACTGCTAGTGAATATGGTGACGTATCGATTGAATAATGAATATTAGGGAAATAAAAGAGTAGATAAAAATTTGTGATATAACCAAGTTGGTCAAACGATCGCCACAAAGGTGGGCGCAGGAAATTTCCTTTCCCTGATTTTCAATATTGTTTATCGCTTGCCGTCTGATACATAGTCGATCATACATACCCAGCAGTTGACAGTGATTTTTTTTCAAGAAGGTAATACTTACTCTGAGAAGTTGCGGGGTGCTAGGCTGCCGCGGACTGCCTCCGCTCACACACAGCAGCTGAGCGTTCTTCACTCCCACTATGCGTTCCGAGCGTCTAAAGCAAGGAAATTAATTATTTTCATTAAAATCTGAGCTTAACAATACCTACATATTGACTGCACCTATTTGCGCTAAAAATATTTTCTAGGGCATATTTTCTGCTCCTGATAACTTTCTATCCACAGGCTTACATCAAATTAAGTAAATAAAAAGCATGACCGCTACCGATAAAATAAATATATGGGGCATTTAATTCAAATTCGTTAATGTGACAAAATATATAGCCGAGTTCCCCCCTAGTGAGTATAAAAAATAACATATTCAGTGTTCACCTTTCAAATGTTTTAAAAACCCATCACCCCCCTACACATTATAACTTGGCAAAGTGACAAGTCGCATCGACAAAATGTTTAAATGTCGTAGCGTCTAGACGTCGCGCCTCGCGCCCTGGGGCCGGACCCTCCGGCGGGACGCTCGTACATCACGCTAGTTGCCGCGACGACCTCACTGCGCCCTTTGTCATATAAACCATTAATCTATGATTAAAGGTCGTACTTGTTTATAATCTTCATTAAATTAATGGTAGATTGGATGAGATTGACGGAAGCAAGGATGGAAGGATGGTAACATAGCCTATATAGAGCCTATATAGACTAGACTGAATTATTACGATGAAATAAGTTTCGTGTCATCTGAAAGAGGAATTAAATTCTAATTCAGTTTATATCTTTGTGTGATTTTTACCTGGTTATGAATAGCTAAGTATTCTATTTTAAATATTTCCATACAATAGCGGTTAAGTAGCAAATGATCTCACATATTCATTAGGGTCGTTTCTGGTAAACATAAAGAGCTAATTATGGTGTTCGTAAGCTTGCAAGCGTCAAAACTCATATAACATTTTCTATAGTAGTATGTAAGAATGTAAAGTATAAGATCGATCTTATATTCTACTAGGTGAAACAGAAAGGGTTTACTATTTTTTTGCAACTTAACTTTGTAAATCTAAAACTATCGGCTTTGTGGGACAGTTGAAGTACTTTAGGTTTAGTAGACTTATGAAATCTACCAACAGCTGTATCCCTGTAACACCTTTTGTTTTTCAAGTTTCCTCCAAAGCTGATAGTTTTAGAATTACAAAGTTAAGTTTTGAAAAAAAAGTATACCCTCTATGTTTCAATCTGTATAACAAAAGACTCTGCCTTACTAAAAAAATCATATCAGAAAGATTCATAACTCATGTTAAAAGGACACACGTCACGTCAAATTTGTATAAATAAGTAAATCGGGAGTGCGACGAGATGATCGCGCATCTGATTCCCGCGACGGAGCCCAGATTGAGTCGACCTTGCGCCGGCACACTTGATGTCACACCGACTATCTTCCGTCAAAGCAATCATATTTATGGCTAGTGCAAGATAATGTTACAAGTGTTACATGGTCCCGTTTATTTTCGTGGATGACAGAATGTTTTGCTGGTACTTTGTATGATACGGCAATGTTATAATTGGTGATGGATGTCGAATGGAACCACCATATGAATAGCATTTCAAATTACGTATTCCGTCCCCTGAAGGTACTAATCATCGTTTAAATTACAGTGGTCCAGTCCATGCAGCAGTGATAGCCGATTGATTAAGCACGCGTCTTGCGGGCACCAGTTCCTGGGTTCAACCTTGGTTCGTACCTCTCGGTTTTCGAAACCTATGTGCGAATTATAATTTCTATATGATTATCACTTGCTTATGGTGAAGGAAAACATCGTGAGGAAACCTGCATGGCTTAGAAAATCTAACCAATTTTCGAAAGACATGTGAACTCCGTAATCCCGCACAAGGCCAGCGTGGTGGATTACTACCTGAATCCCCCTAATAGTAAGGAGGTACGTGCCCAGGAGTGGGACGTCAAAAAAGGCTAAATTATTTTATTAATACATTGGTCCATATATTTTTTATTTCGAATTCATATTAAAATAAATTTAAAACCATGGCGAATCTAAAAGAAGGTATATAGCTTATTATCAAAAAAGAAAAATGAATATTCTGTAGTTCCACTGTTAGTTTAGTTTACACATGCGGGTAAAGTTCAGTCTATGCAACATATTCGTATGGCAATATTAGTATTTAAGATCTAAGTTGCCGAGTACCTACTTACCTAAGTTCCCTCCCTTTTACCGAACAAACGATAGCTTTGATAAACACAGGCAGGTCACGCACGAACGTTAGCCAAAAGTAAACATGACCTAAACCTAGTAATCCTCATGAGTTGGCCTTGGCCGAGGTAAAAATAAATGAGGGGGGAACGGTAGCGAGCTGGCTTCGATGGAATCTGACCTGATGGGGTGAGGCACGGAGCGGCACCCGGTACGGAGATGGCACGCGAAGGTGCCAAGTTTGTGGGAAGACATTTTGAAAATAGTACAGTTTATGGAAATGTATAATATTTTCCATTATCCAGCATTAGATGAGACAAGATAAGAGGCACGTTAGCCGTCGATTTTGATTTATTTTAATAAGAATAAGATGTATCACCCTCCTCACATAGCCAAATGTTACCCCCGTTAGACATAGAGCTATTAAATAAAAGGACAGTGTAAAAACTGTGCATTTAATTTTTTCACAAAGCTCCGTCGGGTGGAGCAATAGTAGTTTTTGCCGTTTTTTCGGTAGAAATATAATATACTTACGAGCGCTTTTGGGATTGCATAATATATTTTAATAAAATTTTAGTTACTACTTAATTGATCTTAACAATCGAGTGGCCCTCCACAGGTAGGAAGCACACCGCACACCCATCACAGGCATTACACGTGAGAGACGAGTCCGCTCGTACAATTTGCATAAACCCATCGTCTCGTCGCCGCAGTTGCATCGCAAACAAGTGGCCCGCGCCCGCGATGAGCTAACCGCACGTGAGGGCCGGGAGCTACGGTCGCGGTGATCATCGACTTCGCATTTTAATTCAATTTATTAAGCTAATTTGCTAATTAATATTGTATTTACACTTGCTACCTACTTTACCGTATCACGAGTGCAAGTATTGGGAACTATGAACGTAAGCCAGGCATTTGGCGAAACTGATGTACCTATAGGTGTGTGTAAACCCAAATTATATATTTTAATTCATTTACAATGACTTTGCAAGCCTATTTCAAAACAAAGTGCTATGGTAATTAATGCGCATGTACACTTAATGCCCAACACCAATCATATGGCAAACTAAGCAATACCTATGCATATGCTTGAATGGTCTAAAAGAGAGTGCCTACTTGCGAGTCTTCAGTTTTTAATCAAGTTATTGGTATCAGTGGTCATGAACTAAGTGGTGTAACAAACCGAAAACAATGGGATGGGATGCCGCGAGCTCGCGTCGGGAAAGGCAACCGTTATCCAACATGGTACGATATCGTAATAATACGTGATCCAAACAACGTGACACAAGTATATACAAGTAATTTATGACATCTGTTCTATTCTAGGATCAGGAAGAAACATTTTCGAAAAGATATGACTCTCGGCAGGCCACTATCCACCACGGGTGGTACAGTGCGAGTGGCGGATTTCACACGTCTCTTGAGTAGGAATGATTAACAGTTTATTAGTGGAGTTACAAAACGATGCGTTAAGATTTGTTTGTCTCAAAATTCCGCTTATATTGACTTGTTGCCACCTATTTCAAATAAAGAAGAATCACTAAGTAAAGTCCTCGGTTTATTTGGCAGTCATGCTACGTCGGCATATTTAGATTATATTTTTGTTGATATTTTCCGCTAGTATTTACTCGCTACACAAATGTTCAAGTCTCACATATTTCTTGAAACTTCGTCAAAATTATGCAGTCCTCAAATTTTTGTTTTTTTCAGGACAGGTTTTATATGAGACGCTTGCAGATCGGTTTATGTCCAATATAAAAAAATGACTTATTGTTACTAAGTTGGTCAAATGTAAGACTTAAGCTTCGTAGCTTAAGTCTTACTTTTTTCTTTTCGACTTCGAAGAGACACAAAGAGAGTGTATTCAAATTTCACACCCAAAGATGTTTATCTACATAACTTCGCTCAAACTTTATCTATAAGACTATAAGAAAAAAATTTGTACGCAAACATTGAAAAGCGGAATATCGTATCTTTGTAGTACCTTCAATATATATACGTACTTCTGAGAATAATAAAACACTGATAAATTGATAGATAACAATACTAAACATACATACAGATACATAATTTTCAGCAAGTATTTTTGAACATTTGTTCAGGTCAAATTGGACAAATGAACTAGTATTAAAAATGCTCGAAATCATAGCAGCGCATGCTCAAATCAATCTGCCTACATTGAACGTACCTTTATATAGTTTACTAGCGGCCCGCCCGGCTTCGCACGGGTACATTACGGTTACATTATTGGAGTTATAGTATGGATCTATAATTTTAAAAAAAATATAATATAGCCTATGTCACCCGGGGATAGTGTAGCTTCCCAACAGTGAAAGAATTTTTCAAATCGGTTCAGTAGTTTCGGAGTCTATTCATTACAATCAAACAAACAAAGTTTTCCTCTTTATAATATTAGTATGATGAGTCTTTGATACCTAGCATTAAACTTGATTACTTTTGTACTAGAAATATTTAAATTATTCTCATTAAAAATCAATATATTTATATTGCTTCAACCAAACATCAACCGACGCATCTGCCTTGGTGCAGGATGCTTTTCAAATTTATATATTTGGACAACACACCAAATAACAATCACTTAGACTATGTTATAAAAACATCAAATTTGTGGTCTAGATCGAGATCCAAGACGTGTTGACACATAGAATACGACATTCACGAGTAAGGAAGGGTTGGCGTATTCTTAACCAGCCACATGAAACTTCTCTCTACTACATTTGGATTAGGGTAGGTTGAATCCTATCCGAGTGACATGTGAACGAAATTCCATATACAGCTTTCAGAAAAAAATTACCTCAATTCGCAGTTTTAGTACTCATTCATACTTATACCAATCTTATCAGATACGCCAAATTGTAACTCGTTCAAAACAAAGATTAGCTAGCAGTACTTACAATAAAATGTTTTATAGCAATTCGAATAAACTAATATGTTTATTAATGGAATGACGACGATTTATTGATAACAATGAATAAGTAGAGTTGCTGAGGTGAGTATAATCGATTTTGCTAGCTGGGACACTTCACGGAATAACGTTTTTTGGAAGATGAAGTAGATTCTTACTGGTACCTAAAAGTCTTGAACAGGACAAAATACTAGTTTGTAATTCGTTTTCAGATTTTTATATGTTATTTATATTTGGTTATTTTTTAAAATGCGTTATCTATATGTATGTTTCGTTATTCGTAGACTTCTCATCCGGAATACGTCATCATTAATCTGGAATACTTGCCGAAGTCCGTTCAATCTATACAATATGTAAAGTATAGTAGAATAAGTTTTGGGGTTTCCTAATTTTATAAATTCCATGTTTTGTGAAGTCAATGTAACAATATAATGGTCTGTGATGACGCCTGACATAAACTTCATCAGAAATGTATAGATCCAGATTCATTGATCATGATAGGAACGTGTGAGCCCACATGTGGCCATTGTTTATCATTCTTTGAAGCACTCATTAAGCGGCGCGCGCGCATTGCCGCCCACGCATTTTACAATTACTTATTATTTAGATAACGCCCATTCCCGTGTAAAAAAACGATCGGCCTGGCAATATTGAGAATACTAATAGATTTTTTGACTAAGCGAGTTCCATAGTGCCTCATAATGTTTTTAAAACCTAATAGAGTTAAGTACTTATAAGACTCATAAAGGAAGTCAATTGAAAGGTTGCTTCTAAGCCACCATTATTGTCACTCTTAGGTTGATTTTGATGTCCGAAAATAGAAATCGAATTGAAAGAGGTTCATTTTGTTCGCTAACTTGTTAGTTCTTGGAGTGCAAAGGGGTGATATCCTGCGTAAAGTTACACTCAAGAAAGCGATGGCGAGTCGTTTCTCCAGAGTGCACAAACAACTCAGCATGGTAAAATTTGGAATATTTTATGAATTATCTACAGGCTTCCTAATATTTTAAAGCAGTACTTAAAAAAAAAAACTTTATCGAAAAAAGTCGCCTAAAAGGGTATTCATAATATATTACTGTACTTAAGGAACCCTACACACCAGTCCTTTACCAAATTTTGTGCAACGACCAGAAGCTTACACCTCATCTCGTCAGGTGTAATTAGTCATAACGCCCAATACGGACACATGTAGGAGTGACCCGACACGCATAGCTTGATGATAACTCCCTCCTTGTCTGATCACCAGTGTAGGTGAGAGAGGTGTATAGTTTGCGCCCGTTACTCGCCTCCCCATGGGCTCAATGAAAGCCCGTATAAAGATGTCGGCGGACCTATGAGTAATTATCGCAAAGGTGCGATATGAAAAACTGTTCTGTGTCACGGAATAGTTTTTGCCAATGAGCATAAGGTTGAATAAACTATGGGTTTCCTGGTTATTTGGTACTAATTTGATAAATAGAAAAGCATAGGCACGAATTTTCACCATTAGGAAGAATAAATACAGTTTGCATAATGTATTTTTAATTGTTTAAGAACGAAAAGTCATCCCACCACGTCATATTTCAGTCAACCAGTGTTGTTAATGTCAATTGAGATATTTATTACAGAAGGCTTTACGTAGAGCAGAAGCTCTACAATGTGTTTTATGTTCGCTAGTTGCTGGCGTCTACGTCAAATATCTCTATGAAAATGTTGCTCCTATCGGTTACTTAAAACTTTAAGTTGTCGTGACTCTCGCGAACTTATGAACTCCTGGTAGACCTACAGGAAACAAATGGTTACTCAGTCTAGATGTTAAAGACCTTAAAAATAGCAAAATCATAAAATAATTCATGATTAACTCACACTGAACCGTCTCCGCTGCACAATTGCTTGAGGAGTCTCGTCACTTCGCACCGCGCCGGCGCCATGCTTGACATCTGTGAACAGCAAATAATAACTTCAATCCAATAGCAGCCATACAAATACCAATAAATATGATCTATGAAAAACTGATTATAAGAAATTAATTTAAAAATTTCCAAGGGCCAATGATTCAGGGCCAAGGAAATTTGCTTCCCCTACACACTGTGGTATTTGACTCGATTTTCGGACATGGTCTTTTTATTGCAGAATTAGATAATATTATAGATTTATAACGTTAGAGTAGAACTCCCGTGTGTCAATTTCACTTATTTTCAGAGTAATTATTTTTTTTTAAAGACGCTCTTTTTTTCGGTGAACATGTAAAAAAAATTACTGCTCTCAAATTATATGATTATTTAAAGATTTGATTTCAGTGTATATAAGAATGTCTAAAGCTGCATTTTTTGAAGTAATTTTGGTAATTATATATGCAGTGGAACGCGAGCAATTAATTATTTTAACATTTTAATTCTATTTTTTTTACTCCTAAACTAAGCTGTAGTAGCAAATAATTTTGATACATCTAGAATATATATGCCATGAGCAATATGTATAAAAAAAAACCGAAAGCTAATCTCACTTGGTATAGAAGATACAGTGACTTAAGTTTTTTGAAAATTTTCGGCGAAAATACGGATGATTTTCATCGAACATTTTAAACAAGTTATTAACATGCAGTACTATAAAATAAGCTTTTATTACCTATTCCTCAATTAATTCAGCACTGTGAAATTGCTGATTGTCTTCTGCCAAACCTAAGCACTCATCCAGCATCTGATTTTCAGCATCTGTTCTTGATTCTTTATTGAAGTCGGTATCCATTTCTAAATGTTCTTCGTTGACGTTGCTGGCATCTAGTGGTTTTATTAAGGCTAATGCCAGCTGTGGTAGTGGTCATTTTTTTCTGCCTGTTACGCATCCGTATATTTGAAATTAGTTGGTCGGACGACTCCAGATCCCTGTTAAACAAATCGATCATAGTGGTCATGCGATTAATTTTTCGACAATGATGCTCTCGATCAAGTCTCCAGAATGTATTTCTTGATTCGGCAGCTTGCTCGGATAACATGCCAATAGGTAAATCCGTAGATTTCATAATATTTGCGCCGTGGACCAGTATTTTATGTATTGTGACGGGCATGGGATACCATTCGTAGTACGAGAAAACGTCCTACAGAAATGATTGAATTTTTCATCATCTGTCGGCAAGCCGCTAGACAGCACTATTAATATAGTGTGCAGATCATCAAGGAGCCATTTTTCAAGATCGAGGATTTTGGCAAACTTTTCCCGGTTTTGTTCAGAGAGTGCTATGCGTGCCGTATTTCCATCATTAGTTGTTCCAGCGTTATGCTTTACGATGTCAACTAGTAGACCCATTTGATTTTGCATTTTGTCTTGGATTGCTTTTTTTTTTCTGCAATCGGACGACTGAGAAAGTTCTGTTCGAGTGGCTCCTTGATGATCTGCAGACTATATTAATAGTGCTGTCTAGCGGCTTGCCTACAGATGATGAAAAATTCAATCATTTCTGTAGGTCACTTGCATATAAATACGTCTCGTACTACGAATGGTATCCCATGCCCGTCACAATACATAAAATACTGGTCCATGGCGCAAATATTATGAAATCTACGGATTTACCTATTGGCATGTTATCCGAGCAAGCCGCCAAATCAAGAAATAAATTCTGGAGACGTGATCGAGAGCATCATTGTTGAAAAATTAATCGCATGACCACTATGATCGATTTGTTTAACAGGGCTCTGGAGCCGTCCGACCAACTAATTTCAAATATACGGATGCGTAACAGGCAGAAAAAATGACCACTACCACCGCAGGCTAGCCTTAATAAAACCACTAGATGCCAGCAACGTCAACGAAGAACATTTAGAAATGGATACCGACGTCAATAAAGAATCAAGAACAGATGCTGGATGAGTGCTTAGGTTTGGCAGAAGACAATCAGCAATTTCAAAGTGCTGAATTAATTGTGGAATGTGTAATAAAAGCTTATTTTATAGTACTGCATGTTAATAACTTGTTTAAAATTTTCGATGAAAATCATCCGAACTTTCGCCGAAAATTTTCAAAAAACTTAAGTCACTGTATCTTCTATACCAAGTGAGATTAGCTTTCGGTTTTTTTTATACATATTGCTCATGGCATATATATTCTAGATGTATCAAAATTATTTGCTACTACAGCTTAGTTTAGGAGTAAAAAAATTAGAATTAAAATGTTAAAATAATTAATTGCTCGCGTTCCACTGCATATATAATTACCAAAATTACTTCAAAAAATGCAGCTTTAGACATTCCTATATACACTGAAATCAAATCTTTAAATAATCATATAATTTGAGAGCAGTAATTTTTTTTACATTTTCACCGAAAAAAAGAGCGTCTTTTTTAAAAATTCATAACTCTGAAAATAAGTGAAATTGACACACGGGAGTTCTACTCTAACGTTATAAATCTATAATATTATCTAATTCTGCAATAAAAAGACCATGTCCGAAAATCGAGTCAAATACCACAGTGTGCCCTATAAAGAATTTGCGAGACAACAGTCAAGAAACTATAAGAACTTAAACATCGGTCGAATAGTATTTCGCCTGCAGCAACTGGAAATTGCCGATCCAAGGTTCATTGGGATCCCGAGGATAAGAGCCTTGACAGAGAAATCTTAATTGATCTTTCTCTCAGTCGACAAAAGGCGAGCCAACCGTCTTGCCGTGCAGCAGTCCCCAATGCAACAATTACGTCACCGTGGGCGATAACGAGCCGGTATTTTCGCGAGCGCACGCCGCCGCCGCCGGCCGCCAGTCCGCGACTTGCTCCCGTGACAGACGATCGCACCGTCCCACGACCAGTGACAAGCGCCGACACCGCCAGACAATATGGTGAGTGTTTGTAAACTTTGATACACCTTCATTATATTCTTATGGACCAGTTACTTAGAGATAATAAGTGAAAATTTAATAAGAAGTCATTGGAATTTTCTCAGAGTTCTGGAGTTTTTATTTAGTCTAAGATTAGCCGCGGCTCCCCTTGACAAAATGAAATTCGGGTGTTACGAGTTTTATTAGGAGTTTATTACTGAAGATGTCGGAGTTTATATTTTCGTAAACAAAATGAAGTTCACAAAACTTTTCATAGTTTGTTGTCAAGCCAAATATTGTAAGACCAATTTCAACCGTCATTATTATTATCCTTGATCACTCTGGCTTTAAATCTAGCCATTTAGGAATCGATGTCGATGCGATATTTTTTATCATTAACATTAGTCAGAAAACGGGTTGTTTACAATAAGTTGACAATCCTCAAAATAAGGATCGCATTAGATGAATTGTGCTTCATAATAAAATTATTTGCAGAATTATTGTTCAAATAGTAAAATCCTGTTTCAATGTTATTAACAAAAATTATACATAAAGTCCAATAAATGAGGTATTTACAAAAACTAGTGGTCACCCGTGGTCGAAATTACCATAATTCATTTAAATTTTAATTTTAAACGTCATTATGGTTTTATTATTAAAGACTATTTAATACTGGTAAGCAGAATGTACTATGGAAGTCCCGTTTGTCAGTCAGACATTCAGTCAGTCAGTTACCAAGTAGAAGCTACAAATGTGTGTGTGTCAAACGCATAATAGTGTGTTTAATGTTTTATTTATTGATATTAATGCATTTTATGCATATTTAAAAAAAATCAATTGCAGTCTGCTTTCCTTCTCTATATAAACTACTAGCTATGCCCGTGACTTCGTCCGCGTGGAATAGTGTCTTTGGGTAGCATTTTTAATTATTTAGGCTATTTTTTTTACAAATAAGACATACGTATAAATACTTTAATGAGCTATTTGCAGTGTTTTACTGCAAAGAGCTATATTTCCATACAAACTTTCATCCCCTATTCCCTATTGTTATTTTACACCCTTGAGGGTAAAACTTTTACGAACTTTGAATGTCATATTTATTTATATCGAATCAACAGCCAAAAAAATAAGCTTCTAGCTCTAAAAATTACGACACTTCCATACAACTTTTCATCCCCCCTTTCAACCCCTTAATAGTACATTGTTACACGAGTGGTGAAAGTGACTTAATTAGTCCCGAGACGTAGCGAGGGCGCTAAAAGTTCGAGGGACAAAATAAGTCTTTCACCCGAGGTAAACACTGTGCTTTTCATTACGAATACAAGGAAAGTAAATATAAAAACAGGAGTTGGCTAAAGAAATAATACAAGGAAGTATAAACAATACTCTACAACTCGAAAAAAAAAATTAAGATCAGATTGCCGCCTATTTTTTTTTTCGGTGGCCGGCCAACTTCATTATTTAGCCATTATTTTTCATTTTCATCTTTATATATTTTGCCCAAATCTATGTTATTTTAAAGAAATTCTTGAAACTAAACTATAATTAAGTCATTTAAAAATATATATTATTTAATTAAGGTGAAAGCGCCTGTCTAGCCCGCGAAGTTCAAATTTTTTGAGTTCTTTTATAAATTTTTCAAATTCTGACAATAAAAAAAGACAAATTTTGTAATTCGCGAAAAAGACCGTGTGCAGTGCATTTATTAATACATTTATTTTACTCTAAATATTATCACGGTGGATATGATACTAGTAAATCACTAAATATACAAAAATTGCCAGATTATCTGGATAGCTGTCGTTATTGAAATGTTTAAGAGTAAGTTGGATATATTAATAAATGCACTGCACACGGTCTTTTTCGCGAATTACAAAATTTGTCTTTTATTGTAGTCAGATTTTGAAAAATTTCTAAAAGAACTCAAAAAATTTGAACTTCGCGGGCTAGATGGGCGCTTCAGCCTTATACTTAACTTTATGTTATTTCAATTTTACATCGTGCTGTAATTGAGTGACTGTAGAAAAAGTTTGAACATGGTTCCATAGAAATGTGAAAATGGAACTAGTTTTTTTTTAATAATTTGACAGCTGTCAGTTGAAAGCGATTCTCCCGGGCCGGAAAAGTATTACTTTCAACCCGCTCCTCAGGGACTTCAGACCTACTTTCAGAGTATGAGTAATGAAAAACTCTTTTTTAGCATTAAAAAGTAGCCTATGTCCTTTCTCAGGCTCTAGATTATCTGTGTATCAAATTTCATTGAAATCGGTTCAGTACTTTTGGCGTGAAAGAGCGACAAACAGACAGACAGACAAACAGAGTTACTTTCGCATTTATAATATTAGTGTAAGGATAAGGATAAGTGTGCCAAATTTTATACTCCTCCGACAGCGCAATTTTTGTAAAAAGTTGTACAATTTTTTTCCGTCACGTATATAGATATTTTAGGTATACGTTATGTCACGTACATATTTTATGTTAAAGGAAAAAGGTAATATTTATATATTTGTCAACGTGTTTCCCGGACACAGGTAAGTACTGTAGTCAACGGGAAAACAATTCCAATTTGATCTGTAAGTAAGGCGCCATTGCCACTATAATTGCCTTATTATATATAACATAGCGACTACTGTTATTGTTGTTATGTATTTAAATTTGGAAATCAATATTAATTTATGAAGTTATCCTTCTCTTTAATTTACTACCTACTTGCTATTAGTGATTAAATAATCAAAGTTTTTTTTTTTCAATCTAATCAGTAGGTAACAAGGTCGAGCTGTCCCTTCCGGTCTCGTCAAAACCATATCCCGTGTTATCTTTAAAACTAGTACATACGTATTTTTTTTGTATATTCGTCGTTGTGCATTTTTTGTATCTTTTTAATCTATGGCTTTATAAGATCTGAGTAAAGCTGTTGTTTATGTAATTTATTTTAGATATTTAAAGTGTTCAACTAATGTTTTTTATTCAGACTTCTGGGCAAGTTAGATCAATCTATTGCGCACTATATTTCTAGTGTCTTGTAGTCCTCTTTGGAATGACATCATAGGGTTTGTTCCCAGACCGATTGTAAGTAATTAGCGACATCTGAATGAGTCGGTGTGATGGAGAGTAATGCGCTCAATTAATTGATGATTGTTATATGTGTTGCTTATAAACGATACAATAATAGATCCCTTCGTAAGAAAGATTGTTTATGTTAAGACTTTATAAAGAATCAATGTAGCTTGAATCAGAACTTTAACGCAATCATGTGGAATTCAATATTACTTAAACGAAGCAGTTGTTTATAGAGACAAAATTGAAGAATGAACATCATAGGCACATAAAGACTACGAGACGAAAGTAGATGCTAGCTTATAGGTTAAGGGATTATTTCAACATCGCAAGGAAGGTTAACTTTATATCATACAAGCGACCCACCCCGGCTTCGCACGAGTGCAATAAATCATTAGTGTTTCTTTCCTATATTATGCATGTATTATACATATAAACCTTCCTCTTGAATCTCTATCTATTAAAAAAATCCCCATCGAAATCCGTTGCGTAGTTTTAAAGATTTAAACATACATAGGGACATACAGACAGCGGGAAGCGACTTTGTTTTATACTATGTAATGATGAGGAAGAGAAAGAGGCTGCTCTAGATCGTAGCAGGTAGAGAAAACTTCAATAGCTATACTAACTAAGGTACAACCCGCAAATTATAAGAACACAAACACGAAAATTACTGTCCGAAAGAGTTATATACGTATACTATTGTTTGGTTGAAGCAGACTTTACAGATCTGGCTAGTTCAAGCATCATACTGAAAAGCGCCGTGCGTTAGTATAAGAATTTATTTTAGAAATTGACGATACTATAAATACTTTCGCTAATTTTGAGCGTTCAAAACAAAAAATAAATGTTGCAATAACTAGATTACTGCTCTGTCCGAAGGCCGAGACAATAAACCGTGGGGCAATAACAATAATGAACATCAGAATAGGCACAGGTTATAAATACCGGCGTTACGAGTTACGCTTTTACGAGTTCAGCTGCAAATCCTTCCAAATCGCACGAATTTGCCAGCATCTGCCGTAATGCTCCTATATACTAGTTAGTACATCTGTACAGGTGGTATAAACAATGTTGTCTCTGGACTTATGTAGAAACTAGTGATGTAACGAATGTTGGATTTTTGACATTCGCGAATGCGAATGCGAATGCGAATATTTGGCTTCAACATTCGCGAATGCGAATGCAAATGTTGACTTTCAAATAAGAAACCCTAAATTGAAAATTAAAAAACTTTTTAATAGGTATAAAAAAAAAAAAAAAAAAAAAAAATTAGACGACATGTAAAATTACAAAAGAGCTGATAATTTTCAAACGGTTGAATCGAACATAGCTAAGAATTCTTGAAACATAGATAAGAACACTCGATCAGAAGACTTTTCTAAAAAACAAACAAAATTAAAATCGGATCATTTGTTTGGGCGCTACGATGCCACAGACAGACAGACAAATACACATGTTAAACTTATAACACGCCTATTTCTCGGAGGTTAATAAAGAACGCGCAAAATGTTAGACTGGATTAACATTTCGTGTCGGCCGAACATAGCCGAATCCATAGGTTGAAAGAACGAAGTTAATCACATAAAGTTAATTCGAAGAGATTGTTTTGATTTGAGGGTAGTTTAGTATAATTTCACTAATCAAATTTATTTTATATTCAAATTTTATTGAGGTAATATTTTATTTAGACTAACAAGAGCAATAGAGAAAGATCCTATTTATAATTTAGTAGCCTACCTCAAGACAGTATTTTTTTTTATTTAAATGTAAGTTAATAAGTGCATTATGTGCAAGTGAGCTAAGTTACTTTCGAGGCTGGTTTGCAGCCAGAGACTAACACGAGGGCTGTGCTGTGATGAAGCCAAGGTGTGTAATTAACAATGCTCACGCATTTCATACGACATTTTACAACTTACTTGCGAGTAAAAAATATTTGGAATATTACAATCTTAATTGAAAAAAAAATCACAACAGACGATTATTTTTAAGACCTAGAGAATTGCAGGAACCCTTATAGTTTCAGCACGTCCGTCTGCAATCACAGTAATTTTATACAGAGGCTATTAGGGCTAAAATACTGCAAACTAGCCAAAAAAAATGAGTTTATGTACCGCTAAAAAACTGTTTTTAAATTTTGAAAGCAAAGTTTTCCATTTTACCTCCCGTAATTAAGAAAGGGGAGTAAAAAAATATGTTTACACACCCCCTCAATTGAGGTATTGTTCAGTAAGTATTTTAAAATTATTTGAAGGTTTCTTTGACAGTTTTTCAATATTAATTCCCCTTTACGAAATATTGAGCTTCATTGTGGCCTTTTTTACTTAAGTAGCAAGATTCATCCTTTATATTAGAACCACATTATAAATGGTTTATTATGGGAAATATATAGTTACTAGCTGTGCCCCGCGACTTCATCCGCGTAGTATTGGATTATTGGGTTAAAAAGTATCCTATATGTTAATCCCGGTTATAATCTATCTGTGTTCCAAATTTCATCCAAATCCGTTCAGTAGTTTTTGCGTGAAGGAGTAACAAACATACATACATACACACATGCATACATACATACATCCACACTCACAAACTTTCGCATTTATAATATTATTAGGATTTACTATTCAAAATCAATATAAGTAATTAAAAAAATCTAAATTGAGTCTCAAACCACGCACCACTGATTGTGCACCCAGTCAAATCACAACTTAATTAGTTGAATTAAAATCCTTATAAGAATTTTCATCAGTCCAAAAACAAAATAAGTTTATGTCACTTTTGCTGAAGATGTCTGTAAGCCGGTTTAATACATTTAGTAGCAGAATTTCTTACTACTTTATTTATAAAGGTGACTAATAGTTAATTAATTTCGCAGAAATTAATAGGTTACGTGAGCCGCCGTATTCGATGGTTTATATCAATAAAAAAACATCACTTTTATTTTTTGAGTTTCATAGTATCGAAAAATGGCGGGATGTCTACGGAACTCTAGAGTATGCGTAGTCCGACATGCATTTGGCTGGTTATATTTATCTATGGGTCTAGCAAAGCCGGTGACACTTATTATATTATTTGAAATATAATAAATCGAATGTTTATAATATGTTTTATTTACAATGAAATTGAATGTGAAAGAAATTTATTTAAATACTTAATGTATTTATGTATAATATTTTAATAAACATCGTTTATTTATTGTTTTAAATGTTTACTATTTTTCGGATAACTCTTTACTAAGATTTAAAAATGTAAAGTTTATGCACTAGTGCATAATAAGCTGCTTTATGAACCTAAAAGCGGTGCAATAAGGGCCACCCTATGAGCAAGTTTGTTTAAATAATATATAACTCTTACTAGTTGTTAACATTCCATATTCGTCTATAGATAATTTCCTTTTTGTTTTTCAAAAACATTCGCCAAACATTCGCATAGATTCTTGCGAATGCGAATGCGAATGTCAAAAAATATGCGAATATTCGCGAATGCGAATGCGAATATTCGTTACATCACTAGTAGAAACACGACTACCTGTGCCCGGCGTGTTTCTGTCGCAAAAACAAGGGTCATGGGTGGAAGGTCACCTTGATGGTCTTTAGAGCTCTTCCGTATTTTATTTAAATTCGTATAGTCTGTTCATTGCGGCCATCATATTATATTAAACTTTTATAAGTCACTTGTTTTGTGTAATTTGGAGCGATTCATGTTTTATTATCTTTTGCACCATTTGTCTCATTGTGTCTCTTCCCATTTCGGGGATGGATATCAAAAGTAGCCACATAATCATATTGTTGCAAGAGCCAGCAGTTGCAGTACCTGTATTCCGATCTATCACGATTTACTTAAATGTTTCAAGAAGAAAGTGGGAATGTCCAGATAACGCGATACCTACTGTACAATTCGTGAAAGTTAAAAGACCAAATATAGGAGCCAGAAAACCACTTGAAATGATCATGATCATGATGCATCTTGCTTGATTAACGGTTAAGGCTCTAGTGTCTGTCGGTCTACATTTTCGGCAAAATTAATATTTTATAGACTTTTCTATTACACTCTGATTACAGAATACTTCCAATAGTGCCAATATGTTCGCTCTTCCCAAAGCCCATATAAGCAATCGCTTTATACGTTTTACTGTATTTCCAGAGCCACTCACCATTCTTTAGTGTCCGAATACAAAATCTCAAGTTTTACTGTTCATATCAGTGGAATTACATGTTCCAGATAATATAAATAATGTGTTTTTAGGTAGTTTTAAATTGGGTCGTTGACTGGTGTATTTAGGTTGACGGTCTTGACGCTGTCTATTATAAAACTGATGCTAAATAATCCTACGTAAGTACTCGTATATTTGTTCGCATAATTCTGGGAACAACAGGTGGTGGTGTGAATGTGTATGCAGTATATTTAAAAAAAAATGAATATATTTACAACGGATAGGTTGCGTGAAGACTACTGAAGATTGCCTATCTATACATGCGATAATCTAAACTTTTTTTCATCACAATTAGTTGGCCGTCAATTTACACGCTTTGACTATAATATATTTATGGCGATAACTGTTATATCTAGTTTTTCTTCATTGCACATCATGACTAAGGACACAAATATTTCTCCCTAAATCGACATCATCGTACAAATAAACTTGTACTACAAATCATATAGTACCTACTCATAAATTATTTGGGAGAGGTTAAAGACAGTCCAAGAATCATAATTCTTGGCGTCACTCCTAATTTGCTATTCGAAAAAACCTCAACGGTGTGATTTGCTATTATGCTTGGTTATGTTTAGACAAGGAAAACAAAAGTTAGGTGCGCATGCTCGGCCGTACGTGAAGCATTATGATTCAATAGTTATTTTAGTGAGATAAACCCGATTCCCGGTATTTAAGGAACGGCGGGCGGTCATAACACACGTTTACATTATAATTGTTTATATTCTTCTTATTCGAATATCTTTAAGTTATTATAACATAGTGGACTTCCGCCTAAACTTGAGTAATAATTGGAAAAACAAAACAGCAATTAACATAGCATTGTACAGAATAAATAAAATTTACATGGCTATATCTATCGTGTAATCACCATTTGATCCTAAATGCATGTTTGACTGCCAACACATGATGCAGCTCGTTATCACCTGCGCAATGGCGGATGATTAACAAGTCTCGCGGATGCGCCGCTACAAATGAAACTTTCACGATTTAATCTGTAAATGCACTTTGAGTTAGCGCGCATTTTAATGTTGTTCATGATGGTCATTGTATAGTATTTTTTTACATTCTATTGAGGATGGTGGCTTCTATAATAATTGTCCGAGACGCTCTTTAATCTTTAAAACATAAAAAATAATATTTTATTTAGCACTATAATTATTTGCTTTTACTTAAATTAATTCACGTTACAAGAAGTATTATTTTACCATTTCGTATTCTGTACTAAAATGTCTAACAATTAATTCAGTGTTTTGAAGGTAGAGTTCTTGATTTACCATTTGAAAACCTAGGAAAAGTAACCAACTAAATAGTTTGCACTATAAAGGATTCATATATTTTCATAGCATAAATTATCCGAGAGTAAAATAATTTCCATGGGATAAATAAATACATAAATAATTTACAGGATGATATTTTCTAAAATTACTATTAAACACACATTAGGTTACCTTTTAATGCCACTGATAAGATGATGTCATAAAATTATAATAACTAGTTATTAAACAATTGAAACGATTTATTTTTAATTGGTTATGTTGTTTTGGAACGGCATCCTAAAATTAGGCAGTCAATGCCCGGTAAACTGCAAACAATAAGGCCATTATAGGCATGTCACATTGACAGGTGCCGGCATGCCAACACCACGGCAGTGACCAAGTGCGGGTGGCACTACACCTGAAACACTGATTCGATTCTATTATTGTTACTATAGTATCTGGATTAGTGTCGTGTGTAGCTTTATTTTGGAACGCTCACGAGGCGGGATAAGAGTAGATCAGCAAAAGTTTACAATACAATGTAAAGTACAAACTTAACAACCATTTTACGTAAAGAATTTAAATTTGTTTAACACTTTGATGTGTTCAGTTTAGTCTTGTTGCGAGATTTGTTGATAGTAATATAAATTTTGGACTTTTGAAATATTATCGAAACAGTAGTATTTACAATCCTTGTTATAACAAGATCTGCATATTTCTTAAATAATAATAAATGTACTTGGCACCTAATAATATTAAAGTTGATCCTCTTAACACAGTGTAAAGTGGTATTTTCAGTTGTAAATTGTTAATGAAATTCTAATAAAAATAAGATTACACGACAAACCCCCAATCGCTCTCTCAAATTCTGTCGATGCAAAAAATATTAATATACCATAAATATGAATCACAAAATGTATTCCAGTCCCAACATTCTGAAATCTCAGCAACGTCCGAGCGATATGAGTTTAATTTTCATCTCCACCTCGCATCGACTCGGACCGACCTAGATTCGGTTCCAACTAATAAACTAGTTAATCTCAATTTATTAAGCCTCGCAGTTTTTGCGTGACTTACACACCTGAATATTACGGAGACACATAACGTAGGTACACAAGAAAGTAAAACACATATAACAATATGTCGTTTTAGGGCTATGTTAAGTAAAACAGTAAACTTAGTATTAACTATTAATTTAATCAAAATAAAGGTCACATTTTTGTGCCATCAAATTGGTTTTATAGGTTAGACCGCTTCTGTTGCCAACACAAATTGTATAATAATAAAAAGTATAAACAAAAATGTTACCACCTCTGGCATATTAAAAACTTAAAATTATGAATTACTTATTATTTAAATGTTTATTTGTATCTGTTTGATTAGTTATATTTAGTATATTATTATGTCAATATATATGTATTGAACAGGCTATGAATAGGAATCAATGTCAGTTTTGTACTAGGTATAAGTAAATGATTTGTGTGTTGGAATTCACGCCTAACTATACATTACCACTTTACTGCTAATTGATATTCCTTACTGCACGATAACATATTCCACCTCCTTTTTAATCCCCGACGAAAAACGAGGGGTGTTATAAGTTTAACATGTGTATCTGTGTATCTGTGTGTCTGTCTGTAGCCACTTAGCGCCCAAGCTGATGAACCGATTTCAATTTTGTTTCTTTTGTTAGATAGGTATTCTGATCGAGAGTGTTCTTAGCTATGTTTCATGAAAATCGGTTCAGCCGTTTGAAGATCATCAGCTCTTTTGTAGGTTAAAAAAGCCACATTCACGGCCAAAACCAATTCCCACGGCTCGAATCCATTCGAAATTTGTGATTATTGGATTTCGATTTATTATAATTTTAAATGGTCGTAATAGTCTGAACTGGCTTTTTACAATATTATAAATTTGAAAAGTTTCCCTGATTCTGGAAAAAATGTATATTTTATCAATTTTTATATGAGATTTGTGTATGAACTAAAGACGTTCCATAAGTCACGTTTCAAATGATGGATACGCGCATGCGTAAATTTTGTTTCTTTTGTTAATGGTCATGGAATATTACGCTATAATAATTCTAGAGGGCGCTGCTCCGCCATTGAGAAAAAATATAAAAAAAACAAATCTAATTTAAAATAATTTTAGCGTTATTGAAAATTCTTCCCCTGGGCTGCTCCCGTCCGCCTCAACCAGAGTTATTACATCAAATTGAATCATAATTGATAATATTTTACTAGGAATTAAACCTCCGTGGCATCAATATTTAGATTCGTTGTCTATTCTAATGTCATAACAAAATAATGTCTCATACTTTTACACAGATTTTCTGTTGATTATTGTACATCAGATTATAAATGAGGAAGCCAAAACAAATTATGTAAATGGCGCTTTCATAATCTGGCATCGAAACTAGTTGTACCAGATGAATTTGCGAGATGAGTTTTGGATACTGAGCTACCGGAGCTACGCAAATCGCGCTAACTTCATTATTTGGAAGAACTAGGTAAATTATACATTTGATGAATAGGTCGTCGCATCGGGGGTTTTTAAATTTTCAATTTAGAGTTATTAATGTTTAATCTGACATGGATAGCTGTCTCAGTATTTTTAATGCAGTTGGTTGGGTTATTAATGTTATTATTATTTTATTCTGTGGAACAAGAGAACGGTAGGTACCTACCAGAACATTTTCTTATATTAATCCTACCTTTTGAATAACACACACCATCTCACGTTTTTATTCGTCTATTTTTTATAGAAAGAAAAGAAGAACAAGAAACTTGATTTCTGAAAACATTACGGCGCGGGCGGCGGTATCTTTTGTTTAATGTTTCTTTAACCGAAACATATATTATTTAACTTTAATTTGCGAGTAGGTACGCATAGAAATGACCTTTTTTGCAATCTATACCAAGAATCTAGTTGAAAACAAAAAGCGACACGATAGTAAAATAAAAATCCAATTTTTGCCAATAGTGATGGGGAAAAACGTTGAAATATTAAACTATTATTATATAGGGTAATCGTACCAAAATAAAGTATTGAGGAATACGAAATAAAATAAAATTTCATTGCCTTATCAATATAGTATGGTAATTAATATGAGGAAAAAGGTTTATTAAAAACTTGCGCACAATTATAAAACCACAATACATAATTTCTGATATAATTAGTGTGTATAACCACTTGTGGGGAAAACACATCACTAGTCAAAGAACCTGGTTGATACTTGGACGAGACCAGCAGTAAGCGCCGCCCACGCGTTCACTATGGCAGCTTGGTTCTGGGGTTATCGAGCGACTGTAGGGCTTGTTGATGTTGATGTGTATTACCGCGACGGTAAATTCTTCTAACATAACATAATAAGATTTTTGGCTCTTATAGATTATCTAAGAAAAAAGCAACAGGTATCAATATAAAGGTTCAACGAACTTGTTTGGTTTGGTTTCCATGAAATATGTAACTCTTTGTGTTTCCACTACCTAAAGATTTAGAGCAACATTAAGAGTATTACAGTAATTTGTTCAATGTAAATGCATAGAAAACTTAATTTCTGTTTTAATAAAATCATTTTTCAATTATCGACATCATTGGATGACTGCACATCACTATTGCAAGGCACATATATTGCGTTAATTCTGGAGTGAGGCCGGTATTACAATGCGTCCCACGCGTGGGCTATTTCAGTGGTTTTCGGGTTAGAGCTTGCAGGGCTTGCACCGAGCTAAGGTCAGTACTGCCCACAAAGTTGTTACGTTTTGACTGATAGTATAATTTATCAATGTTTGTGATATGAATATAAATATGGTTCAATAAAATATTTTGTTAAAGATTTACATGGTTTATCGATTCAAATTCTTATATAAATGATATCTTTTCAATAAATGGTAAATTGATGTAAACTAAAGTAGGTAGTTGAGAATATGATAGACTAACGTCTATTGTCTTGACGCTATTATAAAATCATAAATTAAAATTTATTTAATGTTTAAAAATGTTAGAATAATTACTTGGTTACACAAAAGCAGGTAAATAACTGTTTCTTAGCAGAAAAAACTTTCCACAATATTTTCTCACTACGTTTGCTACTTACTATACCAGATTATAAATAAATTCTCTTCAGAATTTATTGCAGAGTTCACCTTTTTAAAAATTGTGTGAATAACGCAACGCTCTACAATGTTATGGAGTCGGGCAGAGACGACGCGGGGCGTGGGAAGCGCCCGGTCATGAAAATATAAAAAAAACCCACCTCTAAAATTTAGCGAGTGGATTCATTACGATATTCTTAGTAGAAGCAAATACGCGTAAAAAGAAAACCTTCACAGTAGATGAAAAACTTTCTTACGGCAAGCGTGTAACTCTACTTTCTGAAGATGGCTTCAAGAAAATAAATTACGCGCGGTAACTGCTTCATTTCGTATACCTGAAACTCTCGCTGCTGGAGAGTAAAATTGAGCTATAATTATGTCAGATCAAACAGTCTCCTTCACATCCAATAGACACAATTTTCTCTATTGCATTAGCAGTACGGAGTTGTTTGATCCAGTTGACGGCGGTTTGACGACCGCTTGGCGCAGTAGTTCGAGCGTAGGTCGCTCGGCTCACTGAACATGGTGGTTGCGGGTTCGATTCCTGCTGGGGCAAATTTCGGAAATGGCCTTTTCGTAATTTTCCCTGGTATGGGTGACACTGGGATCGCCCCCAGTCGATGGTAGAATGATGGCATGCATAGCTCAAGCGTTGCTTAGTTTGGGACCATACAGTTGGTGTGCCAGTCTGGCGATATTTATTTATTTATTTAGTTTCAAGTATTCTGTACTTTTCAACGTCCTGTGGTACACTCGATAGAGCATCGTAGAGCCATGGATTATGGTGACGCGCGGCGCAAAAAACCCCCATGATACGACGCCGCCCTTCCAATCAATGAGCATGGCGTTATCTTGATAACACTTACTTTTATCAACACGAATTAATTTGTTTTCGTGGAAACTTTATTATTGTGTTCGACCACTCCTTTGTGGTTACATTAAACAGTTCACCTAACATAATCATTACATAGTATAAAACAAAGTCGCTTCCCGCTGTCTGTATGTCCCTATATATGCTTAAATCTTTAAAACTACGCAACGAATTTTGATGGAGTTTTCTAAAAATAGATAGAGTGATTCAAGAGGAAGGTTTACATATATAATACATGCATAATATAGTAAAGAAACACTGATAATTTATTGCATCCGTGCGAAGCCGGGGCGGGTCGCTAGTGTCTAATAAGGTAATTTAACTTCTAGCCTCCACCGTCCCACATAAGTCAAACGTCCTCCCCCTACATTTTCCATTTATTTAGGTCACCCACACCGACGTAAGTAATATATTTTATACGTATGTTATACGTACTAAGTAATTTACGTTTTCCTCGTAATATTGTTATCCTCAAGCAACTAATCAGAGATATCTTTTTGAAATCAATGTAAACACAATTCCGAGGTAATGTAAACCGTAGATATAAATTAAGTGTTGCGTTCAGGATTGTTAAGTAACATTGCAGTGAGTCAACAGAGAGGTACAAAGATCCAAATTCTTAGTTAGTTTTTTTTGGGATTCACATGGTGATCCCGTTAGTAAGATTCACACCAGATGCTATTTTAAAGATACACGTATTGGTGGTTTTTAAATTTGCAATTTGCTCGTCAAATCGACGGCATCAGTAGAATACGGCTACAACAGCACCTCTTAGCCTAATAGAATTTAACTTTAAAATTGGGCTCCTGTCTCATAAGGCAAAACGTAATTAGTCACGTCTGGTCTAAATTAGTTATATTGCGAAGTGATAAAGGGTAACTACATAGTTTCTAATACATAGAGATAGAATTTTACCCATTTCGTAGGTATAAGAAAACAGGTTGTCATAGTGTTCACTAAATTATGATGCAGGTCACATCGTATCCCAAAATCGGAGTCAGGAACCGCAAATAGCTCGTCCAATACAAGGAAAGCATACAAAGGCACATCGGCTCTCGTATGGCCGGTCGCCCTAAAAACGTGCAGCAATTAACTCCCAAACGCCTCGACCTTGCGCCCAGGCGCGCCCTACATCGACATACCACGGGACATGGTGTAAGCGAAAGCTGGAATATTACCTAAATAAGGTTATCGATTCACATTGAATTACATATTTCATAAGTTTGCCGTGATTTTCTTTATGTATGCATATGAAAATCACTGCGAACACGGCGATTCGATCTTTGAGCGTAATGAACTATGAAAATATTACTACTCTAGTGACTAGTCTAGCTACTCGCTGAGTCTAGTGAGTATTATTGATTTGAAGCGTCAATAGCCTAGTGGTTAGAGGGGTCGTCCTCGTAGCTGAGAGGTTCCCGGTTCGATCCCCATCCTGGCCATTAAACTATTGACGTGAGCCCAATCCTAGCACAAGCATTAGCTTAGTTGGAGGGGCTAAAGGGAATACTAGTAATGTGACTAACACACACTCAGTTAGCAATCTTTTTTTTTTAAAAAAAGAACAAGAACAAATAGCTATCAGGGTTTTGATGATGCTGGTCTATATACTTGAAAGGAAAGGAAAAATATAAGGCCGTAGAGCATCCGCTCGAACTTTCTGGTTCAAAAACCTTGAAGACTGCGTCGAATACTATGTTGGGCAAAAGTCTCTAATCGTGGATTTACTGTAAGAAATAGACCTGGAGGGCAGATAATACCTAGATTATTTTGGTGATTTCCATTTGTCTCCAATTCCATTGTTGTATGTTGCGTTTGTTGCGTTCAATGTGTCTACATTATGTTCCCCGCTCTTGCACTCGCCTCGCTCATAACTCGCGCCACATAGCGTCGTATTGTTCCCTCAATGTAAAGTTCTTCCGAATACGACGGTGACACAGTTGCGTGACATTGCACGCTGGTGTTGTTTATAGGCGCATGTGTACTATGTTTTGTTTTGATTAAGGACTTGTGGTCTATTTACGTTCGGAACGGTTGCAAAATCTTTATGAAATGCAAACATTTCTGCTTTTCGGAGACAATTACGGAGGAGACTAATAAAAAAAATAAGAGTAGAGAATTTAGGACTCCTTGGACATAAAATAATAAGTACAGTGCAGTAGGACAGGTGGCCTGAATCATCCGACGGAATGCGGTTAGACATTTTCCTCAAACTCCGAAATTGATTAACGAGGCATAATTGTACTTTAATGTACTTATGAGTAGCAACGCCTGCAAGTAGTAAGTACTTACTTACTCATCTCTCGCGATGACTGTGTCATTCTAATGAATAGTTATAAAGGTCGCCGACGATATCGGCATACGAGATCGTGTTGTGTCTGCGAAGCTTTTCTCTGTGACATGTTTAATATTCTTTGATCAGCTAGACAACTCGTGAAAATCAGGAAGGTGTCAAGGATAAACAGTATTTTGTTTATACGGAATTAGAAAAGAGGACATTTTACTTCAGTTATTTAAGTGTTATTAGAACAGATAAGGCATATTCGCATTTTAATACTATATTATGATCCTGTAAATTGTGATAAAGCGAGGCGTCGCGCCCACCTCTTCCCGTGGGATGCACAATTGCTGCTTCAAGAGTCAGTTGGATCCTGTTTAGAACATTAGCGATGGTAATTTACGTAACCAACAAAAATGAGATTGATAGCAAAGGAAATTAAAGATTAAAAGAAATGAAATTCCAATCACTAGTTAATGTTTTGGCTAACAGGTAGCGTCAGTCTTAATACAGAATGATATCTCAAAATATTCATTATTTAAACTAAATGTTATGCACTATTACGACGAAGATCTCTCCATACAACCATTATTATTCTTTCACCACCTCCAATAAGCATAAATTTGCGTACATCGGCTGCATTATTATCACATTTTCGAATTTAGGATATGAATAAATCATTCGAGACAAAAAATTGAACGGACGGATATAAACAGCGCTTTGTATGTGAGGAACGCATTTGTGCGTCGGTGACCAAATAGGGGGAGTACGAAACGGGATGGATGGCTATTTTTTATCGCTGGGTACAGTATGATGTCATCGTAGAGACTTAATCTTGCGTTATCCTTGGTTATCACCGTTTATCGGAGTTCGTTGTGCATTGTACGCGTGAAGGCGAATGTCAAGCTCGATTTGTGACTATATCAAAATGTAGTTCGCGATTTGATGAACTTATAATGTGGCTGATTAATAAGATAATATCTAAAGCTAATTTGATGGGTCAATACATGTTTGTATTTGATCGAGCGACTGTAGGTGGGTAAAGTATATTTTGTTTGTGTAATGTTTATTAACGACAACCCCACCACGTTCGGTGAATATTACCATTTAAACCTGTTCCACATTATTAACATACTTTCTGTTCTTGTTGCAGTCGACCAAAGCGGAAGCACCAGCGGTCTGCAACAGCTGCAACGCAGTGATTCAAGGGAGAGTGAGTATTTGCATACATAACAAAATAAAGTACCTACACTAAAATAAACTTGCTAACAGATGTACATGCTTAAAACACGGTAGGAACACCAGTTATAGTCACTGTAAATTAGTCCCAATGCATGGGCAATACAAGGTTCAGGGATAAGTTTCGATTGACTACTAAACCCATCTTCGGTTTTGAATGTACTTTAGTAAGAGGAAACGTACAGAAATATTGCTAACCAACTACCTCATCTACAGGTGATCCTTGATCGTAGGTCAACAAACCAGATCTCCTACCATACCTACCGCCAACAAAGCGACATTTACCTCAATATACGCCAATATACTCGTACAGTTCAATTTTATGCACTCGGCACTCATATTTATCAAGCAATCGATAAGCAAGTTAAACGACGTTTCGATCGCGTATTGGTTACAATGAAATCGTAAGTATCAGTGATATAGCAGGTGATACGTGACATATTGGAGCGATGCAATGGCACTTATCGAAGATAGTAACACTAGGTACGTTGACCCGGTTTTGCTTGAGTAATATGGCAAGGGCGATTTGAGGATACTAACTACCTTTGATATTAGAACAAGGCCATAAAACGTACAATAGATAAATCAATAAGTAGATAGATACAGTGTTTGGAAATTAATAACTGCGTCATACGATTATGGAGGAATTGTGTAATAGACGTTTTTAGTCACATACATTTTATTTGTGATTGCCTTAAACAACTGTATGATTTGTGTGACATCAAATGTCTATCTAAATTTATCTCCTATTGTACCAAAGCCAGAAATTGTAGCAGGCTTTAATGCTCACTCCATATAAGACTAAACTTTTAATTGATCATTAAAATGAGTTAGCTCAATCAAACGATACAAAACATCAAATTTCTCAGAAACTTGCGATTATTCAAATCGTGTTGCGTATAATTACATCAAATGTTGATGTTGACAACTAATGAATTCATAATTTCACCATACAAATCTTATTATTTTTATGATATAAACATCGCCAGCGTTTGAAACATTAGTTATTATTCATTTCCGCTTTCCGTCCATCAGTTGTAATGCAAACGAGTGGCATGTTCGTGGGCACGTGTCAGGGACCGGGGTCAAGGCAGGTGGGACGCTCCCGGCGAATGCTGGCAACTAATTAGCAGCAGACGGAGACGACAGAATTTAGCCAAGTGTGAAACTATAAACTAAACATACCTAGATAAAACAAATCAACAAGTACCGTTCACCAAAATCAGATATAAGAGAACTGCATGCGATAATCAAGAGAAACATGTGCAAAACCGTATCAACACAACGGAATGGTTATGCGACAAATTATAAATTAAAAGTGATGATACATCCATAGAAAAAATTAATCTTATTGGGGACACTTTGATTTAGAAATGTGATCAAAATGGTCACTGAATATTATCTAAATAAGGTTTCGGTTTTAGTTAACAATCACACTTATTTTATTGCATAGCTAAGATGAGATTTATTTAACTGAGAGACGAGGCACGGAAAACACGAATTACATACGACAACAAACGTAAGATACAGAATAACTTTCAAATAGGAAACGCACCAAAGTCCTGCTTATCCTAGTGCGGAACTCTGAAAAAACGATAGTTCAAGGTATATGGACATCGATATAAATAGCCCGGCCACGTGGCGTGCGCGGCGTCGAAATAGAATCGTTTACAGATCCGAGATGCTAGGTAAACAATCGGCGTTGTTCGCAACACGAAAAATACATTTATATTTATTTAGTTTTGTAGTTGCTTTCAGAAAATATACTATCATTTGCAATGTTCCGAGTGAATCAGGCCAGGCAAACTTTCAACAAAAACTCTTTGTAAAGTTATTTTCATGGTAATGATGCTGTCGCCAAGATTACTTCTATCTTCATAAGAACATGTTAGCTATGTAGTGTTCGTGATTATTGGAAATCTTACAAGGTGACATCATGATTCTAAGGAGTCTCAGCACTTTCCAAATGCCCATCAATTAATTAGCCTGTCACACTTTTAAATATTGTTAATTTCAAGCTTAATCAACTAGACATTATTATGAAATTTATATTTAGAGAAAAGGTTTGCTTTGAGTTGTTGTTGAAGGATTTTGCGATCAATTTATCAGATTCTACATGATAGCGATACTGATACGACAGGTAATATCGGACTATGAGGTAAGCACAATAAAGTAATCATAAAGCATAAAAGTAAAGATTGGCTTGGTTCCCAATTACAGGCCGAATGTTTGTTAAGTGTTTTAAACGAAGATAGAAGTTGATTTCAATTCTGAAAAAATAACGCACGAATCTTGTACGCAAAATATGGGCACAGAGTGTAATAATACAGTTACATTACACTACACTGTTTTTTCTCAAATTATGGCCTTCACTCCTAAAAAATTGTGTTAAATTAACAGAATTCTGACCTTATCGGAACTTGGAGCAGCAATAGTATTAAGTATAAGTAGACAATTCATTCGTGATTTATCTTCCCCCAGATCGTAACAGCCCTCAACAAGAAATGGCACCCGGAGCACTTCACGTGCAACACGTGCCGCAAGCCGATCGACGGCGCCAAGTTCCACCAGCACGACGGCGGCGTGCACTGCGTGCCGTGCTTCGCCAAGCACCACAGCCCGCGCTGCCACGGCTGCGGGGAGCCCATCACTGACGTCAGTACCATTTATAATCTACTTAATTTTACAAATAAATACAATTGAAGTGTCTGTTTGTAATGCCAAAATAACAGCGCTTTACTAAATGCATACGAAAGTATATACAATGCTTTAAAAAAAAGTCTGTCGGTCTGTTTATTTCAGCTAATACGGCTGCACCGATTTTAACGGGACTTTTACTGGCAAATAGCTGATGTTATAAGCAGTAACTTAGGCTACTTTTATTTTATCGAAGTACTTACCACGCAGTCGGAGCCGCGGGTAACAGCTGGTTTTCTATAAGATCAGTGGTCAACATAGCAAGGTTATTGCAAGACGTACAAATAATTCGATTTATTCAATTGCAGTTTATCGATGGCAGCTAGCTACTAATCTAACATTTGTTAATTTATTATAATTATAAATGTTAAAGCTCTGGCTTCATAATTAATCAATAATCCAACATATAATAAATAGCTCTAGAATTCTCAGCTACGCAACGTTTCCGTTAAACAGATAACTTTTGCGAAGATAGCGTAATGATGAGTAACGAAATGTTCAGCAAACGAAGTGAAATTCAGCCGCTGATGACGCAACCCTGGGCAATGAGTGTGTTAGAACCAATGTTTGAGTAGGTGGTTAAGTACCCCTGAGTATAGGTGCTATTTCCGTTGTATAAGATGAGTAAGTTTATTATAAAAAGCTGCAGATTCACTAGATATAAGATAGATGGTAAATATTGAACAAGATTAACAGAGAATCAGAAATAGGTAATTAAATTGAGGATACTCTTTTTGCAGCTAGGGCTCATAAAGAAGAGAGAATCAACATTATAAAGATTAGAACTGGTGTTGTAAATAACCATTACTTTTTAAAATTAAATTAAGAACAGCTAACAAAATGTTACATTTTCAGAAAAAAAATGTGAATCGCTGTGTTGATAGCGCGATAAAAACGGATGTTATCGGCCTATCTAAATGGCCAAATAATTAATCAAGACAATTTAAATGATTCAAATATCGTGTAGGCGCTTATATCTTCCAACGCAATATCCGGACAATAACCTCGACGACCAACACAATGATGGGAAAATGATACATCGTAGTCGTAATATTTTCCTGCACAATTTAGCGAAATATCTTATTAATTGTTGGACAATTGGATTGGTATTTCCGATATGTTTGGGGATTTCACGCTTCTATAAGGAAAAGGACTGATGAGTGTGGATGGATGTAATAAAACTTTAAATAATTAATTTTTACACGTTTAAAGTAACACGTTAAAGTCAATTATCCAAAGCCTTTTAAGTCAAATAATTTATTTTAATAAGGGGCACTTACAAGTGAATACAGTACTAGTACAAGCATTACTTGTATCATCCAATAAACAATGGAACTAGACTATAGGAAGTAGACACATTCGATCGAGTATCACTAACCAAACAACATATGATATTCTTGTAAAATCCAGACAATACAGATTTACTCACATATCACAAAATTTCACGCTGTATATAGACAATGAACAGCTCATAATTAATAAATATATCAGTCTTGGCTAACGAATTCGAGCATAATAATTATGTATCTTCAACTAACCTCAGAGAGGTTTGTAAAAAAGAAAATGGAATAGAGTTCAAAAGACGGACTAAAGGAACAGAGTTGTTAAGACAGGAGGAACATGAAACCTAACAAGTTCAGGGCTAACGACCCATAAACACGAGGGCCTGTACCTGTGGGCGGACATTGGCTGATTGGCCACTGACGTCATTACGACCTAATATAGGGTGTGTTACTAATGTGCTTTAGGGGCCCGCCTACAATGATATAGCGACTTGTATGGACAAAGGCGATCAAATTATGAATAGTAATTCAATAAGACAAGTGACACATATGAGCCGGTAATGATAATGTTTGGAACGGCTTAATTCGTTTGAGATGAATCATGGCGTTTTAACAAAGTGGTGCCGTTGCTAGCGGCATAACAATAAAATACTAGTAATCAGGTATGGAGGAGTGCTTATGTTTTACGGAACTAGATAATATCTTAGTCATTTATGACAATTTGCTAAAGAAATGGGTGAATCAGCGAATCTATACAGATTAGGTAGATGACTATTCGAAAACGAACGAAATTATTTACGAATGTGACTCTATCACTATCTGGATTATATATCTGACTTTCCTATATCAACTACAACTGGAAAATTTTAGGGAGATATAGGTTCTCTTCGTCATATTTACTTCTGAGATTCAACCTTGAACTAACTTCAATGGCCAATCGAATAGGGATACACCTATTTATGTAAATCTGAACGATAAATATTCAATAGAGGCAATTGATTCTCAATAGAGTCGCTATGACAATTGTCACTTGCAGCAAATAAACATCCTTATTAGTCCATTATGTGGGTAAACACGTCTTATGTAAGGCTATTTACCTAATGAACGCACTATAACGGCTGTGCACAAGTAAGTTTACAACCTGAATAGATAATAGGATATTCATATGATATGATAACTTAGATTGTCATATAGGGCTTGTCATGAGGAGGAAATTTTAGAACAAATATTATAATCTTTCAGTCCACCCTGAAAGGATTTGCATTAAATCTAATGCATATTAAAAAATAATCCGCAGGCAATTTTTCACGCCAATGGAATATGATAGACCTCGAAAGTAAATAATTAGATCATCCAAGTGCTACAATATAGCCCCTGAAATGTTAGTACTTATAGTTTTAAAACATACAGTTTTGTACTGCTTTTAAAGTTCAAACTCTTATCTTCTATAATCGTCGAAAATAATCTTACTCTATGACTCTCATATGACTTACTGATATGTTTATCATTACTGAAGGCCTATTCCAAGGCCACAGATTGATTCTATCCCACATGACTCAGAACTGTTTACGAGTGTTTATTTAGCGGTTACACAAGAACTAATTGGTTTTAATAGTTCTTATAAAGCTTTGCGAGGATTTAATTGTTGGTTGAGAAAAAAAATAATGGATTTATCTCAAGTGTTGATCGTTAATTGTTTTTATTGAGACAAGTAATCTAGATTGTATTTAAAAGGATCGTGTTATGTTTTTGCTCTTTTTAAGTTACGTAGGTGGACTGATATCATATACCTATGTTAATTATATGCTTGTACGTTAAAATGGACCAATGGAATACACATAGCCTCGTAATCAGTAGGCTAGGGTACAAAGTCGAGGGGCACGTCGGTGCCTCTATAACGTCGACCGCCAGTGACAATTGGAACTAGCGAGAAATCATATAAATATCAAGGGAATACCTCCCGAAATGTCTCATAACTCGTAGATTCTATCTAGAATCATAAAAATAATGAAAATGTGATAATTCTTATAACAAAATCCAAATAGTCTTTGAAAATCTTCTGAAACACCGAAAACCCGAAAGTAGTTGAGCTAAACTAAGTGCTCCCATAAACCCACAACAAAGCGGGAGTTTCACCGTGGCGTATAGTTGGTAGGCAGGCCGCAAATACTCCGAAATAACTAGGTTTAGGGAAGCATTAAGGGTGTGCTTCCATCAAGATTTCCCCACGTAATAAAAGGATAAAGCTTATTTATATTCTTAACCCTTCCTTTCCTGTTTCATCTCGGTGGACAGTTACATCAATTTCCTATTTCTTTTCAATGCCAGGCCTAGTAACTAAACGCTTGTTGCATCTGTCAAAATAGAAAAGTGCACACTACACTACTCGTCCAAGGACTCGTCGGTGAATATATTACGAGACGGAGGCGTAAACACATCACTGATCGTCAGCATCCCCACATCTCAATCGGCGTAAAGGAGCCGTGTTCACACGCCGCCGGCGGTATCTAATTACACGATAATTGAAACAGGAACGGACGTGTGAGTGTTGCCAGGTGGGGAACGGAAAAATGGAAGGAGGATTGAAATAAATTCAGACTTATTTACCATAATATCACTCAATTTTAGAAAAGAAAACATTTAACTTCTAAATTATGTGGATGTTCTGCAGTGTGATCTTCATTTCTACATAAAGTTTCAGGAACAGAAACGTTTTTTAAAACGAGGCCTAAGAACTAGTTTGAATATTTTGCTTTTATCATATCGTTTTGTCCCTTCTTGTCCCCCCATTTTTGAATCGTCTAATATAACTCAACACTATCAAGGGAACCTGTAGTTTCATTATGTATAATCATCTAGGTAATCTGTAATATTAAAATCTTTGACCTTGGCAACACCGAATGACTCACCGCACGGCAGTCGCCGCGATGCAACCAAGCCGATATGCTATTTATATTACGCACACAAATATTGTATAATTTGAGTGTAATGTTGCGCGCTATCTCATGAGTTGTTGCTCACTTGACGTGCTTAACTGTGCTAATGAGCACTACATTCTGTACAACATTATTTTCTTGAACTTTATTGTTAGCGGGTCAAAGGTTCTTGTAATAAGTACCGACATGTACTTAGATACAGCGGAGTATTTTAACATACCTTGTAAGTAGGCATCTCAAAATAATTTATGAAGTAATGGCCGAAATGTTTATACACATATTTTGACTATTATCAGGGTTACTGCGCCATGTACCACCCGCTACACACGGCGTAAACTGATGAGGTAGAACTGTACGAAGAAATAAGACATACCTTCAGCCAAAGCCCTATTTCTTTACATCGGGCGTCAGTGGCCGCCTGAGGCAGGAGTTCACTAAAACAGCTAACAATTTGTCGTCGTATTTTATATCCAACGTCACAATTGCACGTGCTCGGCCGTAAGCGTAAAGCGATAAAGGTCGTTCATGATTCACATCGGTCACGGTCCATCCGAACCTTAAATGGAGAGCCGAGGGGAGCGAAAGTACATCGGTCATAAGACCATCACCCACTGGTTTACGTTGCCTTATGGTAGAGCTAATACTTTTTCATTGAACATATAATATAATTAAACTAACGACATAGTCTGCTATCTCTACAAATTTAAAAGGACTGAAAGTGAATATAGACGAACATAGGTATGCGTCACATTATCGGAGCGATCCAAAGGTTTCTACATATAGCTTTAAGTCATGATAGTAGCAACGAAGGCGCACTATCTTGATTCCCTGATCTATTCAAGTTTTAAGCAAAGTGTTTTCGATGCAAATACATAATAAGAGTCAAGTTCTAAATACCGCCAACGATTCCCTTTCCATAAAAGGACAAAGTTGAGACTTAAACACAGTCAAACCAGTGTCCACGGGATTCACGAGAACAAAAACAATGGGCACCAACACTCCAGTCGGGTCCGTGTCGCCATTGTTAGAGGAGGTGATGTCATCGCGATGGGAAAAACAAGATGCGTAGGTATAGCTATCGTAGATATGTTTCATGGCAAAACTGTTTGTGATTAAACAATATTTTGACACTCTTCTATAATACTTCGAACCCGGTCACCTAAGACCTAACGACTTGCGATGCAAGTAATTTATTTACGTTTCAAGGTAATATGACTCCTTCGATATTAGACAACTGTTAACAAGCACTGTATGTCGTTTCCAGCGCGTGATCCAAGCCCTGGGCGTGTCGTGGCACGCTCACCACTTCGTCTGCGGCGGCTGCAGGAAAGAACTTGGCGGTGGCGGCTTCATGGAACAGGTATAGATCTTATCACCATTATAATTATTAAGTCTTGTTTTAAGAACGCACCATATTTTGCATAGCGCCTAAAGAAGTGCTAAAGATGATGTGCCTGAGTTTAGAGACCAAGGAATAGGTAGGTACTTACAACAATGTTGATAATATTAAGTTTTAGATAATAATAGTGGAAAGAAAATTTGGAATGATAAATCTCCCATTCACTCATTGTGTTCAATTATAATCCCGTCATATAACGGAATGCGTGTGGGTTCACAAATAACGCGCAACGGACTGCACGTGATACTAAAAGTGGATTGTCAACACGCGGATAATGTAGGTACGCGCTTTAAGAACGTCCATTAAAATGTTCAGTTTATAACAATTATTTTAAGAGCATTGTTGGAAATCTCAATTTTCTTCTGCATGGGTAACTTCAGTAAGGAAATTATATTGAATAGCAGTTCACAAATTTTTATTATTACTTGTTATAGCGCCAAAATTTGGGTAAGAAGGTGGGATAAGAGGCTAAAGTAACTAAAGCGTAGTTAAAGTTAAACTACGCTGGTCACACGCTGAAATGACAAATACAGCTTTGAAAAAACTGCGTTAAATTTATCGACGCAATGTTTAGCTTAAGCCTGTTTTCTAAGTAAGTAATATTATTGTCGTCCAGGCCGGCCGTCCGTACTGCTCAGAGTGCTACGCTGACAAGTTCGCCGCCCGCTGCAACGGATGCGGCAGCCCCATTGTGGATAAAGCCATCATTGCGCTCGACGCCAAGTGGCATCGTGATTGCTTCACTTGCTTGGTAAAACCTTAATCTTTATTCTGGTCTAGTTTAGAATGTTGGTACTTTCCGTAATTGTTTTCAATCGGTCTTGATCTCGCATTTCGTTACACTAACACAACCCCATTATAGCAAGACCAAAATATAAACAAACGACTAAAGTAAGTACGATTAAGGAAGAAATACTTTTTGACCAGCACTGGGATGAACAGGGATTCATTTGAAAACATATTTTAAGTGATTACATTTTTACAATTTCCAGAAATGCAGGAACCCAGTGACAGACGCCACCTTCTCCGTGATGGACAACAAACCGCTGTGCGCCAAATGCGCTTAACTTAACACACACACGCACACAATTATTCACCCATCGAGTAGTCATCAGTTATGGAGCTTTGAATTGTTAGATGTTGATTTTCAAAAGACAAAATAGATAATGGTGGGATTCGACAAGAATCGTGAGTCATGACCGAATGCGAGACCATCACGCTGAGGTAGTGAAATATTCAGAGACTCACTCTGATGAGCTTAGCGAATATCTTTAGTTACCATAGGGGTAACAGTGGTAGGAGCGTATAATAACTGAACATTTATAGGAACGTTTGGGTAGTCTTGATCTTTATGCCGACGACATACATGTTCAAATCGCGGTGCTAAACTTTTGTCTTTTGAAATTCAGCAACCACAATGCTTAAGATCCTATAATTTAGGATGTTATAATGATAACCAACAGAATGGATTCAGCAATGATATGACAGTATTTTTAAGGAGCGTTACGTATTAAGTATTTTTTGTTATAAAGACGTAAAAATGTTGTTTATTCATTCTAAGCATCTTTTGTCGGCTTAAAAGATGCATTAGATTTAATTGAAAAGGTTTATAAGCTTGTGTGCTAGGTTTTAGTCCATAAATATGTGAAAAAGGTTTCAAAACCCATGTTAACACAGGCCGAGCTAAATGAAGCTTAACTTTGTTCAGATTGATGCACACATGCTAGCTTTTGGGTGAAAATGACACAAGTTTTTAAAAATATTAAAATTGTTGTAAATAATCGTGTTATTTAAAATGGTCGCTGAGATGCTTTTCGAGCTTTCCATTATATTTATTCAATATTTATGAAGTAAAATGTTAAAATGAGCTAGATTTATATTTTTTACGCTTTCCTGAAAATGGTTTTTATCCAAATAAAATATTTCATTTTTGTTTATGACAATGTAATGTTATTTCATTTTAAAACACATGTAAAACTAATAAAACCGATCTTTCAGATCGATCCCTACATTCTTTTTTCGAAATTTGTCCGAGCTCAAGATGGCCCGGCCCTTATTAAACCTTAAATGTTGGTACTGAATTCCTGAAATTCAGTCTGTCTAGAAATGGTCAAGCATTTAACACGTACTGGGCAAGTTACATCAAGAAATGTATCTTTATCTACATAAAAAAATGAAATAACCACTTACCTTATTCCAATCCTTCTCAACCTTCGTCTCATACGACGCTTCGTCAGACAACTTCTGCGATGGTTTGGAGGGAGCCGTCATCGCTGAATCAATTCTACTCGATTCAGTTGTCATTTCACTGCTTACAGCAGTATAATCTTCTTTCATTTCTTTCCTTGCAACCCTATCCCCCGCATCGATATTTTTGTCATCTTTTTCCTTCCTTTGGACATCTGTATCGTGCTCTCTTTTAGGACTGTCTGTATTGCGTCTATCGTTCTTATCTTCGATATTTTCCATTTGCTCTTTAGCCTCCTGTTTAAGGATACTTTTCTCCTTCCTATTAACTAACTGTATCTTAGCGACTGGTGTAATTTGTACGTTAGAGCTATCTATATATTTGTTGCTGCTCTTGATACTGCTGAGGGCGATTTTCAGAGTTTTGCAATTAGGGCTGTTGCGCAGTTTGGCTTTAGGACTTTGAATGCGACTCGCGCGTGGTGTGTTTTGCAGGGATTTCCTTTGAAAGATAAATCATCATATAAAGTGTTTTCAGTACACTACCGACCGGGTGTTCTGTGATTAATCTCTCTATGTGACTAGTCTCACGAAATAGAAGGTTCTATTAAAATTTGGGACATAATCAGACAATTTCAGAGATTGGGGGAAGATTCACTTGTGGACTTTGGGTCATGATTATACATTAAATAGTTACATATTGTCACATGCACATTTTATCCTCAAGTCTACAACCAGATCGGAACGCGACCTCAACTAAGAAGATCCGGTAAGAAACACAACGGGCTTGCTTTTAAATAGCCAGTTGTTTATACTTATTTAATGGGTGCAATGTGGTAGTTTTTTGGTGAACAAGATAGCATGTATGTTCGCATACTTGGGCGAGGGTGAGTCGCGCGGCGTGTTGTTGGGGCGCGCGGCGGGGCGGGGCGCGCAGCGCGGCGCGGGCCGCGGGCTCGCCTCGCGGCTGATGTGGCTCGACGTGCACTGCCGCAACACAACAATTCACACAAATTATTCAAACGTCTCTATTATAGGTAACTCAGAATATTTCGCGAATTTTGCGTATAGTGTGTGTTCAGATAGCAACCTACAGTATGATCGGTACGTGTCGCGTGTGGTACTGACCGTCTCGACAGTCTCCACCATGGTGCGTATGTCGGTGTCGTGCGCGGCGCGCGGCGCGCGCGGCCGGCCCGCCTGCGGGTCGCGCATCAGCGGCCGCCGCGACCTGCCGCCCGCACCCCACACTCTACTTACTATACATTTGCAACACTTTTTTCCATTAAATACATTATTTCATTATGGGTAAAAAGTCTCGAAGAGCGGACAACAAAAAAGAAATAAGTATATATCGCCAGACTAGTCCACCGCCTGTGTGGTTTCAAACTAAGCGAAGCAGGTAACTTTTATGGACATATCAAAGTCGAGGTATATGCTTTCTCTCAAATAAAATGGCGATTATTGTACTTTGGTGACTTCCTCTGGCTCTTAGGTAGTCCGTCAGTATTCTCTGCCTTCCCGCGCTTAGAAGAGCCGATGCTGCTCAAACGGAGACGCATTTTGGATGTTCCACTGCACAAACACACATTACTGTGGTCACTAAAGGGTCACTAAGTACTAGTGATGTAACGAATGTCGGAATTTTCACATTCGCGAATGCGAATGCGAATATTCCTCTCCATTTTCGCGAATGCGAATGCTGACTTACAAAAAAAAAACCGCGCAAAATGTTCGAGAGGTTTGAAATTGCGTACGAGCCCATGCAGGTTGAATGAAGGAAGTTAGTCACATAAAATTCATTCGAAGAGGTTTGTTATAATTTGAGGGTTGTTTAGTGTTATAGCATACATTTATGAAATGTAACTAATATTCGAAATTAATCAATATATTTTAATTTATAAAATTTGATTTAGATTGCTTATATTTTAATTAGACTAACAAGAACAATAGAGAAAGCACCTATTTCTAATTTAGTTGCCTACCTCAAGAAGACTGTTTCATAATTATTTTTTTCACATATAAGTGAATTAAAGTACATTCATCGTGTTATGATACAAGTGAGCTAAGTTAGTCATTACACACGAGGCTGGTTTGCAGGCCGAGACCAAAGCGAGGTCTGTGATGGACCCAAGATGTGTGATAATCAATTCTCACGCGTATCATACGACATCTTACATCACACTTGCGCGTAAAAAATATATAAAATACTAGCTGACCCGACAGACGTTGTCCTGTCTTAACTTTGAATATTGAATTCGAATTGTTCTGTAGCTCAGTTGTAAATAAACCGCGTGTATATTCAGCGGTGCGTAGGTTTGAAACTCAGTTCAAAATTTCTTGTTTTATTTTTTTTATCAGATGTATTTTTTTAGAATAAAGAGTAATGTATTTCCTTTCATAAATCACCTATAATGTGGTTCGAGAGTTAGATGATGTATCTTGCAACTCACGTAAAAAGGTCACTTTTGTGCGGTATATTTCGTAAACTATATTTTTGTGCCAATTTAGTCTTCTAGCCCTAATGGTTTCTGAATAAAGGGAATTGGAAACGAAAAAAAAGGTTTACCTAGATTGATTGTCTTTAGAGCTCGCAGATTTCGGGTTGAGATTGATTCGAAGCGTGTCCAGCGAATACATGGATAATCGAGCTTCTGCATCTGTTTCAATAAAACGTTATTAAACTAAAGGCGATCATGACAGTTTCGTACTAAACTAAATTAAACACTGAACAAATATCGCTGCCGAATTTGAATTTGATACAAACAAGTATCTTCTGATCATGAGATTGATGACAATGCAATTAGCTTAGTCAAGGTTATTTTTGGATCAACAGAATCAGCACCAATAAATAAATAAAATAAATATCGCCAAACTGCCACACCAACTGGTATGGTCCCAAACTAAGCAACGCTTGCACTGTGGGTACCGTACAGTGGACTGGGGGCGATTCCAGTGACATGCAGACCAGGGCAAATTACGAAAAGGCAATTTCCGAAATTTACCCCAGCGGGAATCGAACCCACAACCACCATGTGCAGTCAGCCGAGCGGCCTACGCTCGAACCACTGCTCCAAGCGGTCGTCACTAAGGATTTAACAATAAGGATTTATGAGGAGAAAACGGCGATGAAGGCATGACTCCGTACCAGGTTTGGAGCCAGCTTTCGACCAAGTACCACTGCATATCTTCTTTGTTCTGCCTTTTGCAGTCTTCCTTCGAGTTTTCACGCACTATCAACAGAATTAGTAAATATCGTCAATAAAATACTAGCTGGAAAGTTTAAAACCTCATACGAAAATAATTGTAGACAGAGCGCGTGGAACTAGCAAGTGAAGCCAGAGCATCAATTCAGATTCTTTTTTAAGATTTTCGGACCGCTTTTCGCGATCCGAGTTCGGGAACGAAAGCACGTATAACACATAAAATCTATACAAATAAATAAAATTGGAGTGTCTGTTTGTAATATCAAAATAACACCTTTTCACTAAATGCATATGAACTTTAATTTTAGAATAACAATTAGGGTTCCGCGTAAAAAAATAAAAACATGAAATCAAAGAGTATCTCCGAAACGGGTGGACCGATTTTGACGGGACTTTCACTGGTAGATAGCTGATGTTATAAGCAGTAACTTAGGCTACTTTTATTTTAGAAAAACAACATTGATAAAATGGGTTCTGTCGTGCGGGCTCAGAACGCGGGAGCGGGCTTTTTTGTTAAGTTAAATTCCACGCGGACGAAGTCGCGGGCTCAGCTAGTATATTATATTTTTGTATTAATGCCGTACTGCTTCGTAAAACATATTTAATAACACGTATGCTTATCTTTCTTACATGGAGTGTGTGAGCGGTATGCCGAGAGTCATGGTCTCAAGTATAATGCTGCCAAGAGTGAGTGTATGGTTTTTGGACTCCGTGACAAAACCCCTTATGAACCTCCACCCATTTATCTAAACGGAGCTCCGCTCACTAGAGTAAAAAAGTTTAGATATTTAGGGCACATTGTCACCGATGATCTAAAAGATAATGAGGACATTGAACGTGAACGCAGAGCGCTGGCGGTCCGGGGTAATATGTTGGCTCGTAGGTTTGCTCGTTGTACAGCTGAAGTGAAGTTAGCGCTATTCAAAGCATATTGCCAATCTTTTTACACGACCAGCCTGTGGTTCAACTATACTCAAAGGGCCTACAGCGCTCTGCGGGTTTAATATAATAATGTCTTCAGGATGTTGATGCGATTGCCGCGGTTTTGCAGTGCGTCTGCGATGTTTTCCGAAGCGCGTACGGATGATTTTTACGCAATAAGACGCAAGCGGGTGGCGTCGATGTTAAGCAGAGTACGCGGCAGCAGCAACAGCATTCTGAGGATAGTTTCTGGTAAATACCAATGTCCTATGCACTCGCTCTGGGTAACCATCGTCGTTGGGACGGTAAAATAATGTGTGAACTGTGTAAATAATTGTGTGTTATGACCTAAGTACTAACATAGTTTGTAAGCCCCCACAATTACTAACAATAATGGAGTATGTAATCTGAAATAAATAAATTAAATTATCTAAAAAAATATCAGCATTGATGCTATTTGGTATTACTTTTGCTGGCTTCACTCACTAGTTCTCCGCGCTCCGTCTTCTCGGAATCTTTTCATTAGAGTCTCAAACTAATCGTTTGTATTATGGGTAGCGTACAATGAACAGAAGCGGCCATGTCCTGTCCCAGCACGGGAGCGAGTCCCGCCACTAACCTTAACTCCGGTGTTGTCCATAATCTCTGCGGATCTTATGGCGTGCTCATTGACAATCTCATCGACTTTGTCGCACGTCAGCAATAGATCCTGAACCAAAAGGGGAGAGTAGATCACTGTAAACCATTACCGAATAAACAATAGAAAATAATACTTGACTAGGGCCGGCATGAACAATTTGATATCGACTCGTGAGACCAGCCATAGCTGATGCTTGTTTAGTAACGATTGGGATACAATTATGACTGGCCAGGATAAAGGGGATGGTGGTAAGATTTGAACTTCCAGGTGAAGGATTATACTATATGCGTAAACAGAAAGGGTGGAGTAAAGGGAGGCCTTCGTCCCTTAGCTGGAAGACACAGGATAAAAAAAATGTGTGGGGCCCACGGCGGGGCACTATGCATATTACCACGGCGTGATAAAGTAAATATAATAATAATAATAATTTAGCCCTTTTGACATCCCACTCCTGGGCACGGGCCACCCCTCACTACGAGGGGGATTCAGGCCGTAATCCACCAAGCTAGCCCAATGCGGGTTGGTAGATTTCACATGTCTCTCGGTAATTGGTTAGATTTTCTAGGATATGCAGGTTTCCTCACGATGTTTTCATTCACCGTAAGCGTGTGATAATCATATAGAAATTATAACTCGCACTGAGATTTCGAAAAACCCAGAGATGCCGAGGTTGGATCCCAGGACTTGGTGCTCGCAAGACGCGTGCTTTACCAGTCAGCTATGAGTGGTATCTGAAAGTGAATGATATAAATGTGTGTATATTCACGTTGTTGTAGAGGTCCTGCGCGGCGGCGAAGTCCCTTGGCGGCGGCGCGGCGCGGCAGGCGGCGGAGGCGGCGCGCGCGGCCGCCAGCAGGCCGCGCAGCGCCGCCGCGCTCGCGCTCAGGCACGCCGTCTGCTCGAACGACTTGTGGAACACCTGCCCGGGCCCGCGCCCAAGGACATACCAACATGTTGCAGTACCACGCTAGGACCCCTATTATGTGTAGTTTTATAGTTTCCAAATTATATTTTTTTTTATGTTAGCTGCTTATTTCTTATTCCATATTCATTTTAATACCCACTACTTTAGCTTCAACATGATGCGCATGTTTGTCGAAACACATGACGTATGTCTACCGTTACCTGTAAATTACTTTGTATTTATCATTTCTTCTATCTATGAAAGCTCTTAATAGGCCTTCTTATATATATTCATGTTAACCTAGCTGAAGCTTTCCGAAAATAATAAAATAAAATATTATCGTCTCCCGACGGCCCAGACCTACGTCGAGATCAGCCGGCCTACACTATCACCCTGTATGGTCCCAAACTAAGCAACCCTTGTAAAGTGAATACCGTCCGACGGCCTGGGGGCGATCCCAGTGCCCACCAGACCGGGGTTAATTACGAAAAGGCCGAAGCAAGAGTACAATGTGTTCTATAGTGTAGTAGTGCAGTTTGTTTCCAAAAAATCAACGGGTTAGTTTCATATTCTGGAAATATAGAATTTTATAAAATCCAATGATGCAGTTTTAGTTTTTATCAAAATGGGAGAAGCAAAAATTTATGAAATTATATGACACGTTTTTCCCATACAGTGCATTGAGCCCATACACTTAGGGCTTATGTAGATTAGATTGTATTTACCTGGCAAGACTGCAGCAAGTTCTGATGCAGGGAGACGATCCTGACCATCTGGGACTGGAACTGCGTGTGCTTCGCGAACGGGAGCGTCACTTTGTTGTTGCGTTCCACGTCGTGCATCTATACAAATAAATAAATATCGCCAGACCAACACACTAACTGTATCATCCAAAACCAAGCAACGCTTGTACTATAGGTACCGTACAATGGACTGGGGGCGATCACAGTGACACCCAGAAAAGGGCAAATTACGAAATTTACCATTTCAGAACCCGCAACCACCCACAATAAAATCAATGACGCCATAGTGTAGAGGTCGACACATAGAAGAATTTAAAAACTGGTGTTAGTTTTTTTATATTTTTTACCCAATTTAAAGACAAGAACAACATCAATCTGTTAGCAATCCGCTGGCAGACAAAATGTCGACTGTCAAGGTTTTCCGATAAAATGGAAATGTATAAAATTAGCAGACTTGGGCCCTCCTACTATAAAGCTTTTAATTGCATACAAAATTGGGAAATTGGTCTGGAAGAAATGAAATTATGTATACTATAGGGAGGTGTACAAGCATGCCCGTGCTACCTGTCTCTGCAGCTGGTACATGTAGATCCTGTTGAATCGCGACGCGAACTCCGCGGAGCGCTTGCACATGCGCGCCACTTCCTCGGGCGGCACTGGCAGTATGTCGTGGCCCTCCAACGAACATCTGGCGACAGAACACTCGGGAGTTGTTAAAGACTGGTTCTCAAGAAATAAAACATGGTAATGATGGTGTATACTCACCGCGAGCATTGCACTCATAATGAAAATTTAAGCAATAAGAACGTTCGGGAGAAGTTTTGATAGTTCACCCATGACCTTAAAGTTTCTAAAGTGAGACAGTTGTAACAAGCACCGCTTTTAGGAAGAACCAAGAAAAAGCTTATAAACGCATGCCTGGCTTCTGACTTTTCAGAAACAATTGACTGCTCGCTATGGTCTGCTTGATGTGAGGCCGCTATTAGCATAGTTGAATATCTATAAGCTTGTTGGTACTTACAATATCATTTTAATAACCCCAATTCGTACACACTCACTCATTCTCACTTCTGGGCAATAAGATACAAGTCAGAGTAAGAAAGTTAAGAGGTTGTCTGTCGTTATTATAACAGAATAAAGATCAGCCATGCACTTACGCCATTGCCAGGATTTCTTCGTTGATTTTTATGCGGAGATCCTTAAGCTTGGCGCAGTAGATGCTGCTTTCGATGACGTTGGTCACGTTCTCTGATGACTTGCCTGCATGGAAACATCCATCATCCACAAACTGTTATCACCCAGAAAAGTATGGAAAGCCAAAAACCAATCCTCTATAAGCAACCCTATGTAAGCAATCCGTCGAAAAAAGAATCAGCCCTAAACTTAAAACAAAATGAATGATGATGTTCGTTACTATTTTTTAATTTTATACTGATTTGTATTAGTAGAAAAGATATTAGAAGAAGATAAAGATATTATATAATACTAGCTGTGCCCCGCGACTTCATCCGCGTAGTATTGGATTATTAGGTTAAAAAGTATCCTATATGTTAATCCCGGTTATAATCTATCTGCGTTCCAAATTTCATCCAAATCCGTTCAGTAGTTTTTGCGTGAAGGAGTACATACATACATACATACATACATACATACATCCACACTCACAAACTTTCGCATTTATGATATTAGTAGGATCATACAATATTTTCTTAACTTACTAGAGGTTTTCTCGAGACGGTCAGGCGTCAAGTTACCATCGGTTTTATTGCCCTCACGTACTGTGCACAGTGATTCATTGATCGGTTCCTCTTCAGCTCCTGGATGATACAATGACACTTTCTCATCAACACTCAGACAGAAGTGATAGCTCAGTGGTTGAACGCACGCTTGAGAAAATAAGGCTGAAACCACGGCTCGCACCTCTGAGATTTTAGTGTTTTATGTGCGATTCTCATTTCCCAGTAACATTATCACTTGCTGATCAGTTAAAGAGAAAACTCGTATCATGAGGATACTAGTATAACTTTCGCTTTTTTCGAAGTCGTCACCCTTCACTTCACACACCTATGGGCCCATAGTCCACCATTGTGGCCCAGTGCGAACTGGCGAACTTTACACGTCTATCGGAAGCCGTTCAGGGGTGCTACTGTTAGCAACGATAATCGATATATCGTGACATTTCTAGTGTTTAATCCTACTTTAAATTCCATCTTTTTTGCCGTCGTATATCGTCTGAACGAACGATAATTTTGTATACGATATTTTCCTTCACTACAGCAAGATATATTTTCAGTTGGAAATTAAATTCGAACATGAAATTCGAAAATGCCAGAGGTGCGAGCTACTATTTGAATATTCATACCTTGTGGTTCAAAGCTTTCGTTCGACCACTGAGCTATCGCCGCTAATAGACAGCAGTGATAACTCGGGGCCCGCAGTTTACTCATTTTAAAACTAATTAAAAAATATTGTTCATTAATATCGCCTTCTTTAACTTGGGCAGTTAAAATTAGCACTCTTGCGGGCCAGGTCAGTACCCGACTCATCATCCTTGTCGTTTTCATCATCGAAGATGTGGAACATGTCGCACTCCTTCTCGTCTTCCGCGAAGGTGACGACGCAGGCGTGCTGGTTGTCCTCGGGCCGGGGGGAGCCGTCGCCGTTGCCGTGTTCGTCGACCTGGATTACCAATACTTTGGACCTTGGAACCTAGTTCGACTAAAATGTGTCATCCATGACTACAATTATTCAGAATATTTTAGGCATATAGCTGCTATTCGTAACGAAACCCAAGTTATAACGCAGTTTAAAAGTGTGTTGTCTTACCTTATCGTCTTCGACTTGGTCTCGCATTTTCTGAAGTTCAGTCTCCATCAATTCTTTCAGACAAGACTCTGGTAGTTCCTCGAGAAACTGGTATGGGTCATCTGCAATGTTTTGAAATGCGGCATCTAGCGTAAGACTATTACTAACAGCCTAGTATATTGTACCACAGGTTCTTGTAGAATGAGAAGATTGTACCTACCTACTTACTATTCTTAATTCATAAGTATGACGAAAGAGGGCGCCTTACACAACAATTTCACAACAACCTACTACACACCAACTAGCAAAACAGCACATTCATGTCTGGCAGGTAAAGTTCAAAGTCATGTAGCAGAGATATACCAATAATGTTTACCCTTGCAAACACCTCCAAGTATGTCCTGTTCTTTAACAAACTCATCCCATATCTTCTGTTCGCGTTGCTTCACCCGTTCCCGACGCGTGGTCTTCCACGTCCTCTCGAGTTCACCACCTTCTATGTACTGAAAAATGATAATCTTAGTTAACATTTTCGTGGTGGTGTTTATCAAATTCCAATCATTCCGTACTATACTTATTCCATTTGAGCTAATTATGCACAGATAAGTTAATTGACATAAGACAAGCAATTATGAAATTCGGCAGGTTGACATCTTCGAGGATTGATTCTCGATAACATCACTGGTGAGATATGCTGGTATTTGGATGTTTATTCCATAAACGTGGGTAGACAAACTGAACCGACCTGCATATCCATAACGTTGCCATCGGCCATGAAAGAGAACCCCCGCACACAGGTCTCCATCCTTGTTACACACTGCACTTTAAAAAATATACTAATTTATATAAATATATTGATTACAAGCCGTCCGTAAAAGCCGAAAATATTATTATTTACAATGTACCAAACACATTGCAGTTGTCGGAATTTAAATTTCTGACAACGATCAAATTGACGCGTGGTCAATAACTATACTTTTCTTTTCTAAAAACAATACTTTTTCAATAATTTGTATGTACTTATTGTGAATTAAAATTAGCAATTTAAACGAGTTTTATATCATTAAATCTGAAATTAATAATAGGCAAAGATAATATAAAATAAAATCATTTCTAATAATTGAAAGTTGCTATTTTGTTGCGTGCTCATCACGAATTCCTCGTTGCTAAGCGACAAATTATTTTACAAACAAAATAAGCAAACACCGCGAACGTGAATCAATTACACAATTTAATTAATGTGCTGAAAATTTATAAATGACCACACGTTCGTTTTAACTCTACGGTAACACATTTATTTGAATAATAATATCGGAATAAAATGTATTTTTGGAAATTAACGGAACACCCGCGTGTTTTTCTGTAGGCCGTGCGCTAATAAACTGTGCGTCCTTTCGTAAAGTGTATTGCATGCATGTATGAGCGAGGGGAGCAGGTGTGTTTGTAATGTTATGTAGCGCTCGTCCGCCGCCCGGCATGGGGGCGCCACCGCTGCCGGTGTCCCGACACTTCCCTCAGTGGAGCAGAACCGCACTACTCACACTGACTAATGTTTCTGAAGATGATGTTGTACATGAGGTGGGTGCAGATACGTGCTTTTATATATTATAAACTTTTATAAAAAGATAAATTTAGAAGAAAATCCAAACAGGTATTAAAGTAAAGAAAAAATATTATTGGCACGTGACCGTAGTATAGGCATAGGATTTGACTATGGATTAAGAAAAATCACTATATAGATTTCACTTTGACCAGTTCAGAAATTTTCGTGATTTAAAATGAAAATCTTTAAAGTTCATCTACCTATACTATACCCATGACCATGATACGCATGACGTTAAAACAATCATCAGTATCTCAATAGGTAGTTCTTAGTGGGGGGATTTTATAATGATTCAGGTCACGGACTTAATAATTTGTTACGGATAAAAAACTAAATTCACTGCTAGCTGTAGCTACACAATGGAATTTACTCATAGATTAAATCTTCAAACCATAGGCACTGTAACATGCAACGCTGTTATTTTTTATCGTGTAGTTTTTGTCTAAAATGCATAATAATATTTTATTCTAAGTAGCTTTTAAGTACGTATTAATGGACATAGTAGACGCAATAATATATTACGACAATTAAAAAGTAGTACAAACTAAAATAGAAGGCATTTTTTTCGATTTCAATAATATTCTTACCGTACTGAAGTGTATAGGAGGAGGAGGAGTTATTATTGTTACAGAAAAAAAGAGTTATAACTACACAACAGGCTCTGCCTATTAACAGGAAATGTAGAATTATTATATTATTAAATATTGTCTACTTTGAATAATGTTATAGCCATCATAATGGCTATAACAGACAGAGCTATAGCATTATTCAAAGTAGACGCTCCTCAAGGCATTTCCCTTTAGATGGAGTGCGTGCGTGTTTATACATATGTTTTTCCTATTCTATTTAACAAAAACAGTCAGTTGAAAACTATTAGGAAAATCGAATCGAATTTCATTTAAATCAATTAAGTACTAAATTTTAATTAAAATATTCTACATAATATATCTGACTATACATAGAATAACAGATTTCTACTAGTAGTTTTTGTTCATGCACAGGTCTTGAATACCTAATTATGCTCATTTTACTTTTTACCTTTCTTCTATTAACTTTATGGCGGTTGTTCATTTCAGTATGATAATGCAGTGAATATACCTATATAGGTAAAGATAGGTGATACATTTTCGAAAGTTTTCACTTTCTCCAATATGGTAGGTACCTACCAATTACACATTGAGCTAAATACCTTACCTGTCAACGGTTTTATTGTTATAATTTAGCAACCAAACAAGTTCAGGTTAATTACAATGATTATAAGCAATTTCATTTTATTGCGGAATTAAAGTAAGTAAGTAGGTAGGTTTGCAATTGCAATGTTGAGCAATGAAATAAACAACCATTAGAATGTAAAACAACACTACGTATAAAACGCGGTAAGGTGGAAAATGTTATTACTATGAAAACGTGTAGGTAAATATGCACTTTGTGGCAAACAATTATGTTTTACATTAGGGCGGAAAATATAGACAGGTAGGTACTTATATTGAGATTTCCGCACGTAGAAATTAAGCCATTATCCGGGACTCCAGTGACACGCCATAAAGCCATCAGAGCAGTTGGCACCGCGCCACAGCCGAATAGTGACAGAACCGAAGCCCGTGAGTCAGCGGTACGCGGAACCTGTGTGCGGCGGCGCGATCGATAGATACTGCACCCCTCCCCGCCTTCCGCGCCTGCACCTGCCATCAGAACCCACAGCCCTAGCTCGCCGTCCGACGCACCACAAAAAACACGGGGAAAATCTTAATAAAATCACCCAATACCGCAAAAAATCCAGTGCTTTCGTCAAAGTCAATTTCGCCGGTTCTGCCTAACCAGTTCACTGGTTCAAGGTCGCGCCGGTCGCCGACCCCGGTTAAGTTTAGGAGAAACATCTACCTCATACAGTAGTAGCCGAACGATACGTCGCTGTTTATTATTTGTGTTGATCTGTGAAATTTTATTTTTAATTATTACGTATAGTGAGCAAGGTCGCGGTGCGTTTCGCCGTGCACAAATGTTGTATCTTTATCATTGGAAACGCGCGCGTGCTCCGAGGCGGTACACAACAAAGGAGGTTGCGGTAATTGTTTTTACCCGAGTTATTATTGCAACGATTTGTGATCGGGAATAAATCTGCAGCGATGGCGTCTAAAGTCCTTGTGCCAGCTGCACCCTTTGCAAAGCTACAAGTGAGTGTATAAGATATTTTTTTCTTTATTCTGTCCCAATCTTTATTTCTTGTTTTTATTTATTATTCGATGGAAGTAGCTTATGATTCGCCTGTGGCTGTTACTTTATGGTGTTTATTATACCTTTAACCAATCTGAAACATATTGTAAACGGTCAGTCTATTTGGCTTTCATCGTAAATAATAAAAATGCTAAGTCACGCAACACAAAGAGTTACCTTCCGGTCGTTGACATATCGGAAAATTCATTGTAATCATAATTATTATGGACTTTTCCAGGTAATTGCGAGTGGGAAATTGCTCCTGCTATTGATACTTTAGTTGCACTTTATGATGCTTTGTTATACTTCCAGGGTTAATTTTATTTTCTGTTACGCTATTTTGTTGCTTTATGGCTCAAAATCTATAATAATTACAAGTTATACCCGTCTTCATTATGCTGAACACCAGTTACAATTTTATTATTATTTTTAAACTGTATGTTTCACAGTTCTAAATATTATCAATATTTATTTTATTATTTGATAAGTTATTCATTATGTTTTTCTTAGTCTCCCAGTGGATCCTGATGTGACTAACTCTCCACCCTATCTTAACCAACTTTTCCTCCAATCTTCAGGTGAAGAAATCGCCACCTGAGTCAGCAGGCAGTGGTTTCATAATCGGCGGCGGTGACCCTGTGGCCAGGGTGGCCCACTTGGAGCACAGCGTCAGGTTTCTGCAGGAGCAGCACCGGTTGATGCTAAGCGGCCTCCACGCTGAGATTGAGGCTTTGCGAGAGAGAAATCGAGGTAGCTATGATAAAGAACCAAATAAAGAGCTTTAAAATATTTGTTTATGAAAGTAACAGCGGAACGCAAAGAAAAAAAAACAATCACTTTTAATCCCACGAAACATGATTTTGCATTACCTCCACAGCATTCTTCATAACAATATTGTCCTCAAAAGTTTTAAAAACTTCCTTAAACGACACAATGGAAAATAAAGTCAGTATTCATGTCCTTTTGGCCTTCATACTAATGGCGTAGTAACGTGAATAATGTAGTAGTTCTACCTTGTACACTATTCGTACTAAGTAGGTACCTTACGTCATTAAGATCTTGAGATATAATGGTCTTTTTAGTTTCGCCTAAACGTAAAGTCATGCAGTCTATTCGCGGTAATAGGTGAGTCACTCGCGATGCAACTAACTGTATGTCAGTTACGTTGTTCACTAGACAAAACAATGAAAACGACTAGTTTGTTTTGATCCGTCTATGTTTACTTCCACGTGAATGCAAGAGTGGAAATATTTTGTTGCACGAAATAAAAATAAATTTTAGATATATGATGAGTGTGTCTATTATATGGATCACACTAGAGATCAATAAGCTCTTACCCGCGAACAGTTAGCTACGTTTTAAAAGCAGGATATAATATGACGTCTGTACTTAATTTCACTCACAAGATACACTCATCCATCAAAGCATTAATTCATTGTATTTTTACACAGAATTATATGAGATATTCGTCGTGACCCAAATCTGTACGAATTATTATTTCAGATTTGCAGTTTCAACTAATATTCAATAAAGAGTCGTCGCCAAAAACAAGTTCACCACCTGCTGAAGAGAGCGCCGAGAATAATGAGGTAATTTTGTGTGCTCTGTGCATTTCATTTCACTGGTGTTGGTACGAAATATTTCGCAAGGAAATATTTCGTTCTTCGTTTCCCTTGGTTTGACAAGATGGATATGAGTAGGAAGGACATACCGATAGCTTTAAGACTTCGATCTGGACATATTCCATTGAACATATTTAAATTTATGATGGGCAAAGTAATCTCCCCTAATTGTAGCGTATGTGATGTAGGTAGTAGAGGATGTTTATCACATTGTTATGGATTGCGTCAGGAATGAAAGCCTTACATGCAGCGCAATAGCACATGATTTAAATGTAACGCCAAGCAACGTTTGTTGGTGTAATAGTATCTTGGCTTATCCTTCATCGAAGGAGGCTAAAATCTATAGTACATTGTTACACGAGTGGTGAAAGTGACGTAGCGAGGGCGCTAATAGTTCGAGGGACAAAATAAGTCTTTCACCCGAGGTAAACACTGTGCTTTTCATTACGAATACAAGGAAAGTAAAAATAAAAACAGGAATTGGCTAAAGAAATAATACAAGGAAGTATGAACAATACTCTACCACTCAAAAAAAAATTAAGATCGGATTGCCGCCTATTTTGTTTTTTTTTCGTTGGCCGGCCAACTTCATTATTTAGCCATTATTTTTCATTTTCATCTTTAAATATTTTGCCCAAATCTATGTTATTTTAAAGAAATTATTTAAATTAAGTCATTTAAAAATATATATCCTTTAATTAATACTGAACTTTATGTTATTTCAATTTTACATCGTGTTGTAATTGAGTGACTGTAGAAAAAGTTTGAACATGGTTCCATAGAAATGTGAAAATGGAACCAGTTTTTTTTTATAATTTGACAGCTGTTAGTTGAAAGCGATTCTCCCGGGCCGGAAAAGTATTACTTTCAGCCCGCTCCTCAGGCAACTTCAGACCTACTTTTAGAGTATGAGTAATGAATAATATATATAACTCAAAGGTGACTGACTGACTGACTGACTGACATAGTGATCTATCAACGCAAACTACTGGACCGATCGGGCTGAAATTTGGCATGCAGGTAGATGTTATGACGTAGTCCGCTAAGAATTAATTTTAATTAATAATAATACTTCTTAACGCGAGCGAAGCCGCGGGAAAAAGCTAGTACTGTATAAAATTGTACAATTTGGTGTTGGGTAGGACATATATATAAGTAGTAGATTTAAGATGTTATGTATTGTAGGTGTATTTTTTTTCCTATGTACTCTACGGGAGTGACATGTTCAATTCTGAACAAACCCTTTTTTCCTTATTAAAGATTTGTAAAAAAACTTACTTACCTACTTAGGCTAAAGTTATAAATAAGACAAATTTGTCTTTCAAAATTATCTGCTCCAAATTAAGTTTCAAGGCTAGTGTAGGGAATCCAGTACCTAAATACGATGCATCAAGTCCTCAATATAGCATAAAATTTGAGGACAACTTTGGAATTTAATAATTGTTCACCCTAATTTAGTGAACATATTTTTGCTGCACTCATGCAGAGCTATTTAGACTTGTACAAAAGGATGTGTCACTGTGCTTGTACTTATTATTGAATGATTTATGCACCATTGGCTTAATGTTCCAAAGTATACATGCGATATTCTTTTATTGTACCAGACCAATACGGGTTATAAATTCACAGATCTATGCTGTATTATTTTGTTTACGAATTAATATAAAGTCTGTGTTTGTCTGTAAATGTATAGTCGATAGTTTTTATTCTAATAGTTCATTTTGTTACAAGGAGCTTAAGCGCGAGGTTAGCCGCCTGGAGCGCGAGGCGGTCGCCGCCAGGAGCGAGGCGCGAGCTGCCGAGGCGCGTGCGCTGCAGATGCAGAGATTGGTCGACGCGCAAGCCGAGTCAGTGTCTTATCACGACCTTCCTTCACGGATAACGTAGTAAAAGAGCCTTATACCCACGTAAAAAGAAAGGAACTATGGTCGCTAATTCTGGACATAATCAATGGATGCAAAATTCCATCGCTGTCGAAAATGAAACGAGCGTGGGTCGCCCTCAGCCTACCCTTTAAAATAATATCCCAGTCTAGATTACCGTGATTAGATTTATAAACTCCCACATGTTCGATAAGCCTTTGAAAAAGGCATAAATATCCTATTGCCTCTTGAAAAGCACTAAGTCTAGTTTGTTGACCCCCTGGGGTTTATGAGCGCAGAATGATGCGAAAAACAAATTAAGAATTATTACTACGTTGTTTAACTTTACTGAGATGTGAGGTAAAATAGCTTCAACCGTATCTACCAACTTTCTCTTGGGGACGCGCTTTCAACTTATATTTTTTTAGGTATCACAGACCAAGTGTATTGCTATTGTACCTAGGCATTCTTATTCATTTAGGATCGCATTCAGTTAGTTGTCTTCAAGCTTCCAATTGAGGAAGCTGAATGTTTCGATCATTCTCGTTTATCCTGATCCATCAAGGGTCTGTTGAGGATCATTTAATGATGTAAGTACGGCATTTCCATTCTAATGATGCATAAATCCAGAGCATATCATGGAGTAGGTATTATTTGTATCATAGAAAATTGCGCGAGCTGGATATGAAGTCGAAATGCCAGGGGTGCGTGGAAGGCGCGAGTCTGTCAGCGGGCAGCGAGAGCGAGGCGGCGGAGGAGTCGCGCGGCTCGCTGCGCGCGCGGCTGGCCGAGGCCGAGCGGCTGGTGCGGCGGCTGCGCGCCGACGCCGAGCGCCAGCGCAGAGAGGTACTCGCGGCCGCGCCGCCGGCCGGGGCCCCGGGGGGCGCCGTCACTAACCTCTTGTTTGACGGCGCGGCCGCAAGGCACGCACACGTATGTCACGCACCACGCCCCACGCCGCGGACACCGCCGCCCACGCACAACATTTTACAAAACGACCGTTCGCAACGAGACATGCGTTAAGCGACGAAGTTGATAGACCTCCAATATAAGATACAGATACTTGACGCCTGTTCTGTTGTACGAAAATGTAATATACCTACACAGGATTTAGCAACAAATCTTCTTAATCAATGTAGTCTAAAAGTCTTGAAGGCCCATAATCAACAAGCAGAAGAAAAAAACCCTTTGCAACACTGGTTAAATGAATTGAATTTGTTTCATTATTTTGTATTGTCATGTTTAGTTTAGTTGTAGTTATTGGACAAGAAAACCGGCGTCATTATGAAATCATACAACCTTAATTGGTATTCGTTTGGAATTTATAAGCTTTCTGGACAGTGTGTAGCTGTGTAGCTGTGTCCGCGGCTGGAGATTTGCCGTTTTCCGCCGACGCGGACGCGGACGGGACGGCGTGACATATAGATCTATGCATACACTTTGTGTCGATACTAAGGTATCATTACTAAAACACGTAGTACATAAGATTTGTGACGTTTAGTTATGTTTTATAATTCTGCAGTGCATGCATTTTTTAGAACATAGATGTTGATTTTGTGTCCCGTCCCCGTTAAGCTCGTTTTAACTTGTTTTATTTTTCGTACTTATTATCATGTGCCATTTAATTTTAAAAATACGATAACAGACGTCGTCAATTATAACGGTTATTGATAGAACAATTATGTTGTCAGACGACTTTGCAATTTAGAGATCTATATAGAGTTAGTTAGGTAGGTATCCTTTTACTAGTCTAGTACAAGTATTAATCAACAGAGAATGTATTATTCGAAATTGTAATGTGGTAGAAGAAAATGTGGGTACTTATCTACTTTCTGTTTTATTTCTACAATATTAAAACAGCATAAATATATTTGATTTGGCAATTTCCAAAATTAATTTGTTTTAAAGTAAATCTAAGTAATGGGTAATCAATGCGTGCACATAGTTGCAGTGCATGAAGAACTCTCTCCATGCGAGCCTGCGCGCGAGCGGGCTCGACGGCGGCTACGGATATCAAAACAACTACCACTTCCCGCCCGTTCACACGCCCGAGTTCTGGCGCGAACCGCTCAGAGAGTGAGTTCCAATTATTCAATTTATTATTATTACATTTCATTGTATTTTATGGAATTATGTTATTAATTTCATACATGACGGAGAAGAGAGATTATCGCGTTTAGGTATATTAAGCATATTTTTGTCAGACTGCGCTGTGGTTGATTTACAACAAATTGCTTATCTTACAGAGACTTCATAGGGCCGCGAGGACGCAGCACCCGAAGACCGTTGACACTCCCCGAGCTGTCTGGGCAGCAGATACATCGCTCTACTGTGTATGCCAATAGTCAGTACTTTTTTCATACTATTTTCCATCGATAACCTAACACCACCTTAGTATCTAGAAGCTGTCGCTATCTATAAAGTTAATAAGGTACCAAAAAAACGTGAAATAAAATTCGATGTTATGGTATCATTGGTACGTAAAAATAGTAGACACTGTGATTTGTAATATTCATCGACTTTTTTGTAGATCATACACGCTCAAGAGCGAATGGATACGAGAAGAACAAAAAACCTACTCCGACGAATGGAGAAACGACAACTACCAAGAGTCCAGAAGAAGGAACAGGTACCTATTACAGTAGTAGTTGCTTCGGCAGTATGCGTAAAGCCGAACAACCAATAGCAATCGCTCATTAGCATATGAGTCCCTCTCTCCGCAAGCCTCCCCTTGCCCCAAGCACCACCTAGACTTGTCGCGGATTGTACCTGTACAGCAAGCTGGTTCATTTTGTTCATTTATTTTACAGAAAGCCGATTAGAATCAGGACAAACGACTTTATCGAAATTAAACGATAAATCTAAAATGAACTATAAACCAACGTATCCAGAGTTGAAAATCGTAGTGACAAAAATTATTCCACATGGTCAGGGTGAGAATTAAAATTACATTGGGTGCCTACTAACAACTAACAATATTAACTGGCTTGTTGTGCAGATTAACCAACTAATAAATTCATAAGGCTATTGTGTACCGTCCTTTCAGCAGGTACTTGCTTCTTCTTTTTAAAATATCCATTCTGCACATAAGCTTTCCTAAGGACGTTCACACATGAAAGACATCTTGGGGGATACCTATCTAAGACTTCCGGAGTACCTACTTGCACCTACTTACACCCTCGTTTGCTGTGGCGTCGCCCTCTTCTTTTTGCCCCATCGGCGCTTACTAGTAGATGACAATGGTCAATTTAACTCTGTTAATTAGTCCCTTTAACAGGACGCTACAGATAGCGTAGCAATCATGGCGCCTGAATCGAGAATTGCCATGCTAATATGATCTTGGAGGTAGCTCTCAGTCCATGCAATAATGGTCTTAGCTGTAGCTACATAGTGTTCATTGTTGCCTGCAGTGGGCGCGCCGGCGGGGGCGGCGGGGGCGGAGACGCGCGCGCGCGCGCGGCGGCCGCACCACCGCAAGCACGCGCCCGACCACACGTAACTGCGCACCGCCGCGCACCGCCGCCACCGCTGCGGACCCCGCCCGACCGCCGATGTAGCCCTTCCCTAATTATTGCTAGATATCACTCGTAGCTTTTCTAGGAAAGCGATAAGGGACGTTTGAATTAACAAAATCTATAATTCTTTTTGTCCGAGACCAGTTAGACATATACAAAAATTAAAAATACAAACACTGTATCGGATACCAAACTGCGTTCTATCAAATTTGATAGAAGTTCGATTCTCGAAATAAATTGGTGCCCATAGATTTTTGACATATCAATATTTCGTGGCGAACTCTAAAATTGATGGCAGGGATTGACACACTAAAATGTACTTAGTATGTAAACGAAATAGCGTTGTTGTTTCGTAGAGCGTTGTTTGACACCGTAGTCAAATAGTTTCTACACGAGCACTGCAGTGCCGCTTTCCTAGAAAACTAAAACTTTATCTTAATTAAATCACTGAGTAAAGTTGGTTACTGAGACAACTGCGCGATTCGTGGGAGGGGTCCATTCATTATTAACCGCGCTCTTATCTCAGGAATCTGCTGACTGGATAGCAGATCTTTGAAACCTGTGTCCACACTTATTGTTCAGGTGGCAGCGTCAATTTCGTATTTGTAAAACCTTCAAAAACGATGTCATTACAATATAACGACAGTTCCATTTAAAGCCACCTGAGTTTATAATTTGGTAGCACTATACCTACCGCAGGTCATCGACATAGTTTTGCTTAACCCTTTCCATGTGGCGGGCGTAATACTACGTTGTACATAAAAACGAATCTCATTGAACATGCGACATAAAAAAATTGAGTTCGCGTGGTAAGGGTTAAAATACGCGTTGTCTACCTACCAGTGTGACCTACTAGTGCTGTCAAACTTTTATCTATAGTCTATGTAGTAGCCAGCCATACGAAATCTGTGATGAAAATGTATCTTATCGGCGGTCGGACCAAAATATTAATGCGAATACACACGGGCCGTATTAGTTGATTAACTACTTTTATTAACATTATAGCCGAAAATTGAATAGCCCGTGTGATTTAGCATTTAACATGTGCAGTAGGCTGTTCACATACAGGAGTTATCCACCAACCATGTCGCTTATGCCGTACGTCATACGGCGCTGAGACGTGTAAGCCTAGTCGCTTAGGTACTGCTCTATACAAGGTAACTTGTTTCTTTATCTGTGGGCGGTCTTGCATTTAACTGAATGGAATACCCCTTGAACACCTCGACTTGCAGTAATTGACATTGATAGTGGATAACCGCCTAATATGAACGCCTCTAGTGAAATACCAGTGCAATTCTAGCTATGTGATTCCAACGAGGGAAAACTTAACACGATAACGCTATATAATAGTGTTGCATAGTTCCGTCTCTTTCTTTTATTATATTTAATAAAAAGGACGCATGACGTACAGTACTGAACGTAGAGTAAGTTTCTCTTCATTGAATAGTGAATACTTAATTTGTGATTGTAAGCGACATGTTTTATCCGCTACTATGTTATAATTCCAAAAATACTGCCATTTATGTTCCCATTTTAGGACCTTCGGTAGTGCGGCATAAACAGTGCTGGATTAAACGACATGTACTTAGATACCCTCATGTTGAAAGGGGCACGGTTGCCCCTGTATTAGGAGACGGGGCAATTGTGCCCCTTAATATAGGTATCCAAACACAGTCTCACAGTTTCCGTGTATAAGCTAACCCATGGTCACTAACTGTAAGTAATCGACCTTGTTTTCAATAAATCATTTCAATGTGTGTTCCGGTTAATGATCAACAAGCATGGTGGGTTACGATTTCGTTTGCTAGTGGGGCCCCGAGTGTATTTAATCCGGCACAGCACTTACCACAAATTTCAAACAAATGTCTACCTACATACCATTTCTTTAGAGCTATTTTAATATGAATTTATATCGATACATTCTTATATGTTTAAAACTAATTGGTGGATTTTATTCGTAGGTACAAAAAATATTAAATAAAGCAGTGTTCACTAAGCTACAAAATGTGACAGGCGACATCGCAAGATTGAAAAACAGTTTACTTTTCAGCCTAGGAAAATTGCTCAACCTATGTAGTATTTAATGTTGTTAGCGTTTTGTCGCTTAGTGAATAGGGAGCTTAAATATTTGGGACGCCATACAATTAGTAGTTACCTTAGGTCCGTATCGCTACATGTGAGTGACGTAAACCTATTAAAGCTATATTCTGTAGCCTTATCCATGTTAATCTAATTTATTGAAATAATAACTATTATTAATTATTATTGAATATTATGATTATTGGATATAATAATATATTTATTGCCAATTATTAATTGTTTCACTTGTTCCCATTATTTTTATCCCAACATACCAAAGAACACATGATCACCACAACAACTGTACATATTACCCAACAACCACAACAACGATTCACCAATTTCATCAACACTCAACAATGACTTAATATTACCAATCAAATTCTTACACAAAAACTGATTTAAAACCGTATTGAAGATATCTTTAGAGTTCATATTCGCAAATACTCTTATTAAATAAAGTAATTGCGACGAATTGTTTGATAAATAGTTGATTATACTTAAAGATAAGTTATCTATTAACTTTAATAAATAATCATCCGCCATGGTTTGGTGTGTAAAGCTGCTGTGACAGGACAGTATGAAGAGTAGTCGAGAGGAAGCCGGGATGTCCGCTCGTGGAAGAGATTGGAGTATTTTGTTAAGATGTTCAGTTCTGGAATCGGTAGACAAAAATGTCTTTAAACTATGTCTAAGGTCTCTAAATCATAAACAAAAAATACAGCAACAGGTGGGGTGTCACTGGCTATTAGGTTAGAGCTAAGTATTATCATGCGAAAATGACCTTAAGGGTCACGGTAAATTTTGTTTAGCTTCCGACTCTTGCGATGTGGTAACATATTTTGATCTCTTACCCTCTTGACATAAAGCCGATTTCACATTGATCATTATCATAACTATTCAAATTCTAATTGTGTGTGTGCCGGACATAGGACCTACGCAAAGAGTTTATGGTCTAAATCGTCGCTAAATAATAACCAAATGTGCACCTACGGTATATCGTTTTAGGCTTCTGTTTAGAATAATTAAGTTATAGATTCTGAACGGCTTAAGGTCACAGGCTTAAGATATAAATACATTGATGTTAACTCTGACGCCAAACTTGAGTGCTCTCTTGTTCACTAGAGATTTATTTATAAATACCGACTTATGATTCAAACATACCTCAGATCATCTTTCAGCTGGTATGCGAAGTGCTCGAGGGCGTACAGCGCCGCTTCCCTGGTCTCCCCGTTGCTGTTGTCCAGGAGTCCAGTGAGCTTGGCGCCGGCGCCCTGGGCCGCGAGCAGCTCGCACGCCCTCGGACCAGACCCGGCCAGGTTGCCGACGGTCCATGCGCAAGTTGTCTGGAAACATTATGATTGTTTTATAATATTTTTTTAAGATGAGGTATATCAATGTGGAACTTGTCATTTTTTATTTGGGTCATACAGTTGGTATGTCAGTCTAGCGACATTAATTTCTTATTTATTATGAACGAGCGATCCGCGCCGGCATCGCACGGGTGCAATGCTGTTACTAAAGTGTTTCTCTACTATATTATGCATGTATTATACATGTAAACCTTCCTCTTGAATCACTCTATCTATTAAACAAAATCGCATCAAAATCGCCGTTGCTTAGTTTAAAGATCTAAGCAAACATAGGGACAGACATACAGCGGGAAACGACTTTGTTTTATACTATGTAGTGAAGAAATACTCACAGCCAACTCAGCAGTGAGGTTATCAAGTGCAGCAACCAAGTATGCTCCTGCCGCCTTGGACACCGCCACGCCAGCCTTGCAGTCGCCGAGCGCCAGATTGCAGCAGCAGCCGGCCGCCGCACACTGCTTGTTGATATCGTGTCCTGTGTCATATGACAAATAGTTATAGTTATATTGGTGTACCTTGATTTACAGTGAGGAGTAGCCTGGGATAAGATTGAGGCATGTGGCACTTCTGTCTGATATAATTTATTTAAGATATATTAGATGAAAACTTGGTCTAAATAATATTGGCATGCCTTAATTTTATAATTTCAGCAGATCATAGTAATGTAACTAAAATATTAAGACCAAAGCTGTATACAGTTTGTTCCTGCAAATGAATATTTTATCTAATACTGCTTTGAATGTAGACAACTGACTTACTAAACAGATTGGTTTTAGGATTAGTACTCGTCATTTGGGCTGATCTGGGCCCTATTCCATTGTTTGATATGCATAATAGATTTGATTGTATTACCATCTTTGGCTCATACATCACAAGCAAGACAGAAACAAGAATAATAAGGCATTTCCTTCATTTTAGTAAAAAGTGAAGCACAAACCACTCAGTTCCCGCACCAGCCCTCTCAAAGCTCCGTGAGTATTCAACACCACTTCAATGTTATTGACGTCATCCATTAGTCCATTCTTCAATGTCTGCAGCTCTGAACCACTGATCAAGGACTTGGTCTTCAGTTTGTTGGCTACGTTTGCGACTGTACTTGATTTTACACTGAAAATCAGTAGGTACATAATCATCATCTGCCTTACCTTTTCCCATTATCTGGGGTCGGCGCAGTAAGTCTTTTCCTTCCATTCATCGCACTTTCCCATCATACTCACATCCACTCCAACCTCGTTCATATCACTCTTGATACAATCCATCCATCTTTTCTTGGGCCTTCCTCTCGCACTGTATCCATCCACATTCATATTCATCACTCTTTTAGTCACAATGACATGCTTCTCATCCCTTCTCACCACGTGTCCAAACCATTCCAGCCCATCAGTAGGTACATAAATGTACTTATAATTATGTTTAATATTATCTTTGGGGTAGTTTTTAAAAGTACTGAATGCACCAGCTTTTTCCAGGATTGTCCTTTGGTACCAAGGCTATTAAATGGGGAGGTCTACCCACCGATACAAGGCCGAGACGTATTTTTGATTAAATTTTTTGTCCCATTGCACCTTTGCTAGGCCCTCTAACCAGGCATTCCAACTAGCGATTTCTTCTTCTTCTTCTTCTTTGTTAGTGGCGTTTGTAGCTATTTGCCGCAATTCTGCTAGTGATTTAATTCGCTATTGGATTTCTATTGTTATCTGGCAGATATTGGCAACATGCCGCATGAGGTTTTTTGCCTATTATAATTATATTATTTGTCTGGTTTTTAGTTAAAAGGAAATGTTTTCAAGTGGGTAGGTAGAAAGATAACTTACCGCAAGTTAAAGCGGCGTATATCATTTTCATCGTCTCGATGCTTCCGTCTATTTAGTACTACGTCATTTCTGGTCGATTCTCTGATCATTTTCACTTGTTCTTCATTCATAATTTAATAATTTAAGGAAGAAAGGAAATATGAATAAATCCGAAATGAAAACATAACAAACGAATTTGACAGTTATGACCAATTTGACAGACGACAAAAAATCGTTTGACAATATCGGACGCGATAGGCAGCGGAATCTTTATTTATTATGCCACGTTATAGTAAAAATATAGTGTTTGTTTCGAATTTGAAAGGATCTAGGCAACTGGTGTAAGCAACTTAGTGGGGATGTAATTTACAATGTTTATTTATATAATATATAATAATAAGAGAAACCCTTAAAAAATACAACTTCATTGTTTTGTGGATGTAAATGTGAGCTGCTGTTTTGGTTGTATTACTGAAACTAAGCTGTTTATTATCTATACTATTAACTTCCTTTATCAAAGATAGCCAGTGATAGCCTATTGGTTAAGCACGCGTCTTGCGGGCACCAGGTCCTGGGTTCAAATCCTGCCTTGCACCTTTGGGTTTCTCGAAATTTATGTGCGAATCATAATTTCTATATTATGATTATCACTTGCTTACGGTGAAGGAAAACATCGTGAGGAAACCTGCTTGTCTTAGAAAATCTAGCCAATTTTCGAAAGACATGTGAAATCCGCCAACCAGCACTGGGCCAGCATGGTGGTTATGGCCTGAATCCTCCTCGTATTGAGAGGAGGCCCGTGCCAAGGAGTGGGACGTTAAAAGGGTAAAATTATTTATTTATTATTTTATCACAGATGATATTCATCTATTTTTGAAAATCTCTAAACAATAACAGTCACATAACACTGCTGAATAAATTTTCTTTCAGCAGCTTATAAACTGCCACGTCTTCTTTTGCTATTAAGGTAACCAACCTATCCACGAGTGTTATCTGGTCTTGGTACAGACTGCTTGTCATAAGGTGGTACCTACCTATGTCAATAAATGTTTAGTATTTAGATATTACTAGCGACCCGCCCCGGCTTCGCACGGGTGCAATAAATTATCAGTGTTTCTTTACTATATTATGCATGTATTATACATAATTATAAACCTTCCTCTTGAATCACTCTATCTATTAAAACAAACCGCATCGAAATCCGTTGCGTAGTTTTGAAGATTTAAGCATACCTACATAGGGACATACAGACAGCGGGAAGCGACTTTGTTTGCGTGTTGCGACTATGTAATGATGTAAGGAGATAGATAGATATTTTCCTTTTTGAAAAAAGTTTGATAAGTATAGGTATATACTACGAGTATATCAACCCGCTACGAACTGTAGAGGTACAAGCAGACGTTAAATTGTTGGCAAATTACCGTCAATCAAATCGTCAAAGATTCTTGATTTTTATGCTACGAAACCAACAATGATTAACCTTAGGTGCATTACCAATACAGCCCCTACTCACGTCGATTGATGAATTATCCATTTTAGGCAACGTTACCTACTAATAACCATTTCCTATGACATTCTCGCTGTTTCATTTTGCACCGATATTGAATGGATCCAACAGGTCAAGCCAAGTTGGTCACATTACGAACGGAGCTCTTCACTTCCTATTAATCAGTTTAGCAGGAAACTCCGCTACGTGGGCGCGTTAGGATTAATATCTTTTTCACGTGTTTATATGTGCATTATTTGGGTAGGTTATAACTAGGAATATTCAATAAACATCGATTTTTCGAATCACTCGATATTTATAATACCTACGATACATCGAATCGATCCGATGTTTTGACAAACTGTTGATTCACTCGATGTATCGATGTATTTTCATAAAACATCGAATAGAAGATTTAATTATAACTCCGTTTGATCTCTAAATCATTCTCATACATAGTTTTTACTTTTTTTAATAAACAATATTAGAATCAGCGATGGTTTCCATGTGTACAGGGATGCCTGTACTAATTTGTCTGATAGGGGTTGGGTTGGGCTGATAGAAACACTGATATAGCTGATATGATAAAAGTTGTTATATTATAAAACTGACATCAAACGTAAGTAATGGGAGTGAATTTAATGAGGGGTGAGAACGTGCGGTTTGCTTGATGACCGATGACGAACTGATTTTGGTTACAATACAATTTTCGTAAATGTGAATTTGGGTCAGTGTGATTGCTGCTTCGGCAAATGTACGTGCATGGTCGTACACCATGAAAAGATGTATTTTGTTAGTTATACATATAGATTTCTTGAAAATTCAGCATCCTTGAACACACGCGATAAATGTGCAGACATGGACAGTGCTGGTGTAGGAGTAGTATATAATTATAAATTGACGGTTGTATGGAGTGTCTGAGGGCTGACTAGGTGAGGGCTTTGTGTTTTGATGTAATGTTAGAAAAATTACTCGATTTTCAGTAAACATCGATGTTTGTAACCGATACATCGGAAGACATCGATACACACTTCCGATATATCGCATCGAAAAAAACATCGATGTTTTTTCTAAGTGGACACCCCTAGTTATAACTATCCTACCTAGGTCCCCATCCTAATTTATATTAATATTGATATATTTATGTGTTAATGTCTACAAATAATAAAGCCGCTATACCTACGTGTGTAGCATGGCCGTTTCAAGTTCGAAATTATATATAGGTAGGTACTTGGGACTTATGAGAATCGAGCATATAATAAAATGGAAGGTACCTAGGTATAATTATTTAATCGTAATTCAAGACCTACCAATTTTAAAAGTAAAACCCGCCTATTTGTAATTCCGTAACATTTTTACCAACTTTTTCTTGAAACGTTTTTGTAGTTTTTACTGTTTTCTAGATCATTGGATATGCTCTACGTTCGCAACACGAAGTTGTGACGAATAGGTATTCAAATTCCAGTAACTTAAAAAATATATAATTTCCTACGTATAGTCTGTCTTTACCAGTTATTAACATATTAGGTATAAGCTGCAGTCCTTTGTCTATGTCCCTAAATTACTTACCTAGTAAATTCTAGTAAATTATTTAATTTACTAGGTACCTATTACTTACTTTATTCAATGTTGGTAGATTTTTATTTACCAACATTTTAAATCTGAGAAATAAAATACCTATAACATCAAACTGTTTATTTTTGGTAAATATTTGTTATGCTGTCAATACACACAGGGAGAGCAAGACAGTAAGGACAATATTTAATAATTAGGTAAACGATATGCATCTTATAAACTAGATTAGAATATTTTTAATAGGTAGGTAGTTTGATAGGATTGAAATGTTTATGATATGTTTCTCTAAGTCATATTGCAGAGTTCTAGTAAGTATCTCTGCATTCCCACTTACAATAATAATAACAATAAATAGTTGGGTTATAAGAAAATATTCTCAAATGAACTGCATCTCTAATAAATAATATTAAAATATGTAATCAGAATTGCAGAGTTACTTTCAATGATAATAATAATATTATTTGAGATTATATTATAAATCTACATTTTATCATTAAACATTCTTTATATTTAAAAGAGCTCGTCTTCACTGTCCTGGCTCAAGGCTCTACCCTGCACATATCGTAATTTCCTTATATACACCTTATAATATATATTTTATATATCAAACCATGACTTAACATTATTTTTATTACATTTATATACAGTGATATCACTATTTGTCTTTTGTGTTATATTTACACACATTTCTATTTACACTCCAATCACTTTTTATTTTATTGAAAAACTTTATAAACAACATTATTTACATATTCCATTATTTCATAATGACTATTTGTTTAAGCGTATTAGTTTATTTACAACAAAAGCGTTTTTTTATATAGTTACACTACGACTGGCTTTCTTTCTTTCAGCTTACATGAGCAACTTTTTCTCTTTAAACTACTCTTAGTATTATGTTTCGTGTAGTCATTGAGCGATTTTGTGGAATGTCTTTGCTATAAAGTATCTGCCCTATCATTGGTTACTTGGCTGCTAGTTTTTTCGCCTTTATTAGTTGTTATTTTCACGTTATTGCACTGGGGCTTAGTTTTATCGTCTACGATATTTTTTTCTTCCTTGATTTTTTCCTCTTCACTCTTGTTATTTTTGATTTGGACTGTTTGTCCGTTCGCGAGTTTGAAATCTGCCGAGTCCGTTTGTGTTTCTTTGTTGGCGCTAGGAGGTTCTGAAAAGTTATTATTAATAAATTAAGCCATAATAGACGACCGCTTGGCGCAGTGGTTTGAGCGTAGGCCGCTCGGCTCACACGTGATGGTTGCGGTTTCGTTTCCCGCCGGGGCAAATTTGGAAATGTCCTTTTCGTGATTTGCCCAGGTCTGGGTGTCACTGGGATCGACCCCAGTCCATTGTACGGTACCCATAGTACAAGTTGCTTAGTTTGGGACCAAACAGTTGGTGTGTCAGTCTGGCGATACTTATTATAATGATTTATACCGTCATTAGTAAAAATACTTTCAAAAAGTAATATATCCTGAACCTTGTTGTATGATACATTATAATCTATAATTATTATTTACTTTTGTTCTGTGTATGTGTGATGGCGTGCGTCGGGGGAGGCTTGCGGCTGTACCGGACCGGCATTATGCTCTGTCGCACGTTCCTCTCGGGCCGGATCAGGATGATGTACAGCTGGAAACGATATGTGTTAGTGAAGTGGTGATATGAGTTAAATACCATATTGTTAGAATTTGGCAAGGTTATGATTGGAACAAAAGAACATTGACCAAAACTAAGTAGAGAATTTACGAGGGTGTTTTTTTAACAATGTAGGTTGAACACAAGTCTATATTTTACTTTATTAAGTGATGAAATATCTACAATAAAATAAACAAACTCATAGAAACATAAAATTAATTTATCTTATAGCCATCCAATTTTAAACAGAAATAACCTAAAAAAAATGCAGAATTTTTAATATGAAATTTTTAATATTTAAATTTTTAATATGAATATTCTCTTTTTGTTTTCATTTGAGTACATGAGTAAGAATGAACTTTACAGATTCATTTACAGGTTTGTTGAAAGAGAAAAATAAATAAAAATATTGAAAATACCCACGCCGAAAGGCCGTGGGCGCTTACAATTCACGTTTTATAAAATCCGCACGAACGAATGTTTTAATAACCGGACGAATGTTTGCAGCTCTGACCTCGGGGTATTTTTTATTGGAATACACAAAAAGGTGTGATCACGCATAATATTTTTAGTCCCAATAATGTGAATGTGTAGTTGATTTTATAGGCACATGTACATGCACATGTATATAGCCTGCGTGTTAGGATTTATAGTAGGCACCTCAGATTAACGCAGATGGAGTAAACGAAACAAACGATGTGAAGCCACATAGCATTAAATGTGTGCGTGACAACTAGGAGCGGCACTGTAGGGACACGTACATCTGTGTGCGTGTAAAGTTGCTAGATATTGGGGAACGAACTCCCATAATTTTTCCGATTGTTCTCAGTAGTACTAATGTTCAAATTGGAAATGGTCTTTCGCAATTTAGGTACTTAAGTAGTAGGTATTTGAACAGAATAATGCTAATAAAATAAAATAAACTTAGTTAGTATTTATTTTTTCTGCAAATCGATATTTGAAGATCTCTGCATTATCACTCAAGAACATTATAACATTAAAGATTTTTGGATGTCTTTATAAGCATAATTAGGTACATTAAATTGAAAAATGTTATTAATTTTAAATATTTATTATAAATTAAAAGATTTAGCGGCCATTGCAAAATCGCAAAATAGCTAAATATACCTCTGATTGGTTTATTGTTGATTAAATAACTAGAGTTTTAAATAAAGATATAATATTATATATATACATAAATTATTTCCATATATAAATGTATAAATTAATCATCTTTCTACACCCCATGCACATTTCCCTAATTCAAGGAAACTTATTTCGATGTAAATTGGCAACACCAACCAATTACTGTCAAAATTTTGTGTTCCGAGTGAGCGATATCAAATTGTGGGTAAATAAATTACAAAACTATAAACAATGTTACCTGTGGAAAGATTTGCCATCTGCTTTTTTTTTGTTTTTGTGAACAACTTTTACACTTTTTAATTACGCAAGACGGCATTTTCAAAATAAAACATCTAACCACCTTTGACGTCTAAGCGCTGTAACGCGAAGTTCAGTACTGACGCGAGATTGTATTCGCTTTGTAATTTGTATTTGCTTTGGTGGACACACTTTTGTGTTCTAGGCGCGTCATCTGCCTATTCGTTAATCTGAGGTAGGCACCTATCCAACGAAACACGTTAAAACTCTATAAGTTTCGTTACAAAATATGTCAGGGCTACCGAGTTACGCACCAAATACTTGAAAAAAGTACTTAGTACAAATTAATTAATTAAGATCATGTAAATCAGAATCACTTGCGTACCTAGTAGTGTAAAGCACACCATTATTTGGCATTTTTTAACTTTTTATGCAGAATATTGTATGTTATCTATAATATCATTAGAATGGCAAAACATGTGTGCAATATGGAACCTTGGGCGAGAAGAGGCAGACGAGCGTGACGCTCGCGCTGAGCGAGATGGTGACGGCCATGCTGGTGACGCGCAGCGGCACGTGGCTCGCCGTCCCAAAGTACAGCGGCACGAACGCCAGCCAGATGACGCACGTCGTGTACATGGTGAAGCCTGGACAAGCAGAAGGCTAATCGGAAAGGTTCATAATAATATATTAACAATCTGCTGAAAAAACCATACGCAGCAAACATTAGTCATATTGCAGAGTTTATGTTGGACTGCTAGAATACTCTGCAATATAAGTTGAAAAGTTAGTCACATCGACTTTTATTATGAGTATAAATATAAAGAGAATAAAATAAAGACGTAGTGGTGATGCAAAATACATAGAACCCTGCATATTCGCATAGTGTGCTGAAAATCATTAACGTTCCAGGGACATACCTTATCTTTGTAAAACAAATCTGCTTAGAATTGCAGTGATAATTAACGTCACTCATAATACTACGCAAACTCACTTATCTTTTGCAGAGTTATCGAACAAATTTTATTATTATAAATAGCCTTAAAGCTTTCTGCACCTGATGCCGAGTTGTGATTGCGTCGGCATAAACCTGCGTCTCAATAAGACGGCAAATCGCTTTGTCTCGGTTACAATGGATTACGAACAATGGCTCCCTTATTCGGCGTAATACACCTAAACAACATTGGGTTGGGTTGAGTGATGCGAAATGTTGTTGAACATCGAACAACATCGTTGTTGAACATCGAATGTTTAAGAAAAAAGGTACGACAGAGTGGTATTTGGTGGTAGGATAATGATAAGTCTAATATAATAATTATCAATAATATTGGTACTGATTCCTGCTTCACTACGTATTTACCTAAATGTTTATATTTTTCTAGCCTATTCCCGTTTCTTTTTGGGTTGAAGTCGCCTTTCAGTGTAGCCTGATGTGGCGGTTTTCCTATAATTACACAAGTTGACTGCCATCTAACCTTCCTGACTTAACCGTTGGGACTATAGTCAGGCACCTAATCTCAATTTAGTCAGCATAAATCAAGTTTCTTGAATTTTGGGTACTGATCTCGGTCATTTTGCTGAATTTATGATATAAAAACTAGGTAGGGACCTAATTCAGTATAAAGTTGACGGTGATCATAATCTAAAAATGACCTAATACCACGAATTCAGCAAATAAAAAAATAATATAAAACATAAAACTAATGGCAACCTTGATTGTAGGTACATTTGGTACTTTGTGATCGGTACTAAGCACTAACAAGGTCTGTAGGTAGGTACTTAGGTACTAGCTACATCTACTGTTACTACATTAACCACTTGACCTTAGGCCTTGTAATTGCCATAGGCCTTGTGAATGTACGCCTGTATAATCGGATTTGTAAGAAATGTATTTTTGGTGACTACAAATTGTGGTTAAGCCTGTGTCGGAAACCGTAACATAAAATAAATTAAGGCGTCTTGTTAAAAACAACTAATTTAACAAAATAACTTGTTTATTTTCGCATGGTTGTCGTTGACCGTAGTATACGGACGGTATTAATTAAACCAATCCTAAACCTCTTGAGTAAAAGTTGAGCTGCCATTTTTATTGGAGGGATGACTTTAGAATGATTTTTACAAATTCGCTCTCATAGTTGCGATCCTTTATCAAAGGCTGCGATCGATTGAGGAATATAAGATACTTATATTAACAAGAATAGGTAACCGAATTCTTTTTGAAAATCAATCTTTATATCGATAATGTGAACCCATCCCGAGGCCCAGATTTGTCCAATTTATATTATTTTACTTTAATGCCCGTGGGAGCGTTTTTTCGACATTGTTTGTGTTGTTCTAATTGAATGTCTGACAAAGGAAGCACAATAATAAATATAGATTGTCCCTCCACATAGGTAGGTATACTGAATTACACCGAGCGTGCCTCCGAAACTCTGATGATTGAATGTATTGAGTATGTACCTAGATATACGTGACTGCAATTATTTGTAGTTGCACAAAACCCAAATAGATAATATCTAAGTATAAAGAATTGTTTGGTTCGTCAAGCTTACACTTTAATTTAAAGCTAGTAAGTATTTAAAGCTGGTATCACAGTATTTTTGTATTTCTTGTTTTTTAAGTTTGTTTATGTATTAACTTGAGTGTTATTTTCTAGTATCGTGAAAATGGTGCTACCGCTTACATAGGGTTGCTGTTATTGTTAGATCATTAAGAGATAAATAGGAACCAATATTTTTTGAAGAGAAACCTTTCGATCTGGCGGCAGGTATAGTTTGTGTGCTTTGTTGACCTACGTGATTTTTCTTTACATTTATGTCAAGATGTCTACGAACCAATATGCTTGCTCTCATTAAAAGCCTCGGGTATCTTCCTCGTCAGCACAGCGTACACCGTGCAGACGAGGATCAGCACGATGGGGTAGAAGAAGGCGATCATGTAGGAGGCGTCCACGTACGAGTCGCACACCAGCATGTTGTCTTCGCGGGTCGGGTAGTGGAACATCGCCCTTGCCGGCGCCACTATCATCCACACCACCACTATTAGCACCTGAGGAAATAGTTGAAAGTCATCAACCAACTTAACTTCATATCAAAAGTTTACTAGTTTAGTACCTATTTCAGAGATAGAGCGTCAATAGCCTAATGATTAAAAGGGCCGCCCTAGCAGTAGATTCGATCCTGATCCTAGCTGTTGTACTAATGACGTTAGTACACTCCTAGCACTAGTGCCTAATTCAGCTAAGTTGAAGGGGCTAACCGGACTACTAGTAAAGTGATACCTAACATAGCAAGGCTACTACTTAATTCATTTATTAAAAAAAACTGGCCAATATCTGTGTAAACAACAACAAAACACGTTGCATATGGAATGCTTCAAAATCGTGTTTTTTACGAGCTATCAAATCGATACTAGGCAGTCCTATAGCCGATGTATTCACCTGGATAGACACCAGTGCAGCGCAAATAGCGAGCTGCGAGCTCGGTGATATCAGAATAGGTCGTTTCGCGGATTGCTTGCTGGCGTTGAAGATCCGGGAGATCCGGTTGGTCTTCGTCAGCAGCGCTGCGTATACCACGGTGAAGCAGAAGCCGGTGCCGAACCTGACCAAGACATAATATAATGTAATGTATTGTAATAATAATTTAATAATGCATGACTGCAATCTGGTCATCATAATAAGTCACCTCAGAGCCATATTATCTCACAGTTAATGAGTAAGTAGATGATGGTCTAAAGTACTTTCAAATTAATATTTGAAGTGCGTAGAGTTTAAAGTATACTTATATTATATACCTACACTATCCAACTTCTTTTTATTTTATTTTTTTTCAAACACAATTTACTACCTCTGTCCTCTGCTGTTTTATTATATTCTAACAACTAATTCCATTTAATTGAAACAAGTTTAAACTTTTTATATATAGGTAATGTTAGAAGTGATTCTTTTGATCTCAATAAACGACCCTTAAACGTAGGTACCTACTAAATATCTAAATATGTTCTGAGTTAAATGGTGAGTAAAACAAAAGTTTAAAAGTCTACCTACCTGTCAAATTTTAAGATCACTAAATCACTTGTCCAGCCACTTGAGTAATATCTAACCATCCATGATAACTTTTATCGTATTTATAATATAGGTATTTTCTTAAGAAGCTTTAACTCACACGGGTAAATCTCCTACTTTAAATAACTCAATTGTCTGTTAAAGCAACATTTTCAAAATTCCAAAATCGAGTCCGTCCTACGCTGCAGAATTGAGACCAAGCCATGTTTCAAGAAAATAGTTAAAAATGTACGAGCGCCCTGCGGTAGATCGCTGTCCGGAAGTGAGCGCTGAGGTATCCTCACAGGAAGCCGGACGCCATATCCGGACATGTCCGGATACCTGGGAAGTTCTAATGTCAGGGCAAAAAAATTAAGATACGACGATAGGGACGTTATCTTAAATATTTGTTATGTTATGTTACATAAGAAACATTTCAGAATGCAGCGGTAAATATGGTGTTTGCTAAAATTCACAACATAAAATCATTGTATGTATGCATCACGTCTCTTTAATTCAACGGGTATTTAGAAAATTTCAACATCACATAAGTAACTCCCACGTGTGATGGACAGTTAAATGTTTGCGGAGTTAATTAACAGTTTGTTTACTTGTAGGTAGGTATGCTGAAATTTTGTTTGCCGCGTTAATCATGAACTTGCTGCTAGTGAGCTTATTAGGTACTCGCACACTCGATGCTATGAAAAGCGCGATGCCAGAATGAAAACGATATGTATCGGCGGAAATAAATATGTACTGGTATTTTAATTGGTACCTCGCCTGTAATGTTTTTTATTCTTTATTCCATTATATTACGTGTTATATCTGTTCTCACATATTTTACAAAGACAAGAGGAGTGAATATAATAAATTAAATAATAATATTATAATTATATCATTTAAATTATAATTAAATAATAATAAATTAACACACTAAATATCTGGTCTCAAACTAAACAACGCCTTGACTATAGATACCGTACCATAGACTAACAAAACATAATTTATTCATTGCCATAAATAAAAAATTACGGAGACTTCAAAAACTTTTCAAAAAATTTATGGAAGCAGAGTGTATTTATGTTTGTATTCCATTTTAATGGATTCCTAAAACAAGTTTGCCGTGTCTTCCCACGGTATAAACTGAAAGACTTTATTTACTGAAAACAGGAAATCGTCTCATATCACGAAGAGAGAGGTAAATAAAAATAATGGTAAGTAAATAAAGGGTGCAAAATCTGAAAAAAATAATAACTGGCTCCGGCCATTTGTGAACATTATGCGGAATTCTGAGCATGACTGTGCGTTTCGGAAATGCATACTATATAGTATGTTATTAAGGTTTTAGTACCTATATGATAACATCATACATAATGACAAAAACAATTTATTATGACTTCCTAGGTGTTGATGGAAGCCCACATTATTATCGCAAACAGTATACCTCTTCATGCTGTTGATTTCAACCATGATAATGATTTAGCTATATATTTTTGTTAATTATGCATTCTTCGCTATCGCTGATTCTGAGGCCTCAACTATAGTTGTGTCTACCCACACGCGACTTTAATTAACTATTTACCTACTTCTGATGTGTTTACCGTGGTAACTTTTACCAACTCGACGCAAGCGTGTGCGCGACGTAGCGGAATTTTTAATTAGTTATTTGAACCTCGAAGAGAACGGTGTTTTATTACAAAGACCTTTTGTAGTTTTCTAATAAGGAGCTGCTTTCTTGGCTAGAAATTTCTTCGCAAATGTTTCTTTATAAGTAACTACCATGAGATGTCTTCGAATTTCTTTGTTGTAGACCTTTTATAACACAAGCTGATAGATTTAATTAGTAACCGCAGTCAACTGCGAACATCCTTGACATCAAATTGTGTAAGTTGGGAAAATAATAAAGAAATAAGTAAAGTAAAGTAGTCTCATAAGAAGATGCTCTCAAATGCCCATGGAAATTGAGAAAATGTAAGGATACCTTTGTATAGAACATAATATATCCGTCGGCCTGAAGACCAGCGCGAAGGTGACCAGATAGCACATCAGGATGCCAGCCAGCAACACATAGGACAGCTCTCTGCCACTAGCGCGGACCACGGGAGTCGAGCTGTGGCGCACCCAGACACCGCAGACAAACCTGGAGGAGTTAGGAGATTGTAGCTTTTGATTTGTGATGAAAACTATTTTATTATGAAAAGGTACTAATTCGATTACTAGGCTTTGCTTACTTAACTAACTTTGTGATAACAAACCAAAATCCTGACATAAAGGGTACCTAAAATCTGGAAAAAACACACTCTCCAAATTTTCAATGTCATATTTGCGGAGAATTTGCAGCAATTATTTATTCGACGAGTTTTGCGTCTGTTTATAGAAAGAAGTACCTAGATCACATCTGAGGCGACTTACGCGGTAATCAAAATCCCAACTGAAGAAAACGACATAGCACCAATGGCCCAGGCGGAGTCTGGTCTCAGGTAGGCCTCAGGGATTGGACGGCAGTGAGTTCTTGTGGAATCTGGCAGAGTCCCGCGAGGGCAGACCATGCATGCCGTCTCCACGAGCGGGGACCGAATCTGAGACGGGAGACCAGATACTTGTCATTTAGGAATCAAATAAACCCAAAGATTCTGCTCTTATTTACCTCTTGCTACGATTGCATTGCAATGTACAAGCCATCTTTAGTATTAAATTGGTGATTTTCGAAATTGTCTTTGGAAATATCGAAATTTAACATAAGCCGCTCTGCCTGCTGTAGAATTGTTATAAGAGTGTTTTCTACTTTCATCATCTAACCTCGTACTGCGTGCAGTTGAAGCAGTGCCAGCAGCAGCTCTCGCCCTCCACGTACTGCTTGGCCTGGCCCAGCTCGCACTCCGCACTGCACACGGACTCCGGCGGGCGGCGCTCGCCCCATTTGAACTGGATTTCTGGAGGAAATAATTATAATAAAATCGTCTTATACACATCAAGCTATTTTGAAATATGCCAGCAATTTTTATTGAATAGTCTAATGTTGAATGAGTAGCCACCATCATATCATGATCAAGACTTATTACTTTTTTGTTGTAGATCCTTGGGAGATGTAGTGATATTTTTATGATTTCAGAGTCCAACCATCTTTTTTATTACAGGGTTACCACTTCCATCTCTTACTATTCAGATGCAGCTGCAGCTCTCCGTCCAGGTATTGCCCGACGTTCACCCAGCGGTACGTTCCTCGGGAGACTTGCTTGAAGTGCAGGATATTGTACCGCGCTGGGCCATCACCATTGTTGTCGAAGTGGAACTCGTCACCGCTGAGGCCTGGGGAGATAAAATAACCTCAAGAGATCTGGAGACATACAGCTGATAGAGTTTTATTATAACATAATAAAAACACCATGGAAGTGTAGCAAGGGTAAGTAGGAATTAGATAAAGAATGGAAAGAATGCAATAGAAGTAGTACATGATATTGATTTGAATTTCAAACGTTATATTAGGTCGAGGCCAGCCGTCACATATATTTTGGGGAAGGACTGTCGTATTGATAATAAAAGGTGTATGAAGTATAATTTTAAATACTATAAATACTCTAAATTATGGAACGAGCAGATGCCTCGTCGTCATGTTGAAATATCTGCCATAACTGTAGCTCTGCCATGAGCTAGTATTTAGAAATCTGTGAGTTGTATGGTCGTCGTACATTCACACGATGAAGATGACAACGTTTTTTCTATAGATTTTTGATATATAAGTAATGGCCGTTTTCAGGACCAGTCTGCGGCAAAATTAAGGAAAAATTGTTGACGCGTTAACAAACAAATTATAGATCACCCAAAGAACTACCAATTTTAACTACCAAGTAGCGACTAGCAACTTAAGCGAGTTTAAAGTCATGGTAGAGCAAATAGAACAAAGTGTATTGGACCAACATTCAATTATGAAAGATTTCTGAAAACTTACTTTTCTACGAACAATATGTTTTTACAAATGTCCTCACGCACGTATTCACATTTATAGCGGCCATTACACGGTGAAAGTGTAAATAATTTTAAAATTAACTAATAAATTACGTAATTTTAAAGAATTAATATATTAAGGAAATTGCTCTTTCAAAATGTATAAATTCCCGGCTTGAATACATGAATTCTAATATAATTAATCAGCAATAACTTAATTAAGGTAGGGCTGGTATATTAAAATACCTATTTTTGGAAACTAATACTCCCGCGATCGTAATTAATTCCTGAAAGTCTTTGGCACAGAAATAGCCTTTAGATTGAATACCTTTTAGGAATGTATTTAGGAGCAGACAATATTACATATAATAATGCTTCTTGAAATTATCCTGATTTTAACGAAAAGTGTCTTACTATGATTATGTAATATTAGGAAGCTGTGTTTTCTAATGTTTCATAACTCGCATTTGCATTTTAAAGTTTCCTAAAGCACCCTCAAATTATCACTGCACTGAAGTGTTAGGGATCTCTTACCAGTAAACTCTACTTTCCTCAGGTAGCGCAGCAGGTCAGCGCCGCTGGCCGGCCGCATCGCGTCGCACAGCCCCGCTCTACCCCCGCAGACAGCTGCATGCATGTCCCTGGTGACAAACAGCCATCTTAACCTTAGGCGTTGGAACGGTTAAATCACCATTAAGAAATACGGATTAACTTAAGGTATCTGCTTATCAAAAGGTCTATAAGCAAGGAGTACTTTAGACTGGAACCAATGGCAAAACAGATTGCTTCTCCATGAAAGCTTCCTCCAATCACGAAACTCATCAGCTTTTAACGATGAACACCGGATGAAGAAGATCAGATTTCAACACCAGTAAGGTAATCTGTATACTGGATTAGAGCAGTCACCATTGGTATAATATATGAAGATGATCACGGAACAGATACATTGGTAGGTAACATTGGCATTTGTTCTCTAAAGTCCCACTTTCCTATGCCTGAATTGACCATTAATACTGCAGAATCGTGAAGAGATTTAAGTGGTTTTAAAAGACATAGTGTAACCCCGAGAATGCAGGCAATTGTCCGCTGTGAATGGATCGGGGTCACGACGCGGAGTGGGCGCTTTAGAAACGCTTTAGTCGCCGCTCGAAAAAAATTAACAGTTTTCTGTGGAAAATGACGCGTGAGGTTTATCCTTCAAACTTGGTAATGAAACTCTGTGAAGATTGCGTAGGTTTATATGTTTACTAGCTGTCATATCTTTTGCCGGCCGATAACCGTTCAAAGACACCGGATGAGATGTTTTCGGTAGCAATGTAACCCGACGAAGCAACCGGTCGATCCCCTGGTGCTCTCATTTTGATCTACAGTCTAAGTAACGTATAATAAACGTGAACTAAATTTTCTCGAGTTAATTGATCTTCCCTCACTCAAAACCGTAATTATAATTCCATTCGGCTTTCATGTTAATCTAAATTAAAATTAACTTTGCCAACGTTGTGTGCGTACCTATACTATCTTAGTATTACCAGTAGGTAGAACCTTCTAGAGGGGTAGAGTTTAAAGAAAATTAATCATAAAATATACACAGAATCTGAGAATTTGTTTTGCAAATTTGGGTCTATTTGGGTGAGTTTTCAAATAAATAAATGTCTATGTTAAATATGTAGATGTGTAAGAAATTTTGTCGCATTTATGACTTCGTCAATTGAATCCATTTAAAAGACTACGGCTATACAAGCGCTTCAGTAACACTTTCAGACTCTGTTAAAATAAAAAGGAGACAAAACCTGCCCGTCATCTATGTATTTTCCCATATCCGCGCATAACTCCTATATTAACTCATGTAAAGTACCAGTCGCTGGAGGCTATTCAGAACCCTTTCACAGGTAGTAAGTAGCTATACTCCGCGATCAACTCGAGGGTCGTATGGGGCCACCTAATACCGAGCGTGTATTTCTGTTAATTACAACGCTTATCTCATCATATCGCAATTAACTGAGTGAAGTTTTTGCTGTGAAGTGCGGTTCGTGAAATAAGCTGGCGTATTTAGTTGTTCCTGTTTAAAATGTACTTATAATTCCATTTCCAATTTATCTTCAAATTTGAAGATTACTCAAATTTTTCCATAGTATGTACCCATAGTACTAACCCAAATGTTCAATTTAACCTACCAAAATAGTAATCAATCTTATAACACTTTGAACTGAAACTACAAAATCCTCCGATACCTGCAACAATCTATAACAATAGCCACTGAATTGGTGCATCGGTTCTGTTGGTTCGCATCGTCAATGGCTTGTCAGAAACAATGGACATCCAATTGGGTATAACAAAAAAGTGATCAGAGCGCAATAGTTTTTGACACAGTGTCATTTAATTATAATACGGAAATCCAATATTTGGGTGGATACCAACATTGTTTTTGAGAAGATATATATTTGTCTCATTATTACATTCTCAATGTCTTTATTTACACTAATAAAGGTACGTATGAGCTAAGGAGAACATATTTTCTTTTAAAATGAATTATAGAAAGTTTAGAAAATAGTATCCTTTATTTATACATGTGAGCGTAACTAACTCAGCACGATCATTATGCCCATCGTGACAATTTTCTGAAATAGTATTTTCGTAATATGCCTTAGTTTGGGATTTATTAAGATCACCCTTATTCCATTATATGGTTCCTCCCACCATAAATCAAGCGTTGCTTGGCTTATGGGCCATGGTAGGTGTGTTGTCGATACTATATACGAGTATTTAAGGAAAAGTCACGAGGCACCTTCATTTTTGTCTTATCTTAAATTATCAGTAGCAATCAAAAATACGGTTTCAGCTAATTGCGAAGAGATTAGAGGAACAATGAAGGTGTATGATGGAGGCAATCAAGTTGAAGCGCGTCAATTAGACGAATTTGACGAACTTCCTTCAATGCGCGCACTTGATTACGACGAGGCGATGGGTAGGCAGCTCAGTGAAAGCCTTCAGATTGATCGACGATAAAATTTAAATGGAGGCCTCACGACGGTCTTTGAGTTTCCCATTGGCTACTGTGGGTTAACTTCAATAAATGGTATCACATCGACATATCTTTTAAGAGGAGGGTATTATATTTATCAATAAAATTATGAGCTATCAAATTACAGAAAATCTTTTTAGAATCACAGGGATTTTCATACAATTTTGAAACTTTAGGCTCCAAACTAATTCATAATGTTTTGCCTATTATTACAGTCTAGTAATATTTATTTATAACTAGCTATGCCCGCGACTTCGTCCGCGTGGAATAGTGTCTTTGGGTAGCATTTTTAATTATTTAGGCTAATTTTTTTATAAATAAAACACTTACGTATAAATACTTTATTATTTGCAGTGTTTCACTGCAAAGAGCTATATTTCCATACAAACTTTCATCCCCTATTCCCTATTGTTATTTTACACCCTTGAGGTTAACACATTTACAAAATTTGAATGTCATATTTATTTATATCGAATCAACAGCCAAAAAATAAGTTTCAAGCTTCTAGCTCTAAAAATGACGATACTTCCATACAACTTTTCATCCCCCCTTCAACCCCTTAAAACTCTTTTTTCGCATTAAAAAGTAGCCTATGTCCTTTCTCAGGCTCTAGACTATCTGTGTATCAAATTTCATTGAAATCGGTTCAGTAGTTTTGGCGTGAAAGAGCGACAGACAGAGACACTTTCGCATTTATAATATTAGTAAGGATAGTAAGGATTAGGAAGGATTATGATCGGATATCTTAAAAACTTGTCATTTGAAGACTTTGGGAGATAAGCCCTTACGTCACGGTTTCGTGTGTCGAGCGATAGGTGATGGTTTATCTTCATACATCATCAGTTCAACCTGACTGCTATAGCTATAAGATTCTCTATTGTAAGCAATTTCTCCTGTCATTGATGTCTACCTCTGTACAATACTACATACATCGTGAACTCTACACAATAAAAGCTTTCACCAAAATGGCACCTCCTTATGCTTTCCTTACACGGCTCCTATTTACCTCCATTCACGATCCATAATGGCTTGCTATACTTGTGTAGGTATGTCACTCTATTCGTAGTTCTTTAGTCCCGCAGGCACGTGTACTAAGGGCGCTTGTCCCTGTGTTGTTTTAGATGTCTTTTCATTCGTTGTGGTAGCTGGGTTTAGATAAAAGGCACTGTATGTCTACTATACTGGGTCATTGTGGACTGAAAAGTTGGCATGTTTTTTAGTCTGGATTATGTGAATATTTGAGATTTAAATTTTTAGTTTTACCTAGATTTTTTTGTGGTGATGTGGGGATGTTTTTGTGTTGTTTGGAAAGTAATTAAGAAGTGGTATTTGGCTATTAACACACGATTTTCAAGATGAAAAGGGTTTCATTATGAGTTATGTCTTGGTAATAAAACTGTTTATAATCAAATTTCTGTTATAAGCAATTATTTCTTACGTATTTTATGCCAAAGTGGTTTCAGAAATTCATCGTTAAAGTAACTAACAAATATGGATGCTGTCAACCATTAATTTTCAGATCAAACTTGACCGAAAAATATATTCTCACATCATAAATTATGTGGGTACATCGACTGTAGCCCGTTCATCAATTCAGACCCGAACAATATGGTAACATACCTGCAACTCCGGGGCTCCACGAGTGCACGTTTTGTTAATATGGACCCTTTTTATCAGCGACGTCCCTTTTCTTGTCAATTCCGACCCTTAAGGGTCTGAAGGATAGCTCGGTGCTTGCAAAAAGCCGGCCAAGGTCTGTTTGTTGGTGATAAAATATGGACGGAATATCCCAGATATTTGTTTGGTAACAAAAAATATACGTGTATTGGATTTTATACTCTTACAAGTGTTGATAGCCAATCGACGATAACTAGGTGGCAGTTATTGGCTCTGAATAGATCACAATTGGAGATAGAACGTATAGATTTAGTACCAGAAAAATCATAAAATAATCATACTTAGTTAAAAGAGCGCTCAAAATTGAACCCCTTTTAATCCATTTACAAAATCATTTGAAAGCACTTTTAATAACAAAATTTCTCACAGCAACTTGAAGAAGCATTCAGTGAGGTTCATTAAAACCTTAATACCAAAACACCCTGTACACCGACCGCTAATTAAAAAATCCCCCACAAAATAACAGCTTCGGTAAATGTGAATTGAAGAGTGGGCATTGAAAAGGCCTGCGATCGCAGATCCATTCAGATATTAAGTGTTCTTCACCGGGAATTCCATTGAAAAGGTCTGATCCGCGCGGCACGGCGGTGGATTAAGCCGCTTTTTATTTCAACCGGTTCGTAAATCTCATTGCTGCCCCGATCTTGAATGTTCGGGATTGTGAAGTGTGACTTGAAAAGCGTTGCGAATTTAAAGTACTTACTTGAGAAATAAGACCACCAGTAGATATGTGCCAGTCTAAACTTGGATATATGTTTTTGTATTTGTTATCATTACATAATGTAGAGAAATCCTAATCAATACGCTTATACGCCGGGAAACAAACGGGTTATATTCTCACGGTGGTCACGATTCCCGAGACCCGAGACTATGGTCAACAGACGCTAGCAAGCTTACTCCTATTTCGTACGGCTAATGCCACATTATTAGTAGGATAATGTAAATAAGTGAGGACTGAAAAGTAGCGCGGTGACAGTCGGTGCATTGAATAATTGAGCCTAGTCTCAATATATGAAGGTGTCAGCCTAGACCTTGAGGTGTAATGTATATGACATACAGGTACGTGTAAAGCAAGGGCAATTAAATTGGGATTTTTTGCGGATAAAATGTGTTCGCACTTTATGCGCAAGAAGAAGCCCAAGCCTGGGGAGCCGTATAGTCTTTGCTGAGCATAAAGAGGTTTAGTAAAAAAAAAAAAATTCACGCGCTCTCTGAAAAAAAGCATATCTCCGTTAGTATCGCAAACAAAGAATCAGGTTGGTCCGAACAACATTAGTACATTTGCCAGTTATGTCCTCGTCGAGAAAAGCTTTTAGTGCCCATCAACGTTGCTATCAACGGGCGGCGAGCAGACATGTGGTATCACATTAGTGCAAATTAGGTTAGAGCGGCCCCGACTACTTCATAAGGCGCTTCCACATGTACCGAGCGGCCCACCCAAATAAACAGCTGTGACGTCTGACACCGTAGACATTATGTCTATAACTGATTGCTAGGCCGCGACTGATCGGTACATGTGGAAGCGTCTATTGGGGATCATTATGTGAAATATGATAAATAAAGTGCTTAGCTATGAAATGCTTGATTTATTCATGCATATAAATAAAATCTTAACATTTCTGTAAATAGGTGCCTTTAGTTATAATATAAAATATATTTCAAACTGAAAGCTACAAATACCTTGACACACCTTTTTCATTCGAAGTAAATTATTATCGCGGCGTAAAAAATGCCACATCTTTCTCTTGACAATGTATTTCCCGTGGGCGGACAAGTTCTACTTTAGGAAGATTACTAAAGTACCTTCTGACGTGTACTACGGATGGAATTCCTATCAAAGATTACAACCAGTCTTTTAGAAATTTTTGCTTCGCCCTTCATATATGGATACTACTGAGCTTAACTCAGTTCCTTATTTCGTGTTCTATTTTTTACCGCTTACCTCTAGCAAATGCATTTTTTTTCTATGGGAACTAGGCCTAAACTCCCAGCATTATTACTCCTTAAGCCAGGACCGAAAATGGCGTCCAATGATGCGGCGAGGCTTGACGCGTCCCAGGGAAAAGTTAAATTGTCTTAGAACCCGCACGAATTTAATCGAAAGAATTGGAGAAGTTGCAAGACAATTCCGAGTATCCCATTGCCGATTAATAAAAAATTACAAACCCACCTTTTTTGAAATAATTTCCTGTGGTTTTCTGCCAAAAGTTAAGTAACTCGAAACATTTCTTTGAAGTTCCCAACAGAGCTAAGTATCAGGTTTCCATAATTTTGTGATCCATATTTCACGACTTGCCCTTATAAAAAAAACTTATAATCCCTTAAAATAGTTGTTTAAAAAATATATGTGCTCTCAACGGATCTTCATTGTAGAGCTCGACGGCACTTATCCGATTTATTGCTGGAGGATCCAGAATCCCATAAAATTAGATGACACAGTTGACCTTTCCAACTTGAAAAAGCGTCTCGAGTTTATTTTTATTGAGGGGTCGTAAATAATGGATAGCTCGCGATATAATAGGCTATGTTCAGTGATCATTTCAGTGTGTCGCGAGAAGATTTCATAATTTCAATTTTATTAAATTTGGACTAACTTGGGTTGGCAGGGTTCTCAACCTTTCTTTTTATTTCAGAGAGCTTAAGTTAGAGATAGGCTTTAATTAATGAAAAAATCATAAGTAAGTATTATTTGATACTCGTACGACATACGAATGCATGAACCAGTATTTTCTGAAACTTGTGGTATTTTATGGTCCGTACTTATCCCAGAATTGGCTGCTTTTACTTCATAAAAATTAACATGGGTCCCTTTTCTGATAAAGACCTAGAAAACAGTCACTAAAACCACCATAAACTTTAAGGAACATATGAACCTATATGCGGGTACAAAATTCAATTGACCAATAATACTTTCAGTGAAGGGGCATAGATAGTAATAAGATCTGCCACCTACCCCTTCACTGAACCGTAAAACTGTGGAATGACAGCGGATCATATTCACAACTAGAGGCCGTGTGTAATTAATTCACTACGAGGGTCCAGATCTCGACCCAACACCCTGGAGCCCACTAATTGATACAGGATAACCACCTCATTTGCATGAGCTACGAAAATTTGATTAAGGATCATTAAACTGATACCCTTTTCAACTAATCTGGTTTTAGAGATACCCAATTTAGGATGTATGAATTATTTATTTTCTAAGCCGAAGCATCTTCGGGAGGCAGCGGATTAATTGCCGAGTGAAGTGGAGTGTAATTGGATTTCGCAAAATATAATGAAGTTATTAACTTGGAATAATACTTAGTATAAGCTCCTGAACTCAGCGCGGAGTATTTTGGACGCTTCTGTATTTCAAACATGGAATCATAGATAGTGCTGATGCTAATTTTACTAAAATTATCTATACACTGACAATTAAAAACATAACCCCTCCTTTTGGTTGTGCCGTAGTCGGGTAAAATACTTTTGTATTTAATCGTCCTTATAAAACTAGGTTCTAATAACTCAAAATAGACCGGGGCAGACCCAAGACAAGATGGCGGGAGGATTTAAGCCTTTGTGATAGATATGTGCCCTAAAACAGCACAAAGCCATTTTTGAGAGAATTCAGGGATAGGTATAGTAAAAAATATTTAAAAAGTATTGTATAGAAAACATACAAACTTACATAGATCCTCATCCTATTTTGGAAGTCGGTTAAATAAGAGTTCATTTTTATATTTTTTTTCTATTTGGGACAGTGTCTACCATAATACCTACAGGTAGAGAGATTATTAAAATTAAATTTGGGCGACGCGGCCATTGCGAGGAATGTTGAAATTAACCGTTACTGACACCACTTGGTGGCAGCAGTGCCGGTTTACAGCGAGAACCATGAACCTCAAGTCTCTGGGTTTACCTCTCAACGAACAAAAATATCGATCGTGGAAGGAACTTATGTAAAGTTTAATTAAATGGGTATTGGAATTACGCGTGTTCAAAATAATGGGTGTAGGAACAAAAACAAACTCTACACAATGTTTTACATAAGCATTTACCTTTTTTTATGCTGACGCTAGTTGCCTACATACACGACGGACCGGACGTTGTGCCTGAATTTACGAGCGAATTTACATCACCCTGCTGAAGTTTTGATAGCTTTATTGGTTTTACGTCAGTGAAGTACGGAAGTGACGTGAGCGTTCTCAACCATATTTCTAGAAGTCAAAGTTATCGTTTTAAAATAGAAAATGTTTTTCTTTTGTGGTGGTTTATTTGACCTTATTTAAGTAACCTTATCATAATTATATTACTAATCATGGGTTTGTAAACGTCAGCGTCCTATTTCAATTGTACACCTACCTAAAACATTCCCAGGAGGGAAGACCCCGAAACATTGAACCGAAGTAAAAGTTTTGGCTACAGATATTGTTCTCCCTAGAGCCCTAGTGCATGAACTATTAAATGAACTATAGGTATATTTAACTAGTCAACGTATAGGTTCGACCACCTTACATCACTGCGCCAGGAAGGCGGCAGGGACGAATTATTTAATATCAATCGCCAAGCATACCGACAACAATAACAATTTAACCGTAAGCAAAATATAACAATCATATTGAAATTGTGATTCGTACATAGATTTCGAAAATCCTTAAACTGGTATTTGCACACGCAAGACAAGTACTTTACTAGTTGGCTATCATTTCTTAATGATAATAAAATAGTAATTCAAGGCAGAATATCTATCATAAAGACCTTAAAAATTTGCCTCGCCCTAAATCTATGATCTAACATGGTCTTTCATCTACCTATCAGCCGGAAGACGTCCACTGCAGGACATCTTTGCTCTATGAATTCCACAAATCCCGGTCTACCGCAGGCTTCCTGAAATGTGTATGAACTTTTGGAGTTTAGATGTTGCAAGAATGTAATCTTGCGCTATTAGGGCAACTCTGAAACCAGAAGCTCCGTTACCGGAACGGCCACATCGACCCTTATCAAGTTGCAGTCGTTACGTACTGTAATCTAGTTTTACGACTTGCTAGAAAAGATATACTGTCGATAGGTTCGGTTTTTCTTTCATTACCCGATTAGGCTGGCCCTTCCGGGGTTATACTGTGAGAGTTAAGTCTTGAAAGTGTACTTACTTACTCAGTTTAGATAAAAGTGAGTAACTGTATCCACACAAGGTTCAATGGAATTTATAGTTTTGGTTAAGTGAATCTATAGCAGAATGCGAACGAGATATTACTGTGATGTGGCTTTCTGTGCTAAATAAATTAACAGATTAATTAAAGAACAAAGTTTTTGAGTGGAAAATGCGCGGACTATTAAGGTAATGCTTGAACTAGAAGCGCGCAGACGTCAATAGTATAATGGCTCGGGTAGGGATCGAACTCTGAACCCCTCGGTTACGAGACATCTTCGTCGGCTGAGCATGAAAAATAAATGTAGCCTGAAATGTAGTAAAGTTGACAAGCATTGCGACTAATATACAAGATCTTGATAACGTTTATTGAGGCACACCAGCCACTCCGCCGCTCCGCCGCCCCGCCGCCCCGCCAGGCATAACACCCGCTTGGCTGGAAGGTTTCCTTTTCCGGTAAAGAAACACAAGAATTTACACTTACCGTATAGAATAGGCAAACGCCATAACAGCGTCGGAGACGAATTGCAGCTGCCTCTCGAACTCCGTGTTGTTGACGGTGAGCCGCTCGAGTCCGGAGCAGGGCCGGAAGTACTGCCCGTTGTACGGCGTCCTGGGGCTGCCCGGATACCGGCACTGGAAGTGATCTTCCCAGAATTCTGCGAGAAAATGAAGTTTAAATCCGGTGTTTTAAAAGTTCTTAATTATATTTGGGGGTTTTGATGAGTTATCCGATACCTATAGAATTATGTGGTACAAAATAATTTTCAAAATTGTCATATCTCAAGTACGAAATTATAAAAAACTATTCCTTCAATATTGGTGACGACAGTTGCAACTAATATTCAAAGGCTAACTCAGAAAATATGATAGTAACGTATAATAGTCTGCCTTCACTAAGAATCTACATATGAGCTGACAGAATGTACTTCAATTATTATTTTGGCCTTTTAAAAACCCTGTTTAGGACGACACTGGTGTTAAAGGGCAAAAAAGGTATTCGAAAATATAATGATACACCGTCACATGTGTATTTCCATTAGGAAATGATGTCCAGCCACATTTTCACTGTCATTCACATTTCCTCTCCATGCGAGGGGGATTTGACCATGCTGGTTCAATGCAGGTTGATGCAAGACGTGTTGTAATTAGTGACTCTAGCGAGCGTACAACCTAAAGTAAAGCGACTAAATTGCAAAATGGATTTGCAACTATTAAAATGGTGGGCACACCACGTGTAAGCGATCTACGTCTTATCTCCAATCAATTATTTAAGAACTTAAGGGTTCGAATTCATAACTACATTTCGAAGATTCAAAGTTTAGGGTCATTTGATTACATCTTGTAGGCCCACATACGTGTCAAGTGTACATCCATGTATCGAGTGTAATCATCCCAAAGATATAATAACATGTGAGGAAGTTCTACAATGATTTAATAAGCTCCCTAGAAAATCGCTAGTTGCGAGCGTCCACGTAAAATTAAACGTGGTTTTATGGTGGTAGAGTCGTGCTTTACGCAAATGTCTAAAGCTCATAAACGGGCTGGTTCTAACTATAGCTTACAATTATTGTGAGTGTAAAACTGACCACAAACATCACGCTTATTGGGATCCACATCATAGTGCGTTTGGGTCGCGTCGCGATATAGATTGCTAAATGTAACACCTCCCAATGATTTAATAAACATGGTGATGACTGAAAAAAAAATCGCGTTAAATTCTTGCATTGCCGATCCAAATTTCAGAATTCAGAAACTCTCGATTCAATATGTAAATGAGTCCTTTTCCACGCACCTCAGGGGTGGCACGTTGATGAATGGGCCGTGAGGCAATTTGTCATAGTCTCTTCTAGAACCTTTTTCCTTTTAAAAGGATTATTTTTGTCACATACAAAAGCCCTTGAAAGTCGGCCGAAATGTTTGACAGTTTATAGTGCAAATTTAAATGTATATTTTTTACGTATTTACATCGAAAGGGCAACTGATCAAATATGATAAATAAAATTGTTAGCGGTAATTCACACGTTTAACTCGGCACCGATAATTTCCGTACATTTTACGGTATCCAGATAAGGCCATCTGCCAAAAACCTTCGTGTGAAGGTCCTTCATTTTCACGATGACATTTTGTATAACTTTTCAACCTAAAATATCTTTGATAAAAGTGTTATGAAAACAAAGTCCCGGAAGAGAAAATTCTCATTTGCTTTGTATTTCAACGGTTGGTTTAGATGTTCAAACGTTTTCAGCACTGTGTAAATAGTTGTCAGTGCTCCTGAAAGCGGGGCGTAGTTTGTTGATATTTGATACCTGTGCCTCTGTACCGCGGTACAGGAAACTGCGACGCGTCGCTGTTACTTTAAACTGGTGTTGAAATTTTCTAGGTGCACTGAAAATACTAGCACTGTCCAGATGATTTTGAATCTAGTATTGAAAGAGGTTTGTCTATTCTCGTGGGATACAATAGTGGGTACAATAAGATGTTTTTATACAAACAACGTCCTTACTACAATGTTTTTTTATATCCATTATTTAGTACTTTAATGTAGTTTCTACTTAGTTATATATACTATATTTTATAAATATCTAATGTATAGGTATTAATTGTAAGTGATAAGAGGACGGACAGAGTCTGAGGGAAAGCTAGGGTTTAAGAAAAGTACGAGGTAAGTATTCTTAATAATAAAAGTTAGAGAAGATTCATAGTAACTGCTCCTCTCAAAAATCCCCAATCAGACTATTACGTTAAATGTATTACCTATACCGTTATTAAGTCTTACTGGCAATCAATTTAAAGTTTAGTTCATTATAATAACACTTTCCACTTAGTCTATGAATAGTGTCTACCAACGAATTTATTTAAACTCTTGAATGATATTGCTGTAATTTTGTTAATAATATAGTTATTTATTTTATGTTAGACGTGGAAATTCTACTACAAGCTCATACGATAAGAAGAAAAAGAGTTGATGAACTTGCTTGCAGCAACAAATTACTGTTCAGGTGCCTCGAGGTTCAAATCCAAGGCTCGGAATATATCTCACAACCCGACAAAAAATTGGCACAGGATTAAGTAATTTAAAATTCTTTGAGCGATTTCAAACTTTGTAAACGTGATTAGTTAACGACCGCAGTGTAAAGCTGGGAACTCATTGAGTGATATTTTTTTACTAAACACCAACCCACTACTTATCATTTAAGGAATCAATTGTCAATGTTATAAACTATTAACAGACATACATACGCACTCAAAAACGTGCTATCAGCCCACTTTTGTGACATTATTGGAGTAGTGCTGTCAAAACCTCTCCATGAAAAGTTTATTATTTAGTCCAGAATATAGAAGAGTTGTAGGTCGCTTCTGCAACAGCTCTGTACATCAAAACGTGTCTCCATCAGCATTCCAAAACAACTTACAGTTTTAATTACCTAATGGAAATGAGTTGATAATTCGCACCAATTACAACAAAATCAAAGTTTGCAAACTTGAAAGGGCGTACGAAGTTTCCTAACGAAATTCCAGCAATGATTTCGCGAATCCACCGGAGGCACGTTTTATTATGTCGACGGGAGTTTGCGAGCTGTTTTCAACTATTTGTAATCTTGTAAACGAGATAAAAGCGGAATTTTGAAATCTATTTAGTACACGAGCTGACTGTTGCCTGGTTTGGTGTGATAATTTAAAGTATAGCTCAAACAAATCTAACTTTTCTTATAGGATTAACAATATTCAAGTATTGCAAGTAGCTTCGAAATTAAATATAGAGATGACTTTAAGATGTGTATAATACAGAGTTCCCTAGAAAATTATTTACTTGTACATGTTGTTATAAGAAAATACTTAACATTTTAGAGATCTGAGAAAATAAAATTTACATTAAATTATTCACCCATTATTTTTATAAACTAAAAAAAAATACCTAGTGAATACGCAGCCTTAAAATAATAACGATATAAGAATTTTAATGAAAATGCAATCCAAAGTGTTATTAAAGTTTGAAAATTAATTCCAAGCACGATCATTATTTTCATAATTTTAGGTTGAACGTGTGACCTGAATCTAAAATTATTAATTTTAAAGGTGACACTACTAATGACGAGATGTCAAAATTACTCTACACTTAAGCTCTCTCCCATGATTCGTTCTCCTTTTGGCTTGTATTACGATGGTTACTGTGAGCCCCATGTGAGGACTATAATAATATTATGTGTTACAAATTACAATACAGAATACAGATAGAATTAAACTTTTTGGATGTAAACCTGAAGCTAATGGCATACTAAAATATAGCATACAAATGGTTTACTATATTGTAGTCTAGAATAAAAACTCTGACATACCAACAAACCAAGGATTCCTCTTATTATTCTTCACGTTCAGTCCCAGGAAGTACTCCTTAAACCCCCTGACGTCATTGGCTTGTGGTTGGACGCTGATGGTGCCCTCTACGGCCCTCTCATTGCCGTCGGAGACCAGAGACCGGGCGCTCCAGCCGTCAGACCCAACCCAGCTGAAGGAGCCGGTGGCATTAGCGCGTTCTACTGCCCGCATCACGCCGGCCACCTCCTGGTCAGAGCCGAAGACGATTGCACCTGAGGACAGGATTGGCATCAATTGGCGCTCAGTAAAAAGCTTAATACAAAGCCATGATTGGCATAATAACGCAGTATAGAGAAATTGAGCATGCTGTCAAGGCCCGACGGCCAAGCTTTAAATCCACCTGACTGGAAGATCTATGTCGCTAATTTGACGCGCCACACAAATAGACCAGCCGATTGGTTAAGCACGCGTATTGCGGGCATCAGGTCCTGGGTTCAAACCCTGGCTCGCACCTCTGGGTTTTTCGAAATCTATGTGCGAATCATAATTTCTATATGATTATCACTTGCTTAAGGTGAAGGAAAACATCGTGAGGAAACCTGCACGTCTTATTAAATCTAACCAATTTTCGAAGGACATGTGAAATTCGCCAACCCGCACTGGGCCAGCGTGGTGAATTATGGCCTGAATCACCCTCGTATTGAGGGGAGGTCCGTTAAAAGGGACGTTAGGAGTGGGACGTTAAAAGGGCTAAATTATTTATTTATTTTATTTATACAAAATGGCACATAACGAGTCATAAACAGCGAGACTTAAATAGAGTATCTACCTATAGCATATTGGTGATCAGCTGTGAAATTATTAAAACCAGTAATGACTGGTAAACAGATTTGAAACAACAATATTGATAATATTAGCAGCAATTTATTTCTTAATAGTTAACTTTTTTTTTTAAGTCAAAATTCCGTAACGAAACTTTTGTGTTTTTGGAATGGTAATGAGGGTTTAATAGTAATAGGTATTTTCCCATTGTTATCTATGTATGCAAATACACCATACACCACAATACAAGTGTGCTCCAAAGTGTTGGGCTCGCGGTCAGATTAGCATGATAATACCCCACCCTGCATGTTAAACATGCTGTGTCGGGAATTCGGAACGCATAAAAACACTGTTTTAATGCGGAACCTTTGAAGGGTCAGCTTTATCATAGGGACAGTATATTGACAGTGATAACACAGGTAGAGTTGCCTGGAAGGTAATCATTATCTAGCTATTACACAGGCTCACCGCGAAATCGTTGGAAATATTTTTGGACTTATTATGACTAGCTTGTACTTGCTGATTCGCTAGCGCTTTTTTTGGATGACGACAATACGGCCACCGACCGAGTCCAACTATACCTAAGAATCATCCTGGTGACCTCATAAGTACAAAAAACTCATCACAATTGGTCAAGCCGTTTAGGAGGAGAAGAATTATTACAGACACATGCATACCGGAATTTTATGTATGAGGAAGAAAATAAGATGATTGAGTAAGCTATTATTTTGCACAAGCTATTGTAAAATTATTTTTATGCGGACTATTGTACATTATTAGGGTCCCTGACACTCATGACAGACAGACTCTTGACTCACGGAGCTAGCTCTTGTTGGCCTTTTTTTATTATCGATCAACTTATTTGGTTTATAATTTTGGAGATCGAAATCTAAATCATTTAACATCCTAAATGGAAAATAACTCTACATAGTGCACCAGAGGGTTATGATAATATAAAATATTCTGATACTGATTCTAATGAAACGATCTTTCTAATAATTGAGGACGTGTCATTTATAGGTCAGATCAGCCACTTATTTTGAATAAAAAAAATCTATAGAATGTTTATCTTAAAAGGCATACTACCATAAAACTTTTCTATTTTCTCGACAATAAGGGCTTCCAGTAATTCTTTGTTGCAGGCCGCTCCTCGTCTACTTATACGAAACTAATTTATTAGCGTCTTATCGCAGGGGCGGAAATCCCAAGGATTTGGGAGTTTTATATAGCAGGTAAGCCTCTTAGGAAGTGTGTTGTAGCTAATCTAGATAGAGCAAGGTAAAGTCAAGGGAAGGATATGTTGTTAATGTTTTATGGGGCCGACAGAGGGTTTTAATACCATCAGAAAAAAATATTGATTTGTTTTTCCTTTGGCCGCGAGGAGGGCTTTGTCACACCGAGTTACTCCCACTCTATCTTGATACACAAATAATTAATGCTCTTTATCTTGTCATAACAAGCGATTGATACACAGCTTCTTGATTGCAAGCATAACGCCAATTATTTTATACCTGAAAATACCACGAGACGAACACCGAATAAACTTGAAATAGCCACTTCTAACCGAGCAGCAACCCTTTTAGACGTCGCTCCAAAGTAAAAGCGCCATCCACAAAGGCTATCTGTTCGATCAGCTGACAGAGCGAGAGGTGATTGCTTCGCCAGTATCAACATGCACCGGCCGTGCTTAAGTGGCACTTAAAGTTCTTAAAGTACTTTAGAGTTAGAGCTTAGTTTAGAGCTCCCGACCTTTTGTGTAAAACCGAGTATATAAACCGGGATTTTAGGTATATGGGTGGCCACGGGAAATAAACATTTAAAGAGTTAATGTAACAAATAAAAACGCTTAAAAACTGTAACCCGACTACAGAAAAATTGTTATTTTAAATTAAACGAATTGTATTCAGAACTAGCGCTGGGAGTATTCATAAAGGCTGAAATTATTTTAATTATTACCAACAAAATTATTTTCTGTCGTTCAGTAGATTTTATATTATGTACTATGTTTATATTTATGAACCCAAATTTTTCTCTTCTTTCATCAGACATCCCACTCCTCAAAACGACAGTAAATAAAATCACGGACCCCCCTTTTTGGATATAAAATCCGTTAAGTACAGACCATGTTTAAACCTAACCTTTCCTTCTGGGTTTACCGTAAGTAGTCGGGTATAAAACAGAAAGTAATCTTGTAGATCCAGTATATTTCATACCACTAGATACTAATGGCTGGTTCCTTACGACTTGCATTAGTCTCCTCCGGACGCCAAGACCCATCATAATATTGGTTCTTTCGTTTCGAATAAATTTTATTGATGTTTAAAGAGCCGCTGCGCATCCTCTAGCTGGCTGCCTGCGCTCCAGGCGCAAAGAACTTACTTTGATTTACTGCGGATTTATATTAGGACATTAAACTGCAGATGGGGATATGCTTAGCCCTATAGTCGATCGAACTTTTCGGAGCAGATTGGGTGTGTAAACTCAATCTTCAGGCGAAATATCTTTTAAAACGGACTTTGGGAGAAGCTATTTTATATCCAAGATTCAATTATGACTAAGTTAATGTTCACAAAACTAAACATTGTTGTGTAGATTATGACCATAACGACCTTGAGAATAACGGCATTGCACATACATATGGTGTGTATGCCAACAAGATAAATAAAAGCTTCATACGTTAAATGTACATTTGTTTACGTTGCTAGCTATCATCGTGTTTGCAACTTCTAGCACCAATCGATCAAGAAGAATGGATTTATATTTTAACTTTTCCTAGTGGTTAGTTTTTAGTGAGAAATATCATTATACCAAAACCAGCATTATTATTTTGTTTGGAGACATAATTGTAATGACTTTATATGTTTGCAGCAGGGCGCAGTGTGTAACCTTTAAATATAACCTGAATAATCAACCGGACAGACACAAAACATTGCCAAAATGTCCATTAGAATCGCCACCTGTTCCCCGCTGATCGCCTCCAACGAGGCTTGTCACCCGAATGTGATCAAAGCGGCGCAGTTAGCGCTAAACGGTCCTTATCACAGACGCCCAACAGATTCAATTTCTGTAGCCGTTTCAGCGAAAAATTGTTTTTCGCTGCGCAGCTGGCTGTGGGCACACAGTGGCAATTTATCACGTTGATGCCAATATGGTTGAGATAGATAAAATTAAAGTGTATCCCTCATCCCGTTGTCGACACTCCATTTTATGGTATGATTGGGCTTTGGAGTCAATTCAAGGTTTTCGTGCGGTCCTCGCAACAAAGGTGATTTTAAATTGATGGACTCAATTTTTTGATTCACTGAGTACTAAGTATTTAATATTGAAATGACTCCAATATTTTACTTGTGAATACGTTTATCTTGCGAAAAATTTGACGAATATAAAAATAAATACTTGGGCACATGGGTTTATGAAAACTGGGACAGTGACACAGAAATAAAAACCAGAATTGAAATCGCCCGTAGTGCCTTTAATAACATGAAAAAGGCACTTTGCAATCGCAGCCTAAAAGTACCTTTACGCATTCGTCTACTTCAATGCTATATATGGCCCATACTCCTATACGGATGCGAAGCCTGGACCCTTAAAGAGCAACTGCGAAAACGTATAGAGGCATTTGAAATGTGGGCATATAGACGCATGATGGCCATAAGCTGGATTGACCGAGTGACCAATGCAGAAGTTCTGCGTCGAGTTGGGAGGAAGCGCGAACTGATGCAAACCATCAAAAGGAGTAAGGCCGCCTATCTAGGTCATATAATAAGGCACCCAAGATACGCACTTTTAAGGGTTATTTTGATGGGAAAAGTGGCTGGTAGAAGAGCTGTTGGGCGCAGGAGGAAATCATGGCTGCGAAATATCCGAGAATGGACGGGAGTCTCAAGTGCAGCGGAGCTTTTCAACCTCGCCAAAGACCGAGAGATATATGCGGAGCTGACTGCTAACCTTCACTAGTTGGAGAGGCACTATGAGAAGAAGAAGAAAATAAAAACCTATCTTGAAAAATATGTATACACTTGTATTTCAGTTTTTTACAATTTGGTATTTATTTTAAGGTAGTAGTTCTGTCTCCTGACCTCTAGCCCTGGGTTTCGTGAGCAGCTTCGACACGATGTCGTCGTATGCGTCTTCTGCCGCCACTCCTGAGTCCTTCACCAGCTTCTCCTTCACCGCTATGCAGATCTCGTGTTTTGCCAGCAACGCTTCCAATTCTTCGAAGGCCTATAAAATACCTATCATTTATGAACAAGAATATGTTACAAAGTTAGATATAAAGTGAATAAACTAATGCAGTACTGTAATCAGTCTAATGGAAATTAGTAAAATTTACTCGGTAACTATGAACTCAAATATGAGGAATGGTTAGTTAATTTAGTTAATCATTCCGTCCGCAACAATTGGACCTGTGCATATAATTTGCGGTATAATTTACAGTAATTAGTGCTTACCAATTTATATTTCCTGGCCATATTGAAACTGATGTTGGATTTATTAAAGTTATTCAGTTATCAGCAGTATTTATTGTCGGTTAGTTACAAATTTCGGCAAAAACGATTTAAGTATCTACTTAAACAAAAAATATTTTAATTGAATTTTGTAAGTCCTACTAAACTTCAAGAACGAATTCAACAGTATTCGGAATAACTGCAATTGCTAAATGTTCACGAGTTAAATCAATAATATAAATATTGCAATTTATGCTATGTAAATTGGTAACGCTGCCTCACGCGAATGGCTTCGCGAAGTAATTTATTGTACAAAATAACGTTTATATTTTTGCAGTTGGGCCACGGACAGTAAGCTAAAAGTAGTACGATGATTCAAATGAGAATTTATAGCCATTTACTAAGTAATGGTCTAGGAAAACAATAATTTGGGGACTGAATTTTCTGTCATTCTAGAAAGGAATTTGTAAGATGACTTTATCTTGTCTATTAGGAGTTGTAAAATATTTTGTGTTGGCGTTCCGCAATCGCTAAGTTTCTTAATATTACAACAATATTTCTTCAAAGTAGTCCCGCCTTATTGCTCAAGTCATTTATATAATTAAGTAAATATCAACCTAGAAATGTAAATTCTGTGAGTACCAGGCAACTGCGGAGGAATTTTAGTCCGAACAATATTAGACACTTGACGTGGAATTTCGGAGCTAAACAGCTTCTGTGTCAGCCAACACTAGCATTAAGAAGTATATTCTGTAGCCTGAATGCCTCGTACAGTAAAAGTAGTCGCTTAAGGCTGAAGTTTGCAAAGCTAACACCGCCAGCAATTTCGCCCTGAGTGGTACTGTCGTTGGTCTCAGCATGACTTGGGTAAGTTTTTATGGCTCCGGGTTAGTTGGCAGCGCAGGCGGATGAATTAGTGTTTCTTACCCATTAATGACAACGAAATGTATTTAATCTTGAGGTAATCTTGACGACGTTAAGCTAAAATATTCTTAAGTTTTTTTATAACAGTGAATGTTAATTTTAGAAGAAGACATGATTAAATTTTGTATTTTTAGGTAGTTCTTCTGCTGTATAATTAAATATCTACTAGCATCTACCATAATATATTTTCATATTCACATACAACTGGATTTAGATAGCAAATAACCTATTTAGTATATGTATAAACAAAAGAATCCTCAAATGGTTTATAATGATAAAGCAAAAAAGCCTCACCTTAATTCCATAGCTTGACTCCTCATAAATGATGGAGACGTAACTCCATTCGAGTTTCTTGACGATCTCCACCATGGCGCGCACCTGGTGGTGGTCGGACGGGATCGTGCGAGTGAAGTACTCGAAGCGAGCTTTGTTCGAAAGCTCCGGAGATGTTGAGAAGAACGACACCTGTGGCAAATGGAGGGGTGGTTAGAAACGAATTATAAAATTGCTTTGAAGTATATATGTTTCAGGAATTTGATTTTGCTTGCTCAGTATATTTTAAAAGTAGTTTAGTAGACAGTTTTATAACAATTTGTAAGTAATTGCAAGTATGCTTCCAGGCTTCATCCAATGCTTCATAAAAAAGAGTGATTGTCAGTATAAATGAAAATATATAATAGAAAGTAATTACATTACCTGTGGTATCTTGAAGAGTCGCAGCAGGTTGGCAACCTGCACGGAGGTGACGCTGGACGCGGCGCCCACCACGCCGGATATTACCTTGCGGACAGCGGTCGCGTTGCACGCGTACTCCGCGTCATCGATGTTGCTTATTGATCCTGGAACAAAGACAGATGAATATTCAGAGGTAAGGATCCTTATATCTCCTTTCGAAACAAAATTGGAAGAACAACGGTTATCATGATTGAAAACGTAGATGCCTAAGATTATTTATAAAACATTGTTTTTCTTGATTTTTTTGAAAAAAATGCATCAGTCTATAGTGGCTCCACAGCTGGAAAGTTCACGTTAAAGCCCCAAATTTATAGATAAAATACTGAACATACCTTTGATAAAATCCACGGCCATTTCAAGCCCATACGTATCTTTATCACAATCATCCAAAACATGAGCACCTAAGGTCACACCTGGTATCAGTTTCAACTCATTATTTATTATATCCAAGGTATACAACATCGTCTCCAGCGCCTGCACTCCACCCTGCGGCATTACAGGCCCACAGGTCATGTTATCCGACCTCTCGTGCACCATCATGAGGCCTCCTATCACCAAATCACCTTCAATTACCGCTTCTCTCTTTATCGGCCAATGAGAGTGCTTTTTGTCTTTCATTTCACCGACTTGGTCGTTAGGCATATTCACCCAGTCAATTTTAGGTTCATTTTTGGGTGCTACTTCGTAATCTATGAGGTGCATGCCATCTTTCAAATTAAGTTTAGGGAAGAATTCTTCAGGGGCATCAGCGATAAAGGTGGGATCGTAGATGTGGCCTGGTTTGTGTTTGTGTCTGTGGTGGTGTCGGTTCCGTTTGTGGAAGACTTCGTCGTCGACATGTGCGGAGTCGCCGGAGTGCCTCATCTCGGTCTGGTGGATGGTGTTGATGAGCAGACAGATCGCCAACCACCGCTGCCCTGGACGCATGTTAGCGCTGTATGTATCATACCATTATATTGGAATTTTGGGTCCATGGTGAACGGTGTGCGTTCATTTTAATCTGTAACAAATTGAAATAACTTAAGTATGATGAAATTGCAAAATCTATTATCAACAAAAGTAGGTACTCAGGTAAAACTTGTTTCCTTTTGAAGTTATAGTTGTACAAGGGAATGTAATCAACGTTATTTATGATTATTTAAAGATTTATAGACTGTCCGAAAAGTTCATAAATATTATAATGAAAATCTTTACTATGTGGCGCGTTGTTTTCTTCTAGGTATATTACACACTAACATTTTGTATTGTGTTTGCTTACGGTCGCTTGTTGTTAAAGTAAAGAAACATCCCTATCTGTTTACAAGTTCCGGATTGAAATCGAAACCAGATTGCCCGTTAAGACATCAAGTTGTAGTTAGATGACGAGTTGAAAACTCGACAGTTATCAGAAATAGGGTCGGAAATTGATTACTATTAATTTTAGAATTAGTTTGTTAGTTGTTAAGTCGCTTGAGGGGTTGCAATTCCCCAAAGCATAGAGTGATAAAACGTCTTATCAGACTATAAGGCGTTACCGATTGGCTATGATAAAGCTACATACAACCTAGCAACATGTTTAACGAAAATGGAAAAAGCTGAAAATAATAAAAGACGCATCTTGTAATAGGTATATTTTTAATGAGAACGAATGTTTATTTTTGTTGTATTTGCTACGATTACTAAGAGTAAATAATTTTAAAAGGTTTGGTTTAGGATGTTTCCTTTGGGCCATATATTTCGGAAATCGAAAAAGAGGAAAATATACCACGATAAGGAAAAATATTATTTCGTGAATAAGTATTCGTCTGATTGCTTTGGTACAAAAAATAATAGGTACCTATTCCATCATTGTCATATTATATTCCACATGGCGTCGTCTTGTGGTGGCTAATAGTTAGCAAAGCCTGCTTTCGTTTCGAAATCATATCATCAAAACATACAATTCAATTATAATAATCACTATCATTATATTATTATGAAAGGTATTTATTCCTGTACTATATTACTAATAGCTATCCTACCTATCTGACATCTTTTTCGAATATTTAATCGAATAATTAACAGTATTTTAATAGTATGTAATAAAATACTAAAATTGGAAAACTAATTTAATAAAAGCAAAAGCTAAGGTACCAACGACACGTACTCGTATCTAGTACCTACGAGTACCTACAGCAAAAACCTCAAAACTATCTTAAACATGACGTTTATGAAGTGGACAGAATGCTTCAACAGTTTCCTGGCTGTCCGATTATATTTCCATATTAGCTACCTCATTACCGGTTTCTAGTACCCGTCTACCCATATCAAATTAACCAGAATTTAATATGACGCGTGTTAACGCGTCATATTAAATTCTGGTATTAACCATGGTCTCTGTGTAACCAACCCTCCTCGTGGGAATTAGGTTACGGTTCGTGAAGGTGTTAAGTATTGATAAATTCTAGGAGTTGGTTTTAAAAAGTAGATTACAATAATAATAATAATAATAAAATGTATTTGCCATCAATTTCAACTCACTTACATGTTAGTAGGTAGTTATCAAAACATGTTGTCAATTAAGGATAACTTTTCTACATAAACACGAATGAAAATACTTAATAATCTGAAATAGTAGCCTACGTACTCTGATATCACAAAGGAATTAAATTTTAACGACACCATTAAAATTTTGAGAGGATTTTGTAATGTTTTACGAAATTTAAAACGTTCTCTGATTCGAGGAAACCCATTGAAACGGAAAGGCGGGAGGCGTCAAATCACAATGGACGAAACATAATGGATCGCTAGCGGACAAGCCCCGAAACTGTTCGCTTCAAATTAAATCGGTTTCTTTGATTATATTGCGATAATCTTTAACTTATATTAAAATATTAATCAATTTAAATATAGTTCATAATAGAAATAACAATCAATTTACAGTGACAGTACAAAGTACTACTTAAAAATTATCTGTAACGCCGTGGTAAACGGATTAAAATTTATCAGTAACTAGCTGAGCCCGCGACTTCGTCCGCGTGGAATTTAACTTAACAAAAAAGCCCGCTCCCGCGTTCTGAGCCCGCGCGACAGGACCTATTTTTAAAATTTTATTTTTCTAAAATTAAAGTAGCCTCAGTTACTGCTTATAACATCAGCTACCTACCAGTGAAAGTCCCGTCAAAATCGGTCCAGCCGTTTCGGAGATACTCCTTGATTTCATGTGTTTTTATTTTTTTACGCTGAACCCTAATTGTTTTTCTAAAAGTAAAGTAGCCTAAGTTACTCCCTATAACATCAGCTATCTGCCAGTGAAAGTCCCGTCAAAATCGGTCCAGCCGTTTCGGATATTACCCGGAACAAACACACAGACAGACAGACAGACAATTTTTTTTTAAATCGCGTTTTTGTTATAGGTGTCGTATGTACTTTCATATGCATTTAGTGAAAAGGTGTTATTTTGATATTACAAACAGACACTCCAATTTTATTTATTTGTATAGATAATAATAATATGAATACGGTGTGTCCGCCATGACACTTTGAACATTCCAGGGATGTGTAGTAGTTAGGTACTACTTATTACCCCTCCAAAACCAACCCATAATAGGCTATATTGAACCCCAACTACCTAGGCCGGCTATTTTAATTTAATTTATGTTTTTTTTTTCATTGTTCATTATTTTTGGTTGTCTAGTAATGGAGAATAGTCTAACCAAATGAATAAGACAATAATTATATACATATGTGAAGTCACCTTCTTTATTCAAATGAAGCCACACATTTACGCGGTTTAATTTATTTAGAAAACAATGTACATATTGTTCTTATTAAATCAAGTCTAATCTCGAGATGATTCCACCTAATCTCTGATTTACTGTTCTCGTCTACAATTAATATAGCGTTGTCGCGTTTTCCTCAGGATCGCAACCGGGGATATCCTGCGTAAATTGCTCGGGATTAGTCGTAGGGCGCACGTCGCTGGCGAAAAAGATTCCGTGAAAATAGAGCTTAGTTTGCAATTACTGATCAAGCGTGTTGTTACAAGTAGTGATGTTCCGTTGGAATTATAGAAATTATTTCAAAACTACGCCATGCCCGTCACAAAAAATATTCCCAATAATCTCGCGAACAACACATCCTTAGCCAACCATCATATTGCTGAAAATAATAAAGCACTAAATATCGTTGTTAGGTTTTCCACGTAAATCAGCAAGTATTTTGGTAATTAAATAAATAAATAAAATTATAACATTTTCGTGACAACAAAGAAAAAAGCAGTGCCGTCTAGGGACGCCCGAAAGAAGATGACTTTACAGAAGATGTTAGGTATATTATTTGTGGCGTGCATAGGGTTTTGAAACAGGGTAGGCAAAGTGTAACATAAAAATAAATGAAATTAGGCATATGTATGTACCCACCTACCTGGGTAGGTACCTTGAATTATGTCTCGCTAGCTTATTCCTGATTTACATTTAGGCTAACGTACCTATTGAACGAAATGGGACATCTTTTGTTGTTAGGAAGTAAGGACCTATTTAGCCATATCAGACATCTAAAGTGATTGGCTGATGTACCTATCTGCAAGTTGTATATCGTTGTTCCTTTTTCGTCCTTTTATATGGTAAATTAAACCATTATACGTTGGTGTTCAATTAATTATATTAAAATAAAATATAAATTGCAAAATTTCTAAGGGAAAATATTTAAATCTTATTTAAAACAAATTTTCAATTGCTTGTGTGGAGGCTTGAACCCACGTCTGTTACTATTAAATACAAGCAGGACCTATTTCCAACTGAGTCACTTAAACATTAGAAATTAAGATGATATTATCCACTATAGGGCAACTAAAATATCGTATGTAATTGTAGATATGGATTACTTTATTCAGAACTTTTATCAACAAAGTCCATAGCACGTTGAATACATCGGTTCTTGTCCGATCACCGAAGTTAAGCAACGTCGGGCGCGGTCAGTACTAAGATGGGTGACTGCTTCATGACACGCGAAATTGCGAAGTATTCTTAATTTTTAGATATAATTTAAATTATTTCCAATTTTCTATCTAACCTTCAAGCCATATTTAGTATAAAGCTTAGGGGGCCGCAGCTCTGACGTCATCGTGTAACGTGTAACGCGTAACGCTACGTCACAATTTGCACGGTTTTAGTGCCCGGGCAGCGAGCGCCCCGAACGTCCGTAAAGAAGCTTCGCTTCTTTGCTTCAAAAAATCTTAAAACAATATGGATCAACGAAGTGACGGTACCATCTTTAATTTCAGCGAAGTTGGTAACAGTTCCGGGGCCAGATGGTGATGTCATCGCAAATTGAATTACGCCAAAGCTTTCCGCCAGACTGAGTCTTCTGTAAAAATTGTTTTACTCCACTGAATATTAATTTTACATAATGTACTTAAAATGATTTAGAAATATTTATGTTGTGAATATTTACCTTGATTTTATACGGAGTCGAGAGTGTATAGCCCTTCGAAGAAATGTATAAAAAAAATGGTAAGCCTCTTCGGCGACATGGATAGCGACTGCACTATTTGTTACAGGACACATAAAGCTCATTGTAGAGCTGCAAAAAGGCTACAAGCCATTGGATCTAATAAGGGCTAAAGTCGACACTGGCGCATTAGGCCAACAAGCACTTGTGAATAGTTAGAATCAACCACCAGATCGGAATGCTAGACGCTCAGGTTTCCTCACTTTGTTTTTAAAATGTATAGTTGATCTAGAGTGTTTAAAACGTGTAGTAGAGCTATTGGACCACTAAACACAATATGTAGGTAAATAATAATAAAGAATTGGGTTAAAGGATGTTCGCGGTCGGTTACGCCAATAAGAATCTCTCGTCCATTAGCTAAAAAGGAACGGGTCGGGCTTCCTAACAGGAACGAAGTTACCAATTTCCATTTGTGGGAATCGGACCGATGGCTTGTCAGCACAAATTCTAAAGATTTATTCAGCTATTTAAATTTCTTATTTATGTTTCGGGACTTACGCTGGAAATTTAACACAAAGCGTCTTCTGAATTTGGGGCACCTATTTAACTACAGAATATTTCAGCAAAAATGTTCTGAAATATGTTAGGTTGCTAAATTATTTTAGGTTGTAGATATTGAAAACGTTTTACGAGAATACCGTTATGCTTTTGTGGGGCTCTTCCCACAACGGCATTTTAAAATTCGGGTATATATTCTAAGTTAAATCATATTGCTAGATTTTCCAGCTAATATGGACGGCCCAATTATTTAGTACCTAAACTTAGATATAATTTTCATAGCATGAGATTGTTTCTGTAAATTAATTATAGACATACCTTTGTCAATTGGAAAATATTTTATAATTAATGACGCGTAATCATTCTGAAGCTTTTAACAAATAGCTGAAGTCACAGAACTTAGCCAGCGATCCATTAGCGCGGCCAATTTGCAAGTAAAGTCAATTAATACAAACAAAAAGTAATTTGGCAAAGTTTGCGAGTTGGTGATAGTCTATTCATTAAATGTCTATTATCATCTTTATCAACTGATTAAAAATCCCATTATAAAAAGAGGTAACATTCATTTCAATACTAATACATGGAAAATGTAATACATAAATTGGAATGTTGGCTAACCTCATTTTCAAGATTTCATTTACTTGCTTAGCGGCGAAGATAATATTGGGTGTGTGTGTGTATGTATGTGTGTCAAGTGAAGCAGTGTGATATACTCCAACCCACATTTGGCCTGGCTGGACTATGGGCTAAATCAAGTCTATAGTCTGGATAAAAAGACATAATATAATTCAAATTCTGGATACAAAGGTTTTTGTAACACCCCTAAAAGAACGAAATCCTTACCGGCTTCCATTTCACGCCAAAAATAAAAGTGTTATCTGGGAGCATTAATTACAGAAGCGTCGAGCAAATAGGTGCGTCTCACGGACGGGTTTTTCTTGTGTTTTTATACATTTTAACACTCGCTCTAGTAATTAATCAAGGCTCTGAGAACAGTCGAATGCGGGTGGCTGCAGGGAAAGGCGTATTTTTCAGACTGGAATTTCACACGAAAAATAACGTTATGATGTGTTCTAGCAGGCTGAGTACGTCAACGCGACAATATTGTTACGGATTATATATTCTTACGCATTTTCTCTCACAGAGTTGCTCTCTCTTCCTACATTCATAGGAGAATGACAGAAAATCGATGTTTCTTACATTTGGGTTATCGCAACCGGCCATGTTAAGGGGCTGTGGCCAGAAAAATGAATCGCGATTTTGGGTCATCTGACACTCGCATTCGCTAGCCACGTCATGACGTCGGCACTACGGAAATCTATGGAGCAGCCTAAATAGTTATTTTTTAACAGAATTAAAAATAGAAGGAGGAAGTTCTCAGTTCAGTTGTTTTTTTATGTATGTTACCTCAGTTTGACAACCAATTTGAAAGAATATTTATTTATTAGATATTTTATTGTTTATATTATTATTTATTGATACTTGTAGGACCCATAGAAATTTTACCAAAATCGGTTCAGTAGTTTGGGAGATGGACTATTTACAGTTATCAGCAATTCAATACGTAGTTTACCATTAAAAACATGACCAAAACTTTATTAAAAAAATATCGACTCCGAAAAAAACCCGGGTGCGCTAAATAAAACGCTAGAAATGTTGAGGTCCCTAATTTGGAGTCAGTGTCAATTCAAGTAAGTAGGAGTTGGTAGGTACCTAAGAAGCTATCCTAACGTAGAGTAAAGATTCCACCACTGCAGCGACTCCATATGAAATAAATTGTCATTTCTAGCTTTTTAGTGCAGGTTTTATTGAAGTAGTTCTATTTTTTTTTAATTCCTTATTCGCCCATTACACCAAAAATTTGGGCGTCAAGTATACTGATTCCATGTGCCCGCGGCATAGTCGAAGTAAAGATGTTCCGTTTTAAAAAAAAACCGGTAATAAGTCTTTTAACACAAAGGCAATTACAAATTGAATTATGGCGAAAAATTGTATTTTTCTTAAATTCGGTAGTTAGCTAGATTATAAACGTCCGATAGTAAGGTCGGTCGTCTGTCATCTTGGAATCTAAAATTTACGTCATAATCGTAATCGGCACGCAAAAAACCTATGCCAGATTTTCCCAAATATTTGAAGTCCGCAACTTGGGATTAAAAAATTCACATAATTATACTTCATAAAATATAGCTTGATCGCTGCGACAACTGTCAGTAAAATCATGCCTATGAAGTCTTGAATTTCATAATAGTACAGACAGTACCTGTCAATGTCATACTTTATGGGCATGCCGATCTAATTAGTGATGGGCGATGAATCATCGTGACCACAGACGATATTTGAAATAAAACTTAATTTATCTTTTAATTTGATTGTATATTTTATTATCATAACATTATTTACATTTGTGCGTACTGGATCAAAAATAATAGTGACAAAATAAAATCTAATTTTGGGAGCGGGACGTCCGATTTGATAATATTTGCGAACAAGAGTTCATAATTAATTTACAAGATTGTTTTAGCCATTTAGAAACTGACCGAGATATGGATTTGGGTTGTACTCCTTTAAGAGAATAAATGTAATTTTATATTAAAATATTAGTTTTTAGCATTGATTATAGCAAGAAACATCCATCATTTCTATCGACATTTTTTTATATCCTGACAACCCTATAAATATCACTTTGACTTAAGTCGCAGATATCCACATTAGTCATGGCGTCTCTTTATGACTAATTATTGCAGAGCTCAGTGGGATGGAAATGATATCTATACAAATAAATAAAATTGGAGTGTCTGTTTGTAATATCAAAATAACACTTTTTCACTAAATGCATATGAAAGTATATACGACGCCTATAACAAAAACGCGATTTAAACATTTTTTGTCTGTCTGTCTGTCTGTCTATCTGTATGTCTGTCTGTCTGTGTGTTTGTTCCGGGTAATCTTCAAAACGGCTGGACCGAATTTGACGAGACTTTCACTGGCAGATAGCTGAGGTTTCAAGGAGTAATTTAGGCTACTTTAATTTTAGAAAAACAATTAGCGTTCCGTGTAAAAAAATAAAAACATATGAAATCAAAGAGTATCTCCGAAACGGCTGGACCGATTTTGACGGGACTTTCACTGGTAGATATCTGTTATTATAAGCAGTAACTTAGGCTACTTTTATTTTAGAAAAACAAAATAAAAAAAAATCACTCGTGTCTCGAGGGCTCAGGATGCGGGACGGGCTTTTTTGATAAGTTAAATTCCATGCAGACGAAGTCGCGGGCTCAGCTAGTATATAATAAATTTAGTTAGTAGATTTATTTAACACATAAAGGAACGAAAAATTACAAGAGAGTGACAATTGATCTTTTTAAACAATTGACAGAGAATAAATCCAGAAAAAGAAATCAAATATGAAATTAAAATAAAACCTTTTAAAAAATAAATCCCATTGATTCAATATTGCCGATTGGTTAAGCCCGCGTCTTGCGGGCTGCTACCAGGTCTCGGGTTCAAACCCCGGCTCGAACCTCAGGATTTTTCGAAATCTATGTGCGAATCATAATTTCTATATGATTATCACTTGCTTACGGTGAAGGAAAACATCGTGATGAAACCTGCATGTCTTAGAGGATTTAAATTTTCGAAAGACATGTGAAATCTGCCAACCCGCACTGGGCCAGCGTGGTGGATTATGGCCTGAATCCCTCTCGTGTTGAGGGGAGGCAAGTGCCCAGGAGTGGGACGTCAAAAGGGCTGAAACTATTATTTTACTAAATATTGAGCTCCGCAATGGCCTTTTTCACGTAATCACCTCTAACTGGTGGTATTTTAAATTATTCGAATTGATATCGGTCACGGATAAGATCACTTACACGTCTGTGTTAATGCCAAATTAAAATTTATTTTGAATATTTTTTCACTGTTGTATGTTATGACATATTCGATTACGTCATACGAATACCTATGTCATACGATTATTAACATACAAATAAATAAATATCGCCAAACGAACACACCAACTGTATGGTCCCAAACTAAGCAACGCTTGTACTATGGGTACCATACAATGGACTGGGGGTGATCCCAGTGTCACCCAGACTAGGGAAAATTACGAAGAGGCCATTTTAGAAATTTACCCTGTCGCGAATCGAACCCGCAACCACCCGATGCAGTGAACCCAGCGGCCTACGCTCGAACCACTGCGCCAAGCGGCGGCCAAATTATATTTTTTAGTACATTTTAAATAGTCAAAAATATAAGTTGACATTTAAAATACCCCTTCCCCCTGAACGACTTTATAAATAAACAATGATTATAATATAAAATATAATTAATAAATCATTAATTAAATAGGTAACCATATCGTTAAGTACTTAATATGCAAAAGCAATGTCTACTGAAATACATGTCTTTAAATAAACGTATGTTTTCTCATAATGTCTCCCTTCGCCGTTCAGCAAGTGAAAATTTACGTTGGAAATTATATGGAAATAGAATAATTAACTTTAAAAAAAAGTCAGAAAATCTGTCAAATTACTACTATATACAAGTACATATAGTATCGGACTCGCACTTGACATATTTTTTATTTGACCAAAGGAGTTTCCACTCTCTTCGTTTACGTAATGGTTACGTCGAATTTATTTAAAATCGGATCTGAAAAAATTCGGCATAGGTCCGACCTCGATGACGTCCGCAGACGACTGAGCTAGTTAGAATATGACAGTGATGCAATGACTTCATGTATAGAAAATATGAGATGACACTAGTGACCGCGCGCTCGGAAGTTAAACCACATAAGCGCTAAACAATATTTCTTTGGTTTTTAACAAAACTAGGGAATTAATTAAATTTTTCGGTTATCCTGATCCTAGATATCATCATTTACTATGTTTTAGAAAAAAAATCGTGATCTAATTCGTAATAATATCGTGGATGAAACGAAAATAAAAAGCAATAACAGCCAACATTGGATTTTTTTTCTATCGAGGAAATTTCACTTAATCGTGTTTTCCTATATATGTAATCCTTGTTAATGTTTTTGAATAACACATATCTGAATATAAGCTTCTTAATCTATAAAATGATAGAAATATTTCGAATTAAAAACCCAAAAATTGCGAATGCCTCCTCTTAAGCCTGATTTATCTACAGTACACAGTTTATAACAGTCATTAATAGATTGGGCAGATTTATTTCATAAGTACTTACTAAACAACATTTAAAAATAATCTTTTGAGCGATCTCGTAGATTTTTCATTATATTGTATAACTTTTAAATTTCATTTTTTTCCTTTTAAGTCTAAACTTGTTTGAGATTCCCGAGGCGGTTAAAACTTTCCTGGTGTCGTTAACTCTTCGTGTTTTTAACTACTTAGCTCCAGATGATTAAAATAACGTAGTTAAATCACAGCGGTGACAGTGTCGAGGAAGCCCAAAGCACGAAATTCATATTTTTCCTATTCGTGTCAAAGGTGGTCAACGCGTAGGTATAATAATGTAATTATTTATTTGTTTAAAGCATACTTCTTTAAAAGTTATAGTAAAGTAAAGGTAGACTTCCAATCTATGTCTCTCTTATAGCTCTTTAAACCTTCTGTTCAATTCCCAACATTATTTTTCTAAAACATTTTCTTCATTTTCATTTTGTGTATGATTAACCAAGGTTTAGTCCCGTGGAAAATTCTAGGTCACAGTCAAACCGAAAAATGCGAGCAGAATGTGGAAAAAATATGGTCTATTCAGACATGCCTTTGAAAACAACATCTGGAAATTATCTTAGGTATACCCAGGTTTCATTATGTATTGTATGTGCGGCGAACATTAATTTAGGCGAGATGTAAGGTAGGTAACAGCTGGTAATCATGTGCTTAATTATAAATATTTGCTAGATGGTTGTTTAACATGATACCTACATAACCATTGTTCAATTTTGAAATAAAAAATATTAGCAAGGTTCATCTAAATATATATAACTCAAAGGTGGCTGACTGACTGACTGACTGACATAGTGATCTATCCACGCACAGCCCAAACCACTGGACGGATCGGGCTGAAATTTGGCATGCAGGTAGATGTTATGTCGTACGCGTCCGCTAAGAAAGGATTTTGATTAATTCTACCCCCAAGGGGATACAATAGGGGATGAAAGTTTGTATGAAACTTTGTCAATTAAATTTCACGCGGACGAAGTCGCGGGCACAGCTAGTTATATTATAGTATCAAGGCTGTGTTACCTAATAGAGCTATAACGTGTAAGTAATTGTTATTTTCCTTATTTATTTTATACATTTTCAAAGTCGTTATACTTATATACTCTCTCGTCACTCAACAAAATATTTAGATTCGTTTCGGTTCTGTAAATTTTCGATTCAAAACACCAATTAATCGAACTCTCAATATAATGAACGGTCTGATTCGATTAATCGCACCGCGGTACATCGAGCTCTCAATCGGATTACAAACTTACAGCGTCTGACGTTTCCGATCGACTTTTCAAAACTTGGTATCCTTAGATAACAAAGGTTTGAAGAAACTTCACATTTACTGGGAATTTGAGATTTATTTGGTGTACTATTTTTTTATTCCAAGGTACCAATCACGAATCAATAGCCGGAGGGGCTGAAACGTGCTAGAATAGAGATTGCGATCAGTAGTTTAGAACGACCCCCACTTGGTGGACCGAGAACATCCCTGTCACGTGTTGCAGGGTCGCGGTGGGTGCTGGTGATGCAAGGCCGCGATGTGTGGAAGGGAGAAGTGAAAGCTTGGCATGATTGGCTTTTAAATAAATATAACATACATTGAGTTTCCTCACGATTTCAAATGAAGTTGCGTTCTGCTCGTAGAGAAAAAAATATATTTTGAAATGCCCCTACAGGTCTATACAAAATGTATGACTAAACTGTAATTCACACGACGCCGTTTTTCTTTGTCTAACTTGTGTTTGATTTTCGTCTCTTTCTAGTTTGCCCAACTGAAAGCAGCGCGTTCCATCTACAGTCTTACTATCATTTCCTACCGTTTAATAGTTTATCTGTGTTTAACTTGTCACATAAACTTGTCGTTTCCAGAATCATCGGTAGTCGATGGGGCCATAAACTTTAAATTGGAATTGGAATACATTTTTGACATTTAGGTTATGGCTGTATTTGACAGCCGGATATTAATTATCGGCGACGTTTAACTGTGACTGCTTACTCTGAGGATTTCTTTAACTGCTTCAACTTGCAATCCCAGATGAACGTAATCTATTAAGGTCAATCTCTATTTTCGTAATTGGAAACTCAATATCTGGCAAAACAAACAGCTCGCCGTATGCCAGTGTCGCTCAGATCGTGGGAATTTACAATTATGATTGCACTAGCGATCGGCGGCGGGCGACCGCCGCGCCGGTTCCGTTAGCACATTGTTTGCCTTTGACGTTTGGACTGCATTGGAATTAACATTTGAAGTCTGTGGCTTGTTGTGTTGGTACCTATTACTATTGTTTTGGGATATGTTATTTATTTGGAGGGTAGTTCTAACTTAAGTCACGATTTAGAGGACTTTAACTTGGTGGACTGTGGGTAGCTCGTGATTTTGTGAATTAATTACTTGTGTTCTTTTTTATTACTAGTAATATTATTGTTATAATTTATATCATAATTGACTATTATGTGTTAGCGTCCTTATTTTTTCCAGATTATATGCACACTGCTTCAAGTTTTTATAGCAAGATCGACTTAAAGTCACTTAAAAGCTCAAAATTCCATCATCATCATACATATATACATCTTTTTAATTACACAATTATAATATAATAGACATCTAGCGACAGATAACGATGTTTAGCTAATCTGGACTTAAACATTCATTTGAGAAATGTTTAAGTATTCGGCCACCAGTGAACGTCTTCCGATGGATGAGTCATGGCAGTATCAATATTCAATAACTTTCATTCAATAGCCAAATTACTTCTTAATTGTACATGGAAAACAGTTTTATTTAAATAATTTCTTATTTTGAGTCTATTATGGATAACACGAGTCTTCATTCTTTTATTTTCTAACTTAATAATTCACTATAAATACCAGCTAAAATTACTTTAGAAGCCTACAAGTGAAATTTAAACAATACTCGTTTCATGAAGTTTCATCTATCCACTTCACATTAATCACAATTAAACTTCACGAGTACCTACTCGTCTAGTTTACACAAGTCAGCGAGTAACTCGAGCCTAATTTACTTGGGTTTCAAATAATTCTAGTATTTAACACTTGGAATTAAAATACATAATTCAATAACAAGCAAGTGAAGGTCTCTTCACATAATTAAAATAACACATTCATATGAAAGTCTGGATTCAAACAAATTATTCATAGAAAGATAATCAGACTGCCTACAAAGGAAAATACTAAAAAAGAAATACAAGCTAATTAAGGTACAAGCTGGGGACAAACCAATAACTCTATATCATAGATAGAGTTTTAAGTACTTTAGTGTTTTTTCCTTGAGCGGCCTGTGCACCTTGGAGCCTTCAGTTAATAGGTAATTTTACGCGGTCGGGTTTTTTGTTCCTCGTGGGCAGGGATCTTTATAAGAGGGGCATATATTTGATCTCCTAAAATACATACCTACACTATTGCTGTAGGACCTTACAAATTATAAAGCTGTATTATTATTTTAGGAACCAAATCTAATTTTGAACCTATTTGAAACTTTCCACCCACTCCACTTTATAACTCGTAAACTAATCTACAGATGCCACTAACCGACGTTTAACAGGTCCATTAACTTCAACAAAACTGGTCCCACCATTAATAACTTATCGAAAATATCGCAAAACTAAATTAATGATGTTCGGGGTGCGTTAGAAATAGTTTGATTAACAGAAGTACGGCCTGACTTTGACAGTCTAATTAAATCTCGCTGAGTGTGCACGGCGCGGTTGACCACAGGTAGTGTGATTCGTACTTTATTAGGTATACTGAAGGTTTTATCTGGCTTACGTAATGGTAATTGAGGCGTGAAGTATTGAGGGTTGATTAACAGCTTCGAAGGTTGGGGAGATATATCTGTGATAGATATGAAAATGATAACCGATACGACGCTACAGGTCAATACTAGGCTTAATTTCTTCTTCAGAATGAAGTGATTCGATTAGTCTACTTGTCGTTATGTTAAATAATCACATTTGTAAAGGTATTCTTCCTTTTGATTCCGTAACCGACGTTGAAAAATAAAGAGGTTCGCAATTTGACTTATAAATATGTTTTGTTGATAAGTAGCATAGTTGGTCTACCGTCGATTCGATTGCTTAAAATCTGTGGATTCCAAAATGTATTAGCAGATAATTAATTATAATAGACACTATGTATAGCAAAACAAGCTGAGGAAATCAGCATTTCTATGACACATATTATGAAGTCTATCAAGCCGCAGTCAAGTGCATTGCTTGGATCTAGACGTCTAAAGAACTTCAATCTTATAAACTCTCAATCATTCTCGTACAATTCTACTTAAGATTAATGATCCGAATTGCGATCCATTAGTATTCAATCTGGCATGTAGAGGAACTGATAGCAAATATGGACTATGATCTGTACCCCCCTCGCATCGAGGGGAGGCCCGTGATACATTAATATGCTTGAATAATGAGATATACCTTGTATGCTTATGCTAGTTTGCGTGTTCCCCGGCAGTTGGAAGTGCATAGTCACGTTTCAGCAAACGCAATAATTCAGATTGGTCCGACAAAGCTGAAATAGCGACAATGATGTGTGACTCGCCAAAATTATGGATGTGGCGTGGCCTGTTATACCTAAGTCAATTATAAATGTTTTAAATGGTGTTAATTAGGGTTAATAGGCTATTTTATTAAAGTGCTTTCAATATAATATTAAACTTTTGCTGTACGTGAAAGCAAATAAGCGTGACCTACTTTTTATTTTCGTGTGCCTGTAATTTTTTTCTATACAATGTCGAATAATTTAAAATATTATTCACGTACATGAGACTGGACGAACGGTGTATTGTGAATTAAAATAAGCGAAATTATAATAACCTTTTTCCGGGAGATGTTTGGATAGCAATGTGCGGGTGAAATAACCTTTTACGTTCCCGTATTTCAAATGTTTGGCGTCCCGATCTTATTTCAAGTTTATTAGATCAGATGTGAGAAAAGAATAACTCTAAATTGTAAATTTAAAAACCCCCGATGCGACGACTTTTTCATCAAATGTATACTTTACCTAGTAGTTCTTCCAAATAATTAAGTGAGCGAGATTTGCGTAGCTCCCGTAACTCAGTAGGTATTCATAGCTCACGTCGCAAATTCATCTGGTACTCGTACAACTAGTTTCGTTGCCAGATTATGAAAGCGCCATTTACATCGCATCAGTCGTTTTGGCTTCCTCATTTATAATCTGATAACTAATGCAATGTACAATAGTCAACAGAAAATCTGTGTAAAAGACATTATCTTGTTATGACATTATAATCATTGACATTAGAATAGACAATTAATCTAAATATTGATGCCACGGAGGTTTAATTCCTACTAAAAGATTATCAATTATGATTGAATTTGATGTAATAACTCTGGTTGAGGTGGACGGGAGCAGCCCAGGGGAAGAATTTTCAATAACGCTTAAATTATTTTAAATTAGATTTGTTTTTCTGTATTTTTTCTCAATGGCGGAGCATCGACCTCTAGAATTATTATTGCGTAATATTCCATGACCATTAACAAAACAAACTAAATTTAACGCATGCGCGTATCCATCATTTGAAACGTGACCTAATGGAACGTCTTTAGTTCATACACAAATCTCATATAAAAATTGATAAAATATCATTTTTTTCCAGAATCCGGGAAACTTTTCAAAATTATAATATTGTAAAAAGCCAGTTCAGACTATTACGATCATTTAAAAATATAATAAAGCGAAATCGTTTCAGCCGTTCTCAAGTGATGCAAAGATATTATTCCAATGAGCCCAAATTTCGAACGGATTCGAGCCGTGGAAGTTCGTTTTGGCCGCGAATGTGGCTTTTTTACCTACAAAAAAGCTGATGATCTTCAAACGGCTGAACCGATTTTCATGAAACATAGCTAAGAACACTCTCGATCAGAATATCTATCTAACAAAAGAAACAAAATTGAAATCGGTTCATCAGCTTGGGCGCTACGTTGCCACAGACAGACACACAGATACACAGATACACAGATACACAGATACACAGATACACAGATACACAGATACACAGACACACAGATACACAGATACACATGTTAAACTTATAACACCCCTCTTTTTTCGTCGGGGGTTAAAAATAATAATTAATGATCTTTTTAGTTCCTAGCTTAATTTTTTAGTATTATTTTTCTAACCGTTATGTAATTTTTGCTGTAATGACAAAACGTGTAGTAGAAATATTAATGAAGTCAGTTGAAAAGGATATATGCAGCAATAAGTAGGTATTAACTACAAAAAATCATTCATTATTTGCGTTATTTTGTTCTAGGTGAGTATTTTATATTTAAGTGTTGATTAGCTTAAATCTTTAAGTGATTGAACATTTTTTATCAGAAAAATAAAACAGAATAACTCAGTTAATTTGGTTTAATAAATTGATTTATTCTGTTAGTAATCAGCAGTTGTATGATATTTTTCAATGGTCTTGAGGAATTTATACCTTTTATCGAACCACATACCTTGTGATCGACCTTATGTTCTATGTTTTGTTATGTAAATTTTTCCATGATGCTCTCGCATGTTTTTCTTTTCGTGTATTTCCACCTGTTCACTGCCTGTTGATGAGATTGAGTTATGTATATCTGTGTGTACAGTGTAACAGTGTAACAGTGTAACACTCCCTGAATATTTACCACAATATCCACTCATTACATATTCATCAAACTCGGTTTCGTGTGGGCCATTTTTTGTTTACATTTTTTGAGGGTCCATTGATGTCGGTGTTTATTTGAGAAGGGGTTGCTGGGTCCGTGGTGTTTGAGTACAGTGGGCGTAGATAAAGGTAATTATTTTACATTTTGTGTGAGTTTTAGAAATTGTGATTTAATTGTTATTATTGCTCTCACTCCTGAATTAAAATTTATATTTGAACTTGATCATCAGCTTGTTATTATTGTGCAATCCGGCGCTAAAACGTTGATATAGGATCCTAGTTTTCTATTCTTACCTAATTGTTTCTAACGAATTGTCTCTCAACAAATATTTCACATAGTTTAAAAGGGTTTTGACAGTCTGTAAATATCTGTTAGCAATTAAAATATTTAAATGATTGATGAGTTCAGAGTATTAATAATAATAATTTATTTGAAGGCACAATATAAATTCGTAATTGATGATAGGCTTAAAAGCTTATTGCTGTAAGCTAAATCAACGTTTTGTGAAGCAGAATATAATATCATGTTAATGCCTTTTCATCCAATGATAGGTTAAAATAGATGACATTACACATGTATTATGTATATTTTGAGCTGCTTACGTATAAACCACTACATTCAACATACAGTTTAGATTAGGACAGATTATATACTAGTGCATAGGTAGAGAGTTGTAATCAAGTCGCAGTCGAAATAAAAAAAATAAAAATCCAATCCCAAAATTAAATACATCTAAAAGGCCGAGCTCAGGTCAGCCTATGTAGTGAGTGGCCACAATGAGTCGTGTGAAATTCGCAAAATGTTGAATAAAAATAGCAATTTTCTCACATCACGATAATTTCTCACATCATTCACCTGTTTTGAAGCTCACAATTTCAGAGAGTGATAAAGATTTGAACGTAAAATGGGTCGGCTGTAAAATATGACCTTACATAAATTTCATGCTCAGAATGTGACATTTTGTTGAGAGCCCGGGAACGGCAAGTCATTTGGTACAGCTGAAAGGCGAATGTATCTTTGTGTACATAAAATTAGAATTTGTTTTCGTTTCAGTGAATCCGTTTCAGTGTGATTTGAAGACAGGTAGTTTTGTTTCATGTATTTGATAAGACTTACGATCGGTCTGCATCAGTTTAATAAGCCTTGACTTTGGATTTAGTAAAATCGTTTGCAATCTGATAATCTGCTTCCTCAATTTATCAATTTGATATTAATATAACAACTTTACCATGGAACTAGGATGCCATGGAAATGTAATATTACGTACACCACCCGTAAGGCCATCAAATAATGTCGTTTATAATACTTATTTTTGGTTACTATGATGTATCTTATTTTCTTTGGCATTATAAGTAAGTAGTATTCTAGTACCGGAGGTTAAACTATAAGTGTAAATTTTCTTTTTAACAAAATTCTACTTAACTTTGTGTAGGAGAAAAAAATATTTATGAAGCCAGCAGAAAAGCTCTCATTAGAATATGAAACTAGGCGCGACAGGAAATTAGGGAAAGTTCAGGCTGAGTTATAGAATTTGATTTCGTTGTCATTTAGTTATTTGCTCTATATGCGTCAATATTATTTCGTACATTTGAAACAACTATAGAGATAGATACCTTATAAAAGGTATGTTGTGGTAGATATGTCGCAGCCAACTAGCTTAATTCGCCGTTCAGTCAACAGCCTAGCCACTTTACTAAACGCGCCGTTCAACTAGTGGCCTGAATGATATTTAGCCATTTGATCAAACAGCTAGGCAAATTACTTGGATCGATGACGTTTAAATACTTGCCTAGCCTGTTCATTTCAATTTAGTTTCACTTTCTGCCACCTACTGCCAAATTCACCAAACTGGTCAATATGGCGTCAATTAAAATTAAGATAGTATTTTTTTTATTATCATTAAATCATGATAAAAAGAAAAGAAATTCTGTATATACTTATTCTGTACCGGTACCTATATTTTAAATCTGAATAAAAGAATAGAAAATAAAGTTTGTATTTTTGGAGTGACATTGAAATTATAAATGTGATAAACTTCTTTTCTTCTCTTCTTCTTTCTTTAATGGGCCAACTTCTTTTCTTATCAAATATTTATAATTTAAAGTTTACTCATTGTGTATTAATCTTGCACTGAAAAGCGATAAAATTTATCAGAAAAGTAAAAGTATTCATTCGTATCGCGGTCGTTAATTTTCCCATATTAAAACGTCAGTAATGACGAATGTTATTACGTTTTATAACCTTGCAAACGAAGCGCGACGGGACCGTGACGGGAGCGGAGCGGGGGCGCAGCTCGTCCGTGATGGTAACGACGCCTGTGAGTGATGCCGTCGGAACGCGCAATTTATTGTTTGATTAATGATCCATAATTGGATTATACAGCATTCGTTTATAGCTGTCGCAACTGCTACAGGTGAGGTGATATGCGCCAGAGATAGGCGTCAGAGACAGGCTACTAAGACGGACATCTGAGATATACACCCAAAACAGGTGACAGAGGCAGGCGATGTACACAGCCGTCGGATACAGATCTATCTGTCCCTTTTTTCCATGTCGCCTGTATCTATTAGGTACGGTATATTACGGTGGGAATAAAACAACTAACATTTACTCATTATTCTTAGAAATGTCAGCGTGTTTCATAAAAAAATTGCCGTCAGTTGTTACGTGTCGCTTAATCTAATTATGAGGGGGCGGCTGACTTGTTGCTGTTTGTATGATGGATTCAATACCTAATGGTCGCTTAATGGAATAAATACTTTAGTACAATTCCGAGAAGTAATGAAAATACGATTTTATTTAGGCATGAATGTTTGCAAAAGAAAATTGCGAACTTGAACTCAGCTATTTCCCATTCACCTCACGTAACGGAACAACTTCGAGCAATATTCAAGTTTCAATGGTATTTTAATCTCTTCGAGAATTTGTTAATGAATTTACGAGAGCCCCGTATTCTAGGATCCAGTTTATTGCATGCCGATGATCTGTCGTCGGTAGTGGTTATGTGGTCTAATTATACATAATATTATAAGTAAATTATTAGAGTTTAAGTCGCAATCAATTTGGACTTTCTACATACATTATTAAACGTTTTTCGACATGGTATTGCAGATAAAATTTGACATAAGGAGGTTATGACAGGAAAAGTCGAATCACATAAGAGTGAATAATATGTCGGACCTATGCGAATTGTAAGTCGAATCGTTTCGACTAAACGTGTTTAGTGGAAACCACCTTCATCAAAGTATATTTAGCCAAATAAAATCATTAATTATAAAGTAAGAAGTATGAGAAAGTAACGTGGTGGATTATAATAAAAAAATAAAAATTGTGGTTTCTTCAAAATTACATTTGCTGCTTCTAAAGATAAATACATTTTTCAGATTGTCGCGTCGGAAAGTACGAAGGATTTATGTTCTGTATTTCAAAAGTTATTTTCCAAATGCATTTCTGCAGTAAAATTTATAGTATCGCACCGTAAAACCTATCCGCGTTATCCATGGCGGGTATAATAAATGTCGTTTCAGAGGATACAATATTTTGTAGTCAAATGAGTAGTGTTTAACAAATGCTGAAAAATGTAGAACGTTTTCACCGCACACAAAGTGCAAGATTTTTTGAAATAAAGTTGGTATTTTTGGAGTGACATTGAAATTATAAATGTGATAAACTTCTTTTCTTCTCTTCTTCTTTCTTTAATGGGCCAACTTCTTTTCTTTTCAAATATTTATATAGGTGCTTCAAAATGATTTAATTTCACTCAACCTATAGATATACATTTGTATACTTTTGTATTATATAGATATATATATACATAGGTATAAATTTGAATACCTATAGGTTGAGTGCTTCGATTAGGTATTCAGGTAGTAATAATATTCAGTTATTTACAAACAAAAAAAAAGTTATTAATAGGTATACGAGTATTGTCATCTGTTATTTTATAGTTCTTACCGTGTCTTACCGTGAAAGATCATTCAAGAATGTAATCAGCAACTGTAGCGTCAACAAGCTAATAGTAACGCCCATGTCAGAAGACTCATCCCTCTGACGGATCATCCCGGATCTTCGCGGAATTCCGGACGCCGTACATTATTAAATATTGCCTTACAGCGACCCCTGTCAGTGCCCTTATAATGCCGGGTAAGACTGATGCGGGGATGTGTAAACAAAATTTTCGAGGCTTTTAGTCGAAAAGTTTTAAATGCTCATTTGTCGGGTGTGTGGAGTAGGATCACCAGGCGACTGAGTCTCTTTGGGACTGGTTTTTGCAGCCATCTTTATTAACCTTTATTAAATTGTAACAAAATGTCTGGTGGTTGTGCGGCGTAGTTTCATGATGCGGGGTTTATAAATATTCTTTCTACTTTACCAAATTGCCAAGTAGGACTATATATTTAGTAGGTAGGTACCTATTTCGTGGTCAGTAAACGTGTTTAATCTATTTTTCACCAAAAAATTAAAACAGCATATTTTTTGTTCATTCCGAATCATGAAAAAATTACAAAATGATGTTTTGATAAGCGGTTCCATACTGATGGAGAAGAATGGGCAAGAACTCCATGGTTAATCCATTTAAAATTATGTTTATATTTATTGTAGTTGGTGTTTACAATATTCTATTTAACTTTTCCCCGGGACTCGTCGAGGGTCAAACCTCGACGTCATTATTGGTCACCATTGTCGATCCTGGCTTACAGGAGTTACAGTGGTGGGAGTGTGTGGCGGGACTAGTCCCATATAAAAATATTCTATTTCTTTTGTATATTCGAAGATGGTTGGCATTATACTCCAACAAAATCGATAGACACAAATAAGAGACGTTTGGCTGTAGAAAGTAAAAGGTGGTTGCATTAACAAAGCATTTATTCCACATTTGTTTCACGGATATGATGATTTTAACAATCGTTCTAGGTTCATGGTGACTCTACACTGACCCCATCAAGCCTAGATGACAGGCGAGGCGTGTGACGGCGCGGGGAGAAAAGTTAGAGCCCACAATTAGCGAATAGTTACGAACATGACTGCGGTTAAACAGGCCTTTGTTCGGGGTGATAACTGATGTTAAACATTGTGTGGGGAAGGGATTTTTGATAGTTATAATTGATTTGGATAGTTTACTTGTGTAGATAGTGAGTGGTTTCTTTAGGGTGTTCATTTTTGGAGAGGAATGGAGTATGCGGTAAAGATGTTGCGGTTATTTTAATAATCAGAACAGTCAACGCTATCTAAGATTTATATAGAACGTTTCAGGGATTAAAAATCTATGCAACTAATGAAAAGGTTCTCTCAAAAATTTGCCTAATTTTCTCCAACACTTTAACGTTTCAAGTTAATTCGTCGGTTGTCAGTAATTATTTCTTTTTTCTAACGAGTTTCGTTAAAATTTCCTCCTTTAAGTGCTCCCTTGGTAATGCTTTGGTTTCATTTAAACCTTCTGTCTTGTACGAAGATATTTTATTATAAAATATTTTTTAAATTGTGGAGCAATATTTGTCAATATTTCATGTGATCATTAATTGCACTGATACAAGATACATTCAAATAGGATAAAACCCTAAGCTAAAATTATTTTATGCGGCTATGCTTGATTTCCCTATCTATTAAGGAAAAGCTTATATGAAATGGGCGTTGAAAAGGCTGAAATTTATATTATTATTATTAAACAACTCGATGAATCCACTTCCATGCCATTTAAACATTTAAACTAAGGTTGATAATAAAAAACCGCCCAAAAGAGTCCATAAGAGGTCCCAATACGGCCGTTTAATTCCATTCCAGCTGTTTAAACAGTTTAAATGGGGATTCACTAATTAAAACATTAGCGTACCTCTGGGGGGTCGGGGCAAATATTTTGGGCTATTCTAAAGACAAATGATGAGTTTTTGGGGTTGATTTTCGTTTGTAATTCTGTTTACGTAATGTGAGACCTGGTGGGTGTGTGGATTTCGTGATAATTATGAGTTATAAGAGGAGTGGCTTTTGTATCCATAACAGTTTCTTAACTAAAGTTTTAAATTATTTTATAGCGTTTTTAAATGCAAAGAGCATCATTCTATTTAAAGGCTTCAATTAAGATATACTAGGAAAGATAAGTAGCCGCGCTTTATAGGCCCATTACTAGTTATGGGCTCCCCTCAAAGCCAAGGGGATGTTGGTCATAGTCCACAGCGTTGGCCCTGTGTGGGTTGGCAGCCTTCACACATCCCAAACATATCACCTACCTAGCCACCTAGATAACTTACCTAGCATCCTAAAAATAACATCAGTCTATACCTTCACCTTGCCGTACAATCTTGAGGGTTTGTGTTTGAACTCTAAATACATATGTGGTTTGGTCGATATTTCCAATATCATGTCTTAGATGTTCTGATATTAAACTAGGGTCGTACCATGCCCTCGAAATCAAATCAATATATAACCAGACAATAAGATTTCAAATTGAAAAATATGAAACCATCTTCTATTTCAATTTTATTTGATAGCCGTGCCCAACAATACACCACCAAAACTTTTTTGTTTTATATAATAGATACAAATTTACTATCTCAACGAAATATATTGTTTTAATAATCTTTACTAAATTCCAGTGAAAATCCAATTTAACAAAAAGCCCACGATCTAAGCATAATAATATGTGTAAATCTTCAGACAGATATTATACTTTCAAATATTTCATGAGTAATTTTCCCACCCCGAGTGGGTCTTATAAAAGAAATTACGTTTACGCCAACACTGATTAAGAGTGGCAGGCAAAGGGCTCGACAGGTACCTACGTAAGCGATCGACGAACCGTTGTTGGCACTGGGCTGAATATTCTAACCGTGTCTTTCGATTTTGACTCCGAAATCATTGGAAAAAATTAATTTAATTAATTTCTGTGGTTACAATAGGGTTGATTTCCATAAAATACTTACAGACAAGGAGAAATTAAGAAATTTGAATTTCAGAAATTTTCCCCGATGGAAATTGAAGACGCACCCACCTGGTGTAGTGAGCGCCCTACATTCTTACCACTGAACCAAGCGCATCACTTCATATACTTTTTATTTCATCAGAGTAAATTCAGGAAATATAACATAACTGGTAGTAATTAATACTTATCTAACCATTGCAATATATTTTTAACAAAACATCCGTCTCGTGTAGCTAATACATTTCAGTGACCCAATTCGAGTGTTCATTGCTGTTCTCAAAATACGATTTCATTAAAATAAAAGGACAAAATGCCAATTAAAAGAAACATTCGACCCACCCGTGATCACTCTCCAATTCAGTGGCAATTGATCGGAAAATCGAGAACCCAGCTTATATTACGCACCCATGTTTTTAAATTAGAACTGTTCTCTGAATTTGTAACCCTTTTATTTTGTTTGTTGAATTGATTGTATTTATAGCTCCGATATTGAAATACATTCAGAAATCATGTTTCTCTCCCAATAAGTTGGTTTCAGAAATCATGAATCAAAAGAACTCTCGACTAATTCCTAACACACAATATCACAGAATGTCTGTTGGTACAACTCATGCCTTTGAAGTTTGTGTGATGTATTGTCAAATCCGCAAGGTCTGACCTCTGTCATTTCTACGTATTGATAACAGAAATCGTTCGATACATGTACCGTTTCCCTTTTCCACCTTAACAAAGCTTACTGGCGATCTCCAAAATAGTTTCAGAATTGAGATAATAATATAATAGTACCACGAAATAAAATAAATATTAGCATGATTTGATGTTTCGGTTGGCGCCATGCCGCATTAAATTATAATAATAACAATTATTATTATTCAAAACTTCAATAAGATTTTCCGTATTCTGATACCATGAACTGGTGAAATAAAATAAATACTGTGTATTTAATCTACAACCGTATTGTTCAACACTCCAAAGACGTGATGCTTATATAATTTTTATAACGGCGACTCTTAAAATATATCAGTGAAGGTATTTTACGGCAGCAGCGGTGAGTGACTTCCATGATGTCGTATAAAAGACGTATATACCTTCGAATATACACCTCGTGAGTATCAGGTAGTAAGATTGGTATTTCTAGGTAGTAAATTGTAAATTGCAATCTGCTTTACTTTAGTAATATTTTTACTATACTATAATAACGTAGGATGTTATAGTAGTTTACTTTACTAGCAAAAATGTTTGTTTATATTCACACTAACTACTAGTGTACAATAATATAATAGTCTTACCCTGACGATCTAGAAAATCTTATTACGTGGTTACATTCCGATACTAGGTATCCCAACAGCACCTACTCAACCATTTAGGGAACTGATGTAACGTTAGGATACGCACTACGATTTATAGCTCCCTAAGAAGCTATTAACGGACTATCTCGGCCCACAACTGGACATAATTCTCAACATAGTGGGACGTTCCGATTTTCCGTTACATAGATCTCCGTTTTGATCATATCACATTCTCTGGAAAGAGTTAAGAAAAAGAGAGAGTGACTTGATGTAAGATCCGTCACAAAGTTCTTGCCGTGGTCAGTGTCCTAGCCTGGCAACAAGGCTGACAGCAGCTGTTGTGATTATTTTCAGAACTAGTGTAAACGCGTGGGTCTCACTTCCAAGCCTCTGTTCCAAGTCTATGGAAAAAAGATAAAACTCCAGCCAGTAAACAAGGTTTAACTTAAACCACTAATCCTACCACTAATGAGAAGCACTACATGACGCTTGACTCTGATCCCTGCTTAGTGACGGATAACAAGCTTGTGCCGGTTAAAAACTAAAAGCACATACCGCGTGGGTTATAAATGGGTGGTAGAGACTTATCCTAACATTATTTTGTGACATTTTGACGATTTCTATGTACTTTACATGAATAATAAAAATGAGTTTTTTTTATATTTTTAGGTATTAAGAATTTAGATAAGATATTTTATTTAGTGATTCGCTGTTATTGCACAGTGACCCATGCCAAAACAAATAAACCTACAAGATTTCTTCAGTATTTTTGATGTTCGTAAACAACCATTTTAAAGAATGTTTGACCCATCCTGTCCCACAGCTAAGCAAAGTTCTGTCTCATTTACCTCCAACCATCAGTCTTAAGCTCTCTCATACAAAAAAACTTCAAGGATGTTAATGAGACACACGTTTCTTACATCTGTCCTTGCGCAGGCCTGGCGCACTCCGAACTTTACGTACGAAGCCTTCGCCTTGGTAGACCCACTCAATACGTCGCCGCGCGACAGAAAAGATACGCGATAGAAAGAGAGACCCTTGTAGGTACATATTATCATTTTACGTATCCAGCGCTGTGCGAGCTAAATTGCACTTTATTGTGGCGTAGCGGGAGTCGCTATTTATGATTGTATTTTCGAATAGCGTCGACTGTTATTATCATCGTAGTTCTAGGTTAAAAACCAAAATTAGGTATATTTTCGTAAAAGTCCTGCTTAACTCGGCGGGATTTTTTGCGGTGCCTTTTCTCATTAGCTTTTGTAGATTAAGCTAGATTGTAGAAAGATGTCACTGCGAGATAGTACGATCTAACACCAGGGACTAAGTTTACTTAATAGTGAATGGCATACCTACGTAATTAACGGTCCCACTTCTTAAGTTACGACATCGTACCGGCATCTTAAATGCCTACAAATATCTTAATGTTAGCTGTTATTGGGGTCGAACTGATTGGATTTACTCGACTCCTATAGATTTCATAAACTGCATGCCATTTTAAAACTTATGATAGTCTAAAATATTGAGTTTCAATTTCGATGAAAAGTTTAATTAGAGTTTCACCGTTGATATAACGTCGTTGTCCCTAAGCTAAGAGCCTATTATGTATCATATAATCGTACGCGTAAGCATCGAATTGCTATCAAGCCTGCCACGCTAGGTATCTATTTCGAAAAGGGTAGCAATAGTAATAATCACACTAGCAAGTGATAGTTAGGACACGTAATAAAGCACGAGTCAGCAAGGTGTCAATAATAATAATACCACCCTTGTAAACTGGGCATCAGACTTATCTTCACTGGCAGCCACATTCAAGAAACGGATCATTTCTCTTAAAACAAATAATATTAAGTACGCAACCTGAGGTGTTATTATATATAAGTATTTCTTCTCAGTCTCCCGTGTCGTGTCATTCAGGGCAAATTGACAGGTGGTGTCGAGCGAGGCGCGAGGTGTTCCCGCCGTGCCCCCATTCTTATTATATTCTGACATCTTCATTTTATACTTCAATTTCTCGACAATGCCATTATTCTTTTCAGCAAAGGTTATTCCCGGTGTAGGTATAGAGAATAGATTTTTGTATTTGAATTTTAAGAGATATTGAGAGTGTATTTGGATTTTTACGGTTTAATTTTAATAATGTACTTTATTTGCCAAAATACAAAGAAAAATCTGATGGGTTTCTTTCTAACAGCTGACCATTGATAAGATCACTCGATACTTACCAGCTGAACCGACCAACAGACAAGAACAATTTTTTGTGGAAGGCATCTTCATAGTTTACTAAGGCGCCATACACACTATCGTGCATTTTTAGAACAAGACTTTACATAGAGCACATTAATGTAACCTTAAAATGAAGCAATCGTTCATACAGGCTGTGTGAGTACATTTAGAATGGATGCAAAAATACTACCTAATGTCTTCGTTTGACACTTAGGGGCTGATGAACACTTGGCCTAAGTTAAAAGATTTTGTACCATTTTCACCACTGAGGCTAAAATTACAACACTAAAATAATAGATCGCAAGTATATCGCTTCGTTAGTGTTCATTTTTAATTAAATATAGCTTTTAGAGTGCACCTGCTAAATCTTAAACAAATACAGTTAGTAGACATAACAATGTGTTAAAACTTTAATAAATCCTAAATCTAGTAAATAATCTATAAGCAGGAAGTTCTTGGACTTTATGTGTGGATTAAACAAAAAATCGCAAAATGATTGAAACAATTGTTACGATTTGAATCACGGTACATTTACGTTTCAATTTACGCCAGGTCCGGAAATTAATATTATTTGAAATCAATTGTTTTCAGATCCGTTTTATGAAAATGAATGAGTGATTCAAAGTCTACGTTAAGTTAATCAAGTCACAAAAAATATACACATTTGAAATAACTGACTCCCAGAAAATATCTTACTTAGCCATATTATGCTTTAAAATCCGAAAAGTACCTGGCAATTTATTTCAAAGCCTCAAACCAGTTAATTCCATCTAATTATTTTTGCCACATAAATACTAAGTTCAAATTGGATAGTTTTGTGTTTACTTAGATTTTGGCTGTCGTTGTTCGCGAAATGATTTGCGTGTTTGGATATGGTAGTAACACGGAGTGTCCAATGAGATCAGTATTAAAGCGACTGTTAAGAATCATTAAGAGTTCATAATACGCCTCTACGCTTAGGCTATTGTGCGGTTATGTTACAGGCCGTTAATCACTTGAGCAAACACGAACACAGGTAATAGGAGGCGATAGATCGTGAGGATGTGACACAGTCTATATCAGAGCGATTAAGCTGGAACCATGAGCCCGGTCTGTGCGCTTGCATTCAATAGTTACTGTGGAAACTATGCGGAATAACAGCTTGATCTATAGTCAACAACTCTAAACTTATGTTATATGTCCGCTATTTGCGTCTATGTCAAATAGGGCCAAGCGAGGAATTAATTCATTTTAACGTTATATTCAGATGCTGGCAAGAAGTGGGTCCTAGCGATGATATAAGCTCATGGTAGTGCACGTAGCTAAAAGTATCTATTAATTATTGCTAGGTGCTTAAGACTTTATCTTGTCTGGCCGTTTTGTCTATTTCTTCTTGTATATCCAAAATCATTTTTTCGCAAGTGTTCACCTAATTATTGTTAAAAAAATGAAACTTTCCACAATATAACGCTCTAGATTCTGTTCACGTAGTTGACACAAAAAGGTAATTTGTTTTCTTACAAACTGAAATTTAATAATAAATGAAAGCAACTTCACCAATCTCATTTTCAGTTTAAAAAACTTGCGTCAGCTTTTTTAACTCAAAACTTCAAAGAATCAGGTCGAACCGATTCATCACAATCCCAAAAGGGAAAGAAAACTATTTTTCAATATCCATTTGACGGGCTTTGAAAGTTTTCAGACTGTAGAGAAAATGGCTTAATATTCTGGGAAGTTTTCAGGACAAACATCGGCTGGTACGTACGTAAAATACTAGGTGAAACAAAAAGGGGATACTATTTTTTTTTGGAAATTTACTTTGAAATCTAAATCTATCGGCTTTGTGGGACAGTTGAAGTACTAAACGTTTTGTAGACTTATGAAATCTGTCAACAGCTGTATTCCTATAACACCTTTTGTTTTTCAAGTTTCCTCCAAAACTGATAGTTTTAGAATTACAAAGTTAAGTTTTGAAAAAAAAAGTATAGACCTTTTCTCTTTCAACCTGTATATTTATATTATTAACAAGCTTACGACCCGTCTTATGTTAGGCAGTTACCGTAGCCTATGGATACTTGCAATATCAAAAGTATTGCTACCACGTTACTCACCTGAAGGGGAGTGGGACAGGGGGAGTGGAAAGAAGGGGAGGGTTGGGCATCCGTCTCTCTCACTCATCGTACAAAACGCAGCTATAGTAGCTACTTTACGCCGATCTTCTGTGAGAGGGTGGATGGTACTACCTAGGGCTAGCTGGAATCTGCCGTCTTCAGTAAGGACAAGTGATGTGATGATGAATGTATATTTTGTAAGTAAGTATTTCTTTACAAATTTGGTACACGTAATAACTTGATACTGTTGAATATAATATTCCAAGTTACAGGCTACCTAGAAGTTTCAACGGAGCGTAAGTCAAACGGCACGGTTTAAGTTTTGCCCTAAATCTGTAGTCTTGGAACAAGTTAGTAATTCAACGGAAACGTAGGTAATTTCATATCATGAGGATACAAGATATTCCTGAACACGATACGCTTTGTAACAAATAATCATTTTAGGATGATTTGCCCCACACTAGTGAGACTAACATTGAGTCAGTAGAGCTACAATGAGTTTATCACATTACTAGTATTCCCCTCCAGCTAAGTAATGCTTGTGTTAGAAGTGGACCCGATCGGGATCGAACCCCGAACCACTCTGCTACGAGGGCAACCCATATAACCACTAGGCTATTGAAGCGCCAAGCAAAATATCATGTGTTATTATAATCTAATTACCTACCCACGTAATGCGTGCAAATTTAATTCCACTTTGTCTATTGTTATTCCCGTGAAGATATTTTCAGAAAATTTTCCGACTAAGTTGTAACTATTTTCTTCAAATGGTTGAACCATTAATATTTATTAGAGTTAATTCATATTTATATACTTACTAGATGAAAACCCGGCTTCGCTCGGGTGAAATGTGACTCATAATTCACAATCTTTTACAAAACGTAGGTAGATATTTTTGTAGTCATCGGTTTTCAAGGAATATTAGGCAAGGCATAGATTCGTATAGCATTTTCCATTGAAATTTATACGAAAAAAACGCCAAGTGCCATGTCGAGCCATGCACAATGAAGGATTCCGAGTCATTGAAGGTAATCTGCTTAAAATTTCACCCCAGGTTGAAATAGATACTAAAGTTGTATACATACTGCTACCGACATCTATCGACACCATTAAATACTAAGAAATAGACTAATGAACATAAAAAATACATTTATTGCTGTTATTTAATTGGAATTTATTAACAATTTATCATTTTTTTCTGCATAATATTATTCATATTTTTGCAACATATGTAAGTAGTGTCGATATTTATTTCGTAACAAATCTTACCCACTGTTGTTTATACACTACTATACTATACTACCGACATCTATCCACGTGCATTAACACTTGAGAAATACACGTATTAACATAAAATATTGCTATATTAACATAATTTATTGCTGTTATTTCATTGAAATTGGTGAACAATGTATCCATTTTCGACTGCATAATTTTATTAGGTAATGTTTTTGCAATAGAAAAATGTAAGAAGTGTCGGAATTAATTACGTCAATTTTGATTCAATCTTTAAAAGTTAAAAATCTCGCAAACGGAATTTTTGATGATAAAATGTTGTGGATCGAAACACCATTTTATTTGAAAAGATCTTTTCAACGAAACCCCACATGATTGGGTAACTAAAAAAAATTTGGCCCCGCTTTCGATGTTCGAGGAGGTACCCCAAAAAAAGTAATTTTATGCTACATATTATTATTTTTGAAAGTGAGATCTACTTTTAAAGTATTTTTGTACCAAATTACATCAACATCCGTCAAAAACTGTAGAAGTTATGACCCTGTGCAGGGTCGGGACAGACAGACGGACGGACGGACGGACGGACGGACTGGATGATCTTATAAGGGTTCCTCGTAGGGACTACGGAACCCTAAAAACATGAAGACTGAATTTGTTTGTTCTGAAAGCTCAATCTTCTTCTTTCCTTAAAAATATGGCCCACCCAGTTTAATAGATATTTCGAATAAAGACTCATAATTTACACACTGAGAACACTGACACTAACTGACAGGGATTCGTTCATAGAAAATATAGCGGTACTGTGCCAAACTTGACGGAACTGCCAATATGGCGAAAAATCGCCTTTTGCACCGTTAGAATTTAACAAAATAATCGACAATCCGAATTTTTCGGATATATGTTGTCGACTCGAAATCATTATTTTTTTATGTTTTATTATTATGGTAAGGTTTCAATCGAGTCTACCGTACCCCTGAACGGAATTATTAATATAGATACATCTGTAGCGTTGTTTTAGAAATTATTTTAGTAAAATGTCAAGATAACATAGTCTGGCCGAGCCAACCTGAGATGAGACAGGAACGCAATATTCACTGCTACACAAAATATACGACGGTATTTACGAAAATCACTAACATATTAATCTTAATACTCCAACACATTACCATACAGAACGATTACCATAACTGAATGGTAATACGGCGAAATAATGTAATGCGTAGGGATGGGAAACGTTATCCGCGAAACGAAATTATCGGATATCCGAAACGGTGATGGCCTTTGAAATCGTATGCGGTAATCATTGCGGTTTGCCACTGACAGGGGCAAATAATAATAAAGGGTGTGATATTCCCCTATTCCTTTCGATTGATATTGATTTGTTTGTACCCAATTGGTTGATAGATGTTTTCGTAGAAATTCTACGGAAAAATATTGTGACATCTGTGTTACATAATTATGTTTTAATTTGTCATGACTGACCAGACTCACAGAATCTAAACAATTTATGGCTAAACATATTTTTTGAGGTTTTCTACTCGCAGTTATTAGCATACTACCTATTTTGGAAATGCAATATCAAATAAATATTTATCGTTCCTAAAAAGCAACTTGTATTAAAATTAGCAGTTTTAAATTGTTTTAAATAAGCAGGATATTATTGGCAGATACTTTTCCGCAAAACAGTATTCATTCTCAACATCACTATTATAGTAGGTACCCAATATCGATAGGCTTCGAGAAAAAATCCGCATTATCATAGAAATAGGACGTAAACGGAGATGGGCCTTTGAGAATCAGCGCTGATGATGAGGACACACTACGCTGGCGGACGGAAAAACAGTTATTGTAAAATAACATGAAATATGAAATATGGTTCACCTTGGAACTTTATAGGAACTAATGAGTTTTGATAATATAATGTTAAGCCGATATAATAGGAAATAGTTACTGCCGCACGCGTGTTTGTTGAGGCTAAGGATAAATTATCACATAATATTCATTATCTAAGTATATATTGTGTTCCTATAAGTACTTATAAAAATGTTATATCCACTTTTTGGGTTATTAGATGAAATATCGGTAGCCGTTAGACAAATATCTTCATTGGTAAAATGAACAAAAATGTTTCCATAAATGTTGTGTATTTAAAAACAATAAACAAAAAACAGTTGCTGTCCAATAGTATAGTCCCGTTTCACTTGAACGCCACTTTAACTTAGATACTCAGATAATATTGTTTTATTGAATCGCCGGATTCCGGGTGAAATATTAAAAAGTTTATTAGTCTGCTTATGCGCAATATTGTCGCTAGACGGAATACATTTATGAATTTTATACCCACGGTAATTTGCCGAAATGAAAAGGGTATGAGGTTCTTACTTATAAAAATATGGCAGCTAGTTTACGTAGAGAGCTTGTATAAAGATGGTTATATGAATAAGTATGTGATAATATGTAGCACGTTTTATGCCCAGTTATTTACAATGTTTATATCAAATATATTTGTGACTATAACAAAGTTTCTAACTTGATATTTTTGGCAGTAATTGCCGTATTTGACATCTAGAGTTATATAAATATACAGAAAATATTGGTGCCGGAATAACCGTGTGAATGACCGTGTATATATATGAAAACCGAAAACGATTCAAATTAAACAGATAAGGAACAGATAAGGAAAACGCGATTCCCCGTTAATGCGTCCTGGCAATAGTTATTCAAATAATTCTTCATCATTTTAAATTTCTTCCTGTCTTAGTTAAATTAAACACAATTATTTTTACTTATGTATGTAATGTAAACTAACAGTAGGAAAATGTATTTATTCACACTGATTTCTATCAAACTTAGAAATATTTTTAATAATAAGTAGGTATTTTAGATAGTGTAGGTATTTATATTTTCTCTCATGACTGGGCAATAGATATTTTTTCATTTCAACAAAACTGTATTACTGTCAAAAAATTGTATTATCAACATTCTACCAAATACGTTCACTTTGAAAGGTAAGTCGAAGTGGTTCTAAGGTAGCTAATATGATTGACCTTTGGCCAGGACGGTGAGAATATAAATTGACCTCCGCAGGGCTCGTTGTTGGGACCTATTTTACAGATTCGATCTAAGTTCTATAAAAGATGAAGCAATTTATATTTATGAAATGGATTCCCTTGATTTATGATATTTTTAAGTGCCGCTGAGTAGTTTTGATCTAAAATAACAATGTTGACTAAAGAACCAACGTTAACCTAAGACCTTAGAAATTCTCGCTACACTTCTATTCCTATGGTGTTAACATTGAAAAGACGCTAAACTTTATAATATACCTACATTGACCTTGTGAACAGACGCGTGCTTAAACAGTCGGTTATCACTGTTTTTTATTATATTTTTATTATAACGCACGTACGTACCTATCGGATAAGTAGCAGGGTTCAGAATGGAATCGAAAATCATATTAAAACTCGTCCTCATTCTTCCCACTCCGTCTCAGCTCTCAGTGTCGCTTTACACAGAAAGTGGACTCCATTATTCCAGAAAGGCGTTGAGTAATTGCTTTCCAGTACTCGCCCGCTCTTCAAACTCCGACAGTCCTTCAAAGTTAACAAAATTCCAATTCCAGCCCCCTTCATCGAGTTTTAAATAAATGGGCGGATTAGTGGTTGCCAATGTAAGTTGGATAGATGGGTTTTGGTTAAGTTATACGGGGTGTCTCAAACGTTCGAAATTATAATTTAGGTATGTACATATACGGTATCTAGCTGGTATGTGGATGCTCAGTGAAGATATACTGTTTACGTAACTATTATAGTTTCTGAGTTATGGCGGGCCTTTGAATTTTCGTGAATTTTCTGTGTTCTCGAGTTGCAAACACATCCTGAAGACACATCCAATGACCTAGACACAGTGTAACTTTATTAGAGAGAAGCAGCCGGAGAGTTTGTGAAAATTAAGCTTAGCAATCGAGATATTATTATTTTAATTAATAAATCAGTGTCGTGAAACACATGAAATTAACACGGCGCGACGAGGATATAATGAAATGCTTATTTAAAAAAAAGTATTTTCCAAGGATAACTTTTTAGATGCCGAGTTTTTGTCTTTAGATAACAATAAAATAGAGCAAATTCTAATAATAACATGATAAGTGACAGCGTTGCCGATTATTACTTGACCCTAAAATAATGATTAAAATAATGATAATATTGAATAAATTAACAAATGACACTTCATTAAATCACACGTTCACTTCGACGAAACACGCACGCAATTCCCGCCGGTCATATAAAAACAAAATCTGGTGTAATCAAGTTTGGTTGGATTTCCCAACGGCACACTTGCCATGCGACGAACAAAACTAGCTTTATCCTTGGAATGTGTACTTGAATAAGGAGATATATATTAATGTGTAAAAGTATTGTGTAAAGTGTCGTGCTTCGATGGGGTTTTCGGTTTCATCTTTTAGATTTCAGCTCTGGGAATTTGGTGTTATGTTGTTAATGTTTAGAAATACATGTGGTTGTTTGGGATCTTTGATTAATTTTAGAATACGACATCGACTATTGTCAAGCGTACCTTATCTCCTTAGGTTTTAATCCAACATAAATGACCAGTAAATAATAATAATAAAGAAATTGTAACTTATATATAAAACTTAGGTACATACAATTATATTTCAATAAAATATTTTTGATTTATAACGATATTATGTTGAAAGTATGTATAGGTTTTTTGCACTGCACTCTTGAGTGTTATATAGATAATTAATTAAAATAAGTCAATAATTTAATATGTGTATATATCGCCTAACAAACACACCAACTCCATTGTCCAAAACTAAGCAACGCGTGTACTATGAGCACCGTACAATGGACTGGGGATGAAATTATATTCCCTATAGTCTACTCAAATAAGTAAGTAGTTTATATCTAATAAAACCAAAGCTTGTTAAGTAAATCACATTAGTTTGAAACATAATATAACATCAGACGAGTTAGCTACGTAAAATGTAACACCCAATTGTTTATGTACTCGTATTCTAACAAAAAGTAGGCACCATTTACATAGCGCGCGTCACGCTGGCACTGATTAGATTGACGGGCAGGCAACGAACACTGAATACCGAATAAGCACGGTTTTGATTAAAAGGTAGACTAAAAAGACATTGAAGCTAGTTATTTCCACTTTGTATGTAGATTTTGGTATTGAAAACTAAATTAGGGAATGGTATTGAGTAGAAAATATTACAGCAGGGTTGGTACAAGTTTATTCAGCGTCGAACACCGGTCGAGTGATTGAATGTTTACCACACATTGCACAGCAGCACCCCTAGTGGAAACGCTATTCCATACTTTCATCAGTATAGCAGCTATACTGATAAAAACATCAAAACTCATACTTACTTTCATGATTGGCATTGTATTAATATATGTCTCCGGGTATATATTTGTGATTCTGATTCAATTAGAAGAAGCATTAATCAACGAATCAATGGATTAAAAAGTAATCTAAAAATAACTCAACACTAACATTAAATGTTAAGGTAAGCAAAAAAACAATGACATATTTCTTTTCATAATATATAATAATTAATTTTATGTTTTGCTATTTATTTGGTATGCTAGAAGGTTAAAAAAAAAATTAAGCTTCGTACTTTATTGAGCATCATCGCGTTTGATAATGCTGAGAATTTTTTAATAACGTTCCTAAAATAATCTGAATCATTATGACTAACTAGTAATCTAAAATCGCCAACAATCTAGAAATCACCATGTATATTTATCGTCCAATCTCTCGGCATAAAATTATCTCACAAACGCACGAAGCGCTTTAATTCGAATTATATATGCTTACCTATGAACCCTGAAAAACCCTTTACTTTTAGCAATTCCGTCGTTTGCCATCATTCTGTCAAACTTAAGCCTCTTACTCGTGGGCACTCGGGCCCTGGTCGAATAGCCTAAGAGTAAACCCATTTCCACATTAAAGTAATCTTCGAATCCCTTCAATTGGTCAGGGGAGGTTGCTGATGTCTTTCGTAGAGTTAAATTGTCATCAGTGAGATAACTAGGGATCTAGAATGATATTACGCATTGAGAGTTTGGGTCGCGTTCGACGTAATAGGGTAATTACTTGGTAGCGGGTTTTGAACGAAAGGATTTTAGATGTGAGTTTGATTTTATTTTGGCTCGAGAAAACGAAATTGAGGTGTTATTAATTGACTTAGTTGGGATCATGCTTACAGGGTCAATGAACTTTGAGTCGTGGGGTCATCAGAACATTGAAGTAAGCAAGGAGAAAATGATGAGTACTAAACTAAAATATTTATTTTTATAACTAAAAACAAAGTCAGTTAACTAACTTAAAACCCGCTTAATGTTAAGCAGTTACCATAGCCTATAGATACTTGCAATATCAAAGTCATTACTCGCACGTTGCTGACCTGGAGGGGTACAGGGGGATAGCAAGGGGGATTGGACTTCCTCTTCTCTTACTTATCGCATGACATGATCTGAAGACTCAGACAAAACCAGGATCAAAGCCTAGCAAGCAAAAATATTACAGATAAATTAAATTATGATAAGCAACAAAAGAAAAAATCGTTTATCAGTTGGTGTAGGGCAGACGCCGTTGAGGAAATTGAAAAAGATTAATATTACATAACTCATCTGCTTCAAAGAGAGCGTCCAAGGTCTGTTGGAAACATTATTATTGCGTATTGTGTAAACATTGTTGTTTAGATCATAAAACGTGAATGTGCGGATGAAACTTAGTTCATGCAATAAAGAAGTACTTATATCGTGTCTACTTATTAAATATAATTTTAATATTCTTAACAAGCACCAAAAACATGAACAAATAACAATTTTATCATCAAGTAGAATATTGCTCTTACAAAAATACCTCCACCTAAGTAAGCGTGCTTAAGCCGTGAGTGTCCCCAAACGAGTCCATAAAAATAAACGGACAATATTATTTCTGCCACGTGTTTGTACAGGCCCGCGCCGCGCCCGCGCCGCGCCGCCGAGGTTCAGACACCCGTTCGAAGTGATATTAAATTATTAACAAAATATTTCAGCAATTTATGAGAAGGAAAATATGGCTCTGAATAAATTTGGTATGTTTTTGTGGTGTTATCGCGCGTGTACTTCGTCGTATTTTTTCAAGATTTAAAGGTTATTGTTTTGTATTTATTATATCAGAATGTACAACCATCATAAAAGGTTTAAAAGGGAGAGACGGGAATAATTTCAACATTAACATTTCATATTACTTCTCATTTCAGATTATTCTAGTTAATTTAATGATACATTTAGGTTGGCCTTTGAAAATTGTACAGATTCAATTTTAATGAATATCAGTAACTGGCTTTTACAAACTTAAAAGTGTTAAAACACACAGCTTACGTTAATATCAGTATTTAGTACCCTAATGTCCATAAATACAACAAATCAAACAGACAATAAAGTGCCCGGGCCCGGCACACGCAATAAAACAAAGATTCAAAGACAAACGTTATTTATGTTAGGGTTGTCAACAACACCCTTATGTAACATATCATAGAATATATCTACTATAAAAAACCGACGACAACATTGTTTAAAATGTCATAACGCCTTGTAGGAGATTATTAAATGTACAACTTTTTAACGTAATTTTATTGTAGAGTGAGACCGACCATACGAATTGTCAAGAAAATAACAGAATAACTTTCAATAAGGTAAATTGTTTGTGACGGTGGTATACATTATAATAAAGCTAATAGCCAGCAGACATATTTATGTGCCGACTTTTCACACAACACATTTTACAGCGTTCAATATATTCCACTAAAAGCGGACAGCCCTAATTTATACGTATCAGCGTCGTATTTTACGATTTGCTACCTAAAAGATAAATCGTACGAATGTAATTTATACGCGGTAATATCGACGCGGGTCGGGTTTACGGCCGCTGTCGTGTTACATATGAAATCAGTGCGGTGATTAACTGAAGCGTGCGGCTATTTGATGTCTAACATCACGACGGTCATCCTCAAAGGAATGGTCACTGGCACTGTTGAACTGATTTAAAACAGTTTGCTAGTAAATTAGATTAAATGTTAGGAGAACTACATGTGAGGGTCTAACCACGGCGTCTTCATTGGATATCAGTGATAATCCTAGCAAAATCGTGTTGGATCTACCTCCACTTACATGCAATTACAAATGTTAATTCGTTAAAAAAAATTATTCGTTCCATGGTATCATTCGATTACCGGTCTTAGCACCTTTCAAAAGATACATTTTCATTGTTTCCCTGATCTGGTGGTTACAAGGATATCCTTCAGTCCAAAGCGCTACGAGTGAGACAAGATGATTCGCGTTAGGTACTCGTCTGGCGTTCTTTATTTGCATAATATACATATGTATACTTTTCTAAATAAATTCCCTCCGGAGAATACTTCATAGATGCATTTTAAAATGAATGAAGCTTGAATGGGATGAAGAAATTGCCATCATTTGAAGTCGTTTTGCAAGATTACTGTCTTTGTTTCATTTATTAGATGCCAAGTCTGCACGTCTAGCGAAAGCTGTAAATTCATTTTCCTAACCCTCCTTTCAGTTCAGTGCACTGTTTCAACGTTCGTTACATTTGATTAGTTTTATATAACATATGTAGCTGGAGTAACAGATTTTGATCAAACAGCGAAGTCAATTCATAATAATATATTATGAAATCAATTAATTTTAAAATTACTTTTTTTATAAGTTCAGAAACAAAATGTTCAGTCAAAACATTGGGGTAGGCAGAGTTGCATTGTAGGGCAGCCACATTTTGCCAATTGTATTTTGTTAAAATGTGTCGTAGAGAGTGAGCTCAATGCGAACGGATCTGGGATTCATACCACGCTAGCCCAGTGCAAGTGGGCAAACTTCACACATCTTTCGAAAGACAAATTTTCCTCAAGTTCCCGCAAGTGATCATCTTTGTTGTCAAATTAGTAGAATTGCAGTGCGTCAACGTTCCAGCTCACGAGCCGTGGCGCCCTCTGCCATCAGGCTGGCTGCATCACTGGAACACGCTAATATCAAATAGGATGCGTTTAAGAGCAGAATAACATAATATTACAACTAAAACCCTGAAGGAAGGATCTGTTGGAGACGTCAAGCTGTGCAGATCTATAAGGGACAGCAATATAAACATTAGTTCGCTAAGATTCACTTACGTTACCGCCGAATAATCGAACTCAACTCGCATTTGAGCGCTGATTAATTTTTACAAAAAATGACACATCAGAACGACTCAAACAGCTACGGGGGACAAATATTTGAGTAGGGTTTTATTGTAAGGGCTTTAAAATATCAAGTTGTACTCATGACAGTATATAATAAAATGGGTCTACTTATTAATAAACTTTTCTTTGACACCCGATAGGACCCAACTTTCGCTCCCGATCCACAACTTTGTTATTAAATAAAAAAGGCAACTTTGTCTTATTTCAGGCACGAAACATGACAGGTTAACTCAGATTAGGAATTCAATTATAAACGGTAACTCGTTTGCATAAAGCTCACAATGCCCAGTTTGTGAATTAACTTATATATTTTTGTTTGCTAGTTAGAGCGTCGCGTTTTTAGTTTATATTGGGGAGGATTACACGTTTAGTACAAAGATTAATGAGATAGATTTAATTAAAAATTAATAAAAACAAGTCTTTGGATTGCAAATTGCGAGGGCATTAGGACTAAGAATAACGTAGTACCTACGTTCGTCATCTCAGTAGAGTTTGTTTGTGTCATACCTAACATATATGCTAGCTTAATTAAACTGATGATGATATTGTTTTCTTATATTTACGCGAATACTATACATTGAAATAAAACTATTTTACGGATTTTATCGCGTTTATTTACTTTTTTATGTTCCCGACGTTTAGGCTCCTTTACAACAACCATGGTCACGGGGGGACTGAGGTGTTAGACGTCCTGATGTCATAGTTAATAACCGGGTACCCTCATATTTAGTTGTTGTTTGCGGTCCGATCTGTTCGAAACGTCGGGAACATAAAAAAGTTAAAAAACCGCGATAGAATCCGTAAAATAGTTTTATTTCACTGATGATGATGTTGATGTTAGGATAATACCTAACTCAAATTCTAAGCATTATTTAGCTCTCTCAGTTCCAAGGTGGCTATGAGTTCAGCTAAACTCTTCGAAAATTTGCCTGCCAGCCTATTTGGAAATGGTAATTCTGCTTCAAGCGTTCAAAGCGTGCGCTACCTTATCGCCTAAAAATATGAACGCCCTATTATTACCGATTCCCTCCGCACCTTGCCGTGAATATTTCCGATGGTAAATAGAAAATATCCCGCGGAAATTCACAATAAACCCGGCGGCGCGGCGAGGAATACTGCCGCCATTTTGATAAACCAACGGCACGAAAAGTAGTAATGAAAACTGACGGAGTGTGGATTTATGTGATACTTATTAATAAGATTACCGTGTGTAGGTTTGCTGGATTGTGATAGGGCTAGAGAAAGTGAACTGAATGCCTCCATACACACGAAATTGATAAATTGAGTACCTACCTACAATCTTACATTTAAATAAAATACTTATTTAATCATAGTTAAAAACATTTAGACTTCAACTTTTTTACAGTTTACATACAGAAGATCACATATGTGGTGCAGGTGAAAAACCTAAACCTTTATGGATTACTTACTTAATGAATTCTGGAAACATGACTAAAAATATATTTGCTTACTAGTTTGATTTAAAAAATACTAAAAACATTTTTAACATTCCCCTCTGGATTAAATCCCTATAAAAGTAAAATATCCAAAGTGTTTCCTGACTCAGTGTTTGACCGCACCCTCCCTTCCAATGTCAACGCCAATCAGCTCGGCCAATATTATACGCGGCGATCCCATGCCCAAATAAAATAAACCAGAAATCGAATCTGTTGAACAAACGATTGTCCTGGAGATACAGTTTTTGTTCCGAGATAAAAGGTTGGGCTGGAAGGAAATACAGATCTGTGTTCTGAAAATGTAAGAAATAATTCTGTTCGATACCCAGAAATATAAATTTATATTTAATCAGCTATCCACTTTTGTGTTTAAGATTTTTTGTTATCCAGGTGCGCTCATCTTCAGTTCCCTCGCTCGTATTAGCTAGTGGCAAACCTTGGTTTTGCAGTTTTTAGGCCCCCTAATGTCCTCAATATAAAAATGTTTTCCCCTGATGCTTTCCACAATTTCCATTATAAGAATCGTTAGGTAAGCCAAGTCCGTTCATTTCCTGGAATTTGTCTGATCAACTCTGTGGGAAATAGGTAGATAGTGTGCAGCGTACAAATATTTGCAAACAAGACGGCATGGGTTTTCAAATAGCCACTATTTTTTCCGCTGCTGTCTAAGTATTTATCTTATATTATGTCAACTTTATAAATCTCAGTCTAATATAGTAAGAGAGACATCATAAATAGTGTCTTATGATCATTAAAATTACATATTCAAATAAACACAGTAACAAAAATGAGATTCTCCGTATAGAGATGTCACATAACTACAGCGTCTTGTCTCCGCGTTGCTCCAAATAAAAAACTGTTTTAAGTTCCGAGTTCCAACATAAGAACTGCACATAAATATGCTAATGCGAGGTATAAAATCCTTTCCGCGTGGTTCTTGTGCGAGCTTGCCGGCAAAAGAATACTGAATTTGTTTTTATACTTTCAGGAAGTGATAGGTATTCTGGGAGCGGTGATTGCCCTGTATTTTCTAGTTTTGTGGCAAGTTTATAGCTTATCGTGGAAAGCCAATAGGGAATGCAAGATTTTGTGACCTTGTGTTCCTTTGTATAAGTTGTGGAGGTAAATGATCGAGTTTTCACTAAAAGTGTAATGGTAAATTATCGTTTTTATAAATAATGTAAACACTTATATTTAAATAACTAAAGTAAGTGACCTAGAGGACCATTTGTGTTGTAAGTAACAAAAATGTACAACACACCTGAAAAACGAGATTCGAAATCCCACCTGCCATGATCCACATAAAGATCAGACTCGCTCTTCAAGCCCGCGTATTTAAATCAACGCGTCTTAATATTTATTTTCTTAAACCTGGATGTTTTTACTAAATTATGTCTCGACCTCCCAACCTTAAATATTATTTATAATAGAATCCCAGATCACTCAAACCCAACATCGCTGTATTCCCCGACATCTAAGGCGTCTCCGAGGTCTAATCTTTTGAATGCACGACCGCTAATTGCATTCTAAGCTTCAGTTTCAGCTTCATCTGAAGCGGTACTTGAACGATACTTGAAGTGCGTTGGAACTTGAGTAGCTTCGACTCGAGCAAGGCATTATCTCGGAACGCTTTGAAGTCTGAAGCAAATAGTGATCAATATTTTAGAAATCAATTAAGGTGAATGTTCCATATTATAAATCTTTTAAAAGGTGTATATCTTTGATAAATTTTCCTTTATCAAAGGTGTATATAGTTAATTGTATAAAAAACTGTAAGTAAGCGATTTTTTTATGGAGATTTCAGTGCTAAAGCAGGCAAGTCGGGACTATTGTGTCTTTTGAAAGCTTATGCTTTTTAACTCAAGATTTTAGGTTGGATGAAGGTTCTAAAAAACTTTAGTGTAGTAACACAATATATCTGTAGGTACTCCCAAGCTTTTGAATATTTCACCAAAAAATAAAATTTAATCAACTTTTCTGAAAATATTTACGAAAATTACCAAGTTTGTTGAAAACTTCATTCAAAACGGTGACATTTCAGAAAAAAGGCGCGAACAAGTTGATACCAAGTCGTCACCGAAGTTTTAATTAATTTCACAATCAGTATCGCGGCCTCGGAACCTGGGTCGCATCTTTACATCGCTTAAATTGACAGAAAAGTTAGTTTTCGACGAGTAATCACCCGTTATTGAGGAGGGAGGTAAAAGGGGAGGATTGAATATGAATTCTTAAAAGGGAATTAAGTTGAAAGCCGTTAAGTAACCATTATTAAGTCAGTCGAAATAGACACAGTACATAGTTAAAAATGATTGCAGTGAAAATACGCCCCGAGGAGCCTGAAGGTACTGGTACATAACTGCTCGAAAAAAATCACAGGATTGATACTTTTATTCGATAAATAAAATTTCGAATATTGTCGAACGCCAGGAGGGAATAAAAATATTGAGAAAAGATAATAATAGAAGTATAAATTGATTTGGGTTCATCTGTGAAAATCATTTATTTTATTTTATAAATATTTGGAAATATTTATTGCAAACGATTTTTTCACGCGAAATCTAGTTGGAAACGTGTTTACTTGTGAATCGATTATATAAAATTGAATAATATAAAATAATCACCGAGAATTTTCTTGTAGCATATCACATTTCATATGGCTAATAATGTTTAAAAATGTATATTGACATTTTTATTTCTACATTAAATGTAATAAAACTTATACTATATTATTCTATTGTTTTTTGTGAAACATGGTTATAAACGTATGAGTTTAAGGTACAAACATTATTTCATCTTAATTAACTGAGACCTAAAATTGATCCAGAAATAAATGTTAAATTTGTTAGTATTGTATGTTATTAAGGCAACTAAATAAATAACAACCCTAATAATTAGCATAATATAATGTATGGTTTAATACTGTATCCACTCATTTCAAGATCCATATTTCTTTCACGATAAAACTCTCGAACAAATTACTTCACTCACTTTCTCGTTTCCGCAAAACGTTTTTTTCATCGCAAATGAAATAAGACCGTCATAAATTATCGGTGAAATAACAAATGACCGCAATTTTTTACTCTAAAGAGAAAAGTAATAGGAATCGGTTCAGTTTGATATATGAAGCACTTGAAACTTCGGCTGTGATACGAAGTTCAGGTTTTACCACGTGTATCATCTTGTGATATATTTTAAAACACATTTAATTACATAAATTAATTACAAGGCACACACAGAAGAAACACAAACAAACAAAATATAGAGTTATTATAAATTTAAAAATATGTTTACTGGTTAGTTTGACTGAGTTCCGTGACATCGCTAAAATGAAATTTGGAAGAGGGATACCTATCTAATATGGTCTGTAGTAATATATAGGCTACTTATCATTCTATGAAAAATTATAGTTTGTGTAACTTAGCTATAGGTAAGTACTTTATGCTAATATATAAATCAAGAGCCAACGATACACGTGTACCCAAATAGCTCCAGATTCGAATAAACATTACGTTCACGTTATCTTGTCTCGACACGAGTGTAGTTTATTTAGAAGCCGGCGGGCGGCGGCGCGGGGTGCCACTCGTCCTTGGCACGTGTTAGTGTGAACGCGACGTAACTTGCTTTAAACACGACTTTACTATTCAAATGGGCAATAATGTACTTCAGATAATGTTTCGAGCTTGTTATGTTTGTGATGTGACAAGAATTTCACATTGAACTTATATTGTATATAGTTACATATACCTACTAGTGGAAAATACTATATTTTTTTAAGTTATCACAATACTTGCAGTCCTGATAGCCCCTACATTGTGATCACCTCAATAGTAAGAATAATGGCCAGGATTGGGAGCGAACCTGGGGCACTCGGTTACGAGGGCGGTATTAATAATTATGAATTAATTAAAAATAATTCCAAACAAAGTTACAGGGCGAGAGCGGACGTAACGCCATTGTGATTGGTCGGGGGCGGGGGAACTTTGTGACCTTAAGGAACGTGCAAATATCATACGTGACGTCACATCTTCTGTTTTCAATAATTCTGTTGTAGTTGGTAACACTTAGGCTTGTTTGCCGGTATTGTTATGTACAAAAAGGCACTTTAAAGCTGAACTTCAATAAAAGAAAGCATTCTCATCGGACCTTTTTCCCAACAGCTACATCAACTACCGTATCCACCTGCCACGAAATCGGACCATTAGGCCCAAACGCCACGTAACTGAGCATCTAATGGGCGTACCGTCCGGGGCTCGTTTGTCATTTTTAGTGGCGGCCGCGGGTCGGTTGAACCAATAAGTATGGCGCATGTAATGGGGAGACCGATTTTAATGTTACAAAACGATGGTGTTGTGGAACATGACCGCTGTTCTCAGAGGCAGAAATAAAATCTCATACTATATGTACCGACGTGTTCTTCCTTGACAATAGTCACGTCACATTGACTTGACACTTTGACAGTACTCTTTATGACACAATTGGGCCGCAAATTTCAACAGAATTTGTGTAACAATTTACACAAACTAAATTTGTAAGAGTCAAGGTATTTCTATGGCACTAAAAAGATGTGTATGTATTTTTTTAACTTTGTAACTTATTGATAGCAAAACATACCATTTAATGCCGTCATTTGTACACAAAAACCAATCCTTTATCAAATTTGGTTTAGCCCTAAATCAAAACTAGAGACATAATGTGTGGGTGTCCTCATTATACTTCCACCTTCAATTTATCTCCATCGAAGGATCTGTTATGTGTAGTGTTGCGACACTGAATACGATCCCGGTTCGTTTCATGTCTGAAATCAAGACCATTTAGCGTTGGCCCCGTGAATGCTATTGATCGTATTATCGGTAATAAGACGTAGTTGATGTTCGTTAGAGGGTTATTTTCGGGTCATTGATTTCTTTGATAATATTATATTTAGTAGTAACTTAAGTCAAGTACTATGTTATAGGGATAGAGATGAATTTGATTGCAAGGTCATCTCATGTTACGAAGTCTAATAGTACCGTTTACTACAATCTTTATCCTAATTATTTAGAATAAAGATGCTATATAGGGGTGCTCAGCGCAACATTGACTAAAATCCGTTTTTTTATGTAACGATTGTGAGGGAGCTGCTTAAACGGCAAGATATCTATGAAGGCAGGATACTAACCTGAGTACAGTACCAATAAAGTAAAATATCACAGAGGTTGAATGTCTGCGAAGAAATAGTTTTAGACAATCCTTTTATACTTTTGCCGAGCACGGTCAGCAGGTATTGTGTTATTGTGCTTCCCAGTTTATTTCATACCTTCATTTGCCAGTGAGTCTCTGACTCGGGGACTTGTTATTAACCTACAAAAAAGACGTTTAAAATATTTTAATTGGACCGTGAAGAAACCTGACTATGGCCCGAAGTCCCCACCTGTTGAGGTGGAGTGTGTCCAGTATACTGGCAATATGCTCACAATTATTAAAATTCGAATCATAAAACCATCGGCGTGAGTTCGCTACTGCAGAGCACCTCGACCTACCATATCTAAGAATACAAGCGAGATAGTGAAATTAATGTGAAATTGGATTAAACAGCTCGGATCAACATCCTACTTAACACAAAAACTAAGCGTACTGGTGCCTGTTTCCTCTCAATTTGCGTGCGAGTCTCGCGCGATACCAATGCTTTTATTGCTGACATAAATTTTCTTCGAATCGTATTCGGGCACCATTCTTTTCGCGTAAATCTCAAGGTTACGGGTATTTCTCCAGATTTTATGAAAGAAGTTTCAATCTGTAATAATGCTACGTAGCTTTGGTGGAGCTTTAAGCCACGTTTTGATGTCAAATGAATTATGTAGGTTCTATTGAAGTGAACAAGTATTTTTGATCTAATTTATTTTTCCATATAAGGAAAGAAACGGCGTTCAAGTTTTCTAGCTTTTTCAAAATTATTCTTCTTCGTTTAAACTCATTACGAACACAACAAAAGTATCTATCATACAAGGACTTTGATAAACAGTACAATCAGATGTAGAAGCTTATTGATGCGAAGGCGATGGGAAGGGCGTATGATATTGGCAGCCATTTTTATCCAAGTCTTCGATTCAGGGCCGATAAATGTATATTATACATAGTTCAAAGTCCAAGGAGCCGAGGAGAAAAGATGTGGAAATATTGAAGACACACACTACATTTTGAAATAGTCAACAAAAATGTTCGTGATATAAATATACTAAAAAATTGTTTTTTTTTAGCATCCTTGCAAGACAGTCCTTGCAGAACTTAAAATAAAAGTATATTTAATAAAATTAAAATTGAGATAAAATAAAATAAAAACCTACCCCTAATCAAACAAATCCCGTCCGCGTGGGATGGTGGCAAGAATACTGGCTGCATTTCCTCGCTGTATTGACAAGCTAATTTTTTGAGCGAGGAAAGAGCCAGCCCTCTTGTTACCTGTGGCGGTAACCAGTCTGGGGGTGATTTTCTTAAATAGCACTTTAGCACTATGACACCTTGGGCCAAGCGTCCCCACGGCACACGGCACGAACACATAATTGGTATTTAACACATATTTGCACTTAATTGATCAGGAAATAGGTTAATTCTGGTGGACGAAAATCCTAAAGAATCAGTGTCGTTGGCTTGGTTTTGGTATAATTACGTAGGTAGTATAGGATCTGTTATTAATGACATAGCACACATTCAGAATCACGAATGAGAAAATGACGTCAAACTTCGTTCATTAATTAATATGCGCAAGTTTCTCATATCTTTAAAGAAAATCTACTAATAGCCTCACATATGAGCAAAGTAAATAAACTTGTCAATGTAGATCACACTGGGTTGAAGTTCACGTCCGTATTCAGAGTAATTAAATAGGGGTAATTAAAGATAATAAGCACAACAAACTACAACAAAAAACATATTTGATAAAATCTATATCTGTGTTGAGGATTGTAGAGCCAAGCTGCAACTGACTACAACTCATATGCGGCTAACTCGACTGAGGTAGTACCACCTTCTCACAGAATATCGCTGTGAACGTGCGAGCGAAGCATTTGGTATTATTAGTAACTATAGGGTACGGTAACAGCTTGACTTGAAAAAAATCTAACCGGTACAGAAATCAATGTACATATTCCTTCTGACATACATAATCAACCATAGACCAAATTATTGATCACTACAAACGTACTATGGTAAATCTACTCTCCGTGAATATCGTAGAGCTTATTTTGGAAGGTGTATAAAGTTCTGTGTGGGTTCGTGAACATAGCCCACCGCGCTATCATGACGAAATTTGAATTCCTCATGTCTACAAGAAAATACTAATAACGATAATGATTATGTCGGCCACTAAAGCTTACAAAAGCCTCGTCATAAATACGAATAAATTTTAGCTCACGTCAAGTCATAACCTTAAAATACGTAAAAGATTATCCGTAATAAACGTTGGCTCGAGTAATATTAGTGACGCCCTTTATGTCCTGTCGATGATTGATCGGTCTAGCCCTTCTTGGGGTGCCTATGACGTGGAATGCCATAGGAATGATATATTTGGTGACTAATTTGCTAAGAGGTAGACGTTTTGAAAGGCAAGGCCTGAAAAGGGTACCTAATTTTATTTTCTGAAGAAGTGATTGATAGGGTATTAAAAAGTCACCTCAACATAGATACCCTTAATTTTTATATATTGGACTCGTTATATCTTCTTCGTTCGAAAAATAATAATTGGAATACGGTACAGTAGCATTTGCAATTTATATTTCTACAGTAGGCCATGTCAGACATTGTTCCCACCTAAGTATGTGGTAGTGATCTAACACTGACTTGCCATTCGTTTGAACTTTGTAACGGACGTCACGTCCCATCCTGCAGATTTAAGTTATTCCATATAAATCATTTTTCTTAATTACTTATGAAAAACCACGTCATTAATAAATTAAATAGCATAAATGTTTATCTTCTGTCGTCATTTTTCCATCCCGTGTGTAGCGCTGAGCTCTCCCCGGGATACCGTAGTGACAGGGTCTTTGTTGCGTGTTTGTTCATACGTTAACGTCACAGATAGGTAAAGTGGGGGCCGAGACTAATGACTCTTTATCTCAAAGAGTCAGCTGAATAAATAACCTTCATAAGGGTGTTGAAAGTTCCATGTTGAAGTGTGTCTCTACGTGAAGGATGTTGGAACGAAATTACGATATTGGAATTTATTTCAATAGATGTATGTTTGTTAAATCAATAGTAGTATTTAGTATTAGCATTTTTTTGCTGGCTTCATTTAGCCTCTCTAACGTAATGTATCACTTTATCGTCTGTAGTAGCTGAATGACTTTAACCCCATCACAATTAAACTTTATATTCGACTTTACGCCCCTTAAGATCGAATCTACACTTTCCAAACAGCCATTCCAGGCTTACAACCCTTGAATTAACTCTTCAGCCCGCCACACGCGAGGCGTTTCCGGCACATTGTTTGCAACTTTCAACGTTGTTGGAATAATAATGCGCGAATACCATACGGGAACGATATCAGGATAGAGCATCATTATGGAGTTATGTTTATAGAGTCCAATCGACCGGGGTAGCACCACCCTCTCACAGAAAATCGGCGTTAAGTAGTTTTCCATCTTGTATTTGTAGCTTAATTTCACACGATAAGTGAGAGAGCCTGTAACCCAACCGCGTACTGTCCCCCCCCCCCCCCCCCCCCCTCTATCCTGATATCCTTCAGGACGGCAAGTGCGAATAATCTCATAGGTATTGCAAGCATCTATAGGCTAAGGTTACTACTTAAAATCCGTTGGGTCGTGCATTGTTCGCCGACTGCGTAACATATACATAAACAAATATATAATACGTAGTAAACAACACATAATGCACCCATTTGTCCCAAGAACACTTGCCAGAGCTTCGCTTTATTTGTGAAAGTTTCAGGAGAAGGGCACCAAGTTCCCTCGTTTTGAATAAGAAATCTCGTAAAGTTAACAAATGAATACTGTAGCGACGTTTACGCTTGATGTTGTTTGAGACATATGGAAAGAGAGAAAAGGAAATGCGTAAGAGTTATGTGAAATGACTGATGGAAAATGATTTAAAGGAAGTGTATACACTGAGTGAGTATAACGATGGTAGAGCTAAGTTAAAGAAAAAGGAAAAAAAAGGATAACAGCTCATGCGAGGGCGGGCTCGACCGTGGGTAGTGCCTCTCATAGAACATCAGCGAGCAGGCCGGTCACACGCTCATTTGCCAACTTGATTGCATAAAAAACAAAAACAGATATAAAATACGTATATTGACCGTCCGCTGTTATTATATTTTTGTAGTTATTTTGCAAAACTACAAACGCCATTGGGCGTGACTTGATGAGTACACCGTGATAGGTGTATTTCTGAGAGTTCTTAAGGGAGAAAAATGGTATTCTTGAAAAGTAGGTATGAAGTCAGATTTTTCCCGTCTTAAAAAAAAAGGATCCTCACTATTTAGATGTATCATCCGTCATATTGATTTCATTCGTGTAAAATAAAATGTAGCCAATGTCATCGAGAGCATTATGACAAATCGATTAATATGTCATTAATCAGAGTCGGTTGGGTAGTTTAGGCTCTACGATTAAGCATACAGACATACACACATACATACATACATACATAGCCTGCTAAAAACATAACCCTTCCGTTTGGTTTTGCCGTAGTCGGATGAAGTAAGATGAATGAAATAAGATTCGTAGTAAGATGAAGCATATATTAAGCATCTTTAATTAATGTATTGAATTAGTAAACACATCTTTGATTATTGCAATTCAATATAATTATTAACACAAACAAGAAATGCGCAAAAAAATATCCGAGTAAATATATTATATTATATTATATTATATTATATTATATTATATTATATTATATTATATTATATTATATTATATTATATTATATTATATTATATTATATTATATTATATTATATTATATTATATTATATTATATTATATTATATTATATTATATTATATTATATTATATTATATTATATTATATTATATTATATTATATTATATTATATTATATTATATTATATTATATTATATTATATTATATTATATTATATTATATTATATTTTGTTGTGCCAAAATCTTTTGAATTTGTTCCATAATATGCATTCGTACTTGAATGATCATTCTCTGATTTGAAATTTACCTTCAATTGTTGCTAATTGACGAGATACACGACGTGCACCCAATTAAATTTGCAATTCACATAAAATATGACGTTTATAATATTTAACACGTGTAGGCCCCCCACCAGCTGGCTCATTACCAAGCACCAGGCGCGCCTCATAACGAGATCACTCGCTAACAAATCTTATAAAGTTGTTATCCTTTGGGAGATTTAAATTGTAGATACATGTTTTGGGTGAGGCATTTAAGAGAAAAGGCAGGTTTTGAAAAAATGGTGCTGGCAGAGAATGTCAAGCATTTTATGCTTGCTTGCAGATGTATTTTTAACTTTTGTAGATGATTCAAGTCTATCATGGAGGTACTTAGGTACCTATACCGAATCTCGTATTAAGATTATATGATTAATTTTAAATAGACACTATTTATTTATTTTATTACATCAGAAGCGACCCTCTTAAGAGGATCTAAACAGAATATCTATACTGTCACAGAATGTTTCTTCGTGCATCAGTTTCTCAGTGAAATTCAATTCGTATGTAAATTATTAGTATACGTTTGCCATATTTATTTTAGGTAAAAAAAAAATATCCGATATATTTTACTTGCATGATAAAAGAAAAAAAAAAGATCAGTTCCTTAATATATCAAACACTAGCTGTGCCCCGCGACTTCATCCGCGTAGTATTGGATTAATGGGTTAAAAAGTATCCTATATGTTAATCCCGGTTATAATCTATCTGTATTCCAAATTTCATCCAAATCCGTTCAGTAGTTTTTGCGTGAAGGAGTAACAAACATACATACATACATACATTCATACATACATACATACATCCACACTCACAAACTTTCGCATTTATAATATTAGTAGGATATTTCATAATAATTACATAATAGATTGCGTTATTCAACATTAAGATTCCATGTAATTTAGTTATACCAATCCTATAAGATTACTAAAAAATGCGATAGATTTTTATTGGCTTGATCCTAGTGTTAAAATAATAAATGAAATATTATGTCCAAGATTACTTTAACACAACCATTAATCAATGTTTATTAAAACACAAATAAGAAGAGCTTTTATAAAATATAATATTATTTTTATCAAAATATGGATCTAAAATCGTTTTCCTTGAAAGTGTCTGAAGCCTTGGATGAATAAATTTCAGAGATAACCTCGAGGTTTAAAATAATATTCTTTTGAAGATTACTGAATACACTTGAGTATTTGTGAGAAAATGTTTCTTGGAGGCATAATGCCTCGTTATTTTGGTAGTGGAGATAAAAGGCAGATAAGATTCAAGCTTTTTTACCTTAGTTTATGCTCTAAATAATTCGTGTTCACCAAAATAATATAATTATATCGTTCTATGGGCTCACCAGATTGGCATCTTAATATTAATTAATGAACGGAAAAACTTCGGCGCCGCGCCGTATGCAACGGTAGCTTAATCCTACAGAACCATCGGAGACCGTTAATCACGGGCTTTTCACTAGAACCGCGCGATCATTTGGGGGCCCGTGTAAATATTTCAAAATTGATGGCCCTTCTTACACTGTAAATAGAGACCAGAGCACGAAGCGGGAGATATGCATCGAAATTTATCGTTATAAGTATTGGAAAGAGGAGTTCTTACGTATAAAATCGTCACTAAATGTAACATCAATTAGCAATTCATCGTTCAATCATTCGTCACATCCGACGAATTATTACTATCATAGCCAATGCTTTTAGTTTTATTTGCCTTTATACGAAACTATGCATTACTTATAAAGTTATAACCTTATTCAAAATGATTGTATGAATCACAAAAACTACGGTCTGTAGCAACTAGGACCGTTTAGCTGACGAGCCACTATTACCAGTAGTTCATTTAAATATGTATATTCTTGACAACAGATTCGAATGAAGTTTCTTCGCGGATGACTTATCGTATTTTCTTATCAAAGTTAATATCTGAAGTCCTAATTTATTGGCTAAACAGCGCTACGAGATGTTCCTGCTTACTTTGCTAACAAGTTCTCAAGGAATTTGTGGTTTGGCGTAATTTATAGGATGTAGCGATTTTGATACACATACTAATGTTTGTACACTTAAGACCACTACAAATTTACATAAAGTGAATATAAAGCCATAGGGTGCCAATATGTAGCATAACTTTTGTATATGTTTTATTAATTGTTGAAGGACTATGGTTCTCTATGTAAACAACTGGAAAAAGGTGGAGGAAAATTTTAAAGTGGTAGACGGGGTTTTTCCTACGTTTTTCTCAGCAAACCATCATGAACTATCCACGGCTGGGTATTTATAACAAATTTTAAATAGCCTAGTAAAGCAGCCAACATAAATAGTGAAAATTTAAAAAGCTTATTTATTCATAAAGCAAGTTCGCATGTCAATTTGCCTGAATATAAATTACCAATACCACACAAGAAAAATCAGGAAATAAATCCTTGTTTCCTTATCTTTTTAGCCTTCAGGACGGCTTACAGATGCGAGTAATTTGTTGAGATTGTCACAACTTCCTTGGCCCAACATAACTTGAGATGGAAACATTTGGAGGGCCAACATAATACAATTTATATTAAATAGCTGTACGCTTCCGCATTTGTTCGGGCATAAATAGGGGAGTTAGTACAGTATGTATTTATGACACTTTCTTATTACTTTTTGTTTAAGGATAATTCTGGTCGTGGTTTAAGTAGTAGCTAAGACGAGGTAAGTTATAAAATACGCCCAGTAGAATTTAGATGAGGCTTTAAAGGAATGCAGTAATTGTAGCATCGAATACTGAATAAAATGCAAAAAGCCATTGCGGCTAATCATTAAATATGTGCTTGTAATAAAAACTTCACAGAAAAAATGTTATCAGAACTGACAGTGAACATTGCTTTTACAGTGATATTGTTTATACCTACTCAAAAATAAATTGAAAATAGGTATGATATTATAAATATTAAATATACAGTTTTTGGAAAACGCTTCCGCTTATAAAATGAGCGCTATAAAATAAACACAGGTAATAAATACATATTTTTGTTATAACACAGTTTGACTGCAAAACTTTCATGCGTACTGGGATTTAGTAAGTTCCATAAAATATAACTTGTATGTATGAACCGTAGGGAATTCTCTACAATATATGACATAAAATAACATTATAATAGATTATTTAAATGATTAGATATAGGATTGATTTTGTAGGTTAGCAGCTACCGACAATAAACCCACTCGCAGATTGAACACCCCCTCTCAACCACATACTTGAAACTTACGTGGTAGGTATATCCTCGCAAAAATGCAGGTCCTCTGGATGGTAGAGTAATTTCATTTTGTCTCTTATAACGACTGAGAAAATATTTGGGTCGGCAACACCAAAGAGGATATAACCACTACTTTTAGGGAACACGGTCGTAATATGTTATAAAATTATACATCAAAGGCCCTTTGATAGTCCTTTGTTCATTTCTTCCAAGTGTTCCGGTATATTTTCAGTATTTCAATTCACGCAGGTGTTGTGGGGAAGGGCGTCGTCGCTTTGTTACGATTTTACTACGGTCGCGTATAGAAAGTAATCATGAACGAAACATATTGGAAAAACCCGCTTGCTCACGAGTTTTTATTGAAGCTTGGTTAATTTTTGAGTATGAACGTGTATATTCTTGATAGGTGAAGTTTTATACCAATTTCTATTTTTGCCTTTACACAAGAAAGCACTGAATACACTCAGAAAAAAATTACGACAAGTAGTATTTGTAGTTCCTTTATACCTTTTTAGACATTTTTACTACGCTTTTTGTAATTACAGCTAACAATTTATGAATAAGAGTCTCGATTAGAGGTTACAATACAATGTTGAAATTTTAACCCTAGGTGCTCAGACCTGCTATCACCGGCTTGCCTACAAGCGCTGGTATGTATCTGCTGCAAGCTTTCTACGTGATGAATTCGCCTTTGGCAGAAATACTTATAGATGTGTTTTTGAAGTAGTGTCTTGACGTCACCAGTATAATGAAAATACTAAACATAAAAATATATGTAACTGCATTTTGTCACCCCAATACCAACTCCATATTACACAGTCACGCCACCCGGTTACGATCCCATAAATGGGCTGTAAATGGGTGACTGGTAAACCCACCACTCGGCTGCTAGTGACGTTGACGCGAGTGACGTCACGGCATGGCGATCAATCATGTAACGTATCCGGTTGAATGTGGGTTAGGTAGAAGTCAAATTGGGGCAGAAAAGTAACAATTGTTTTAAATAAAATTGGGGGAGTGAGTCCAAATGCAATCTTGATTGTAAGTAAGTACATACTTTTCTAACAACTATGTACAATTTTGTCTGTTATTTTCGACCGCACACTATATCGAATGCTCCGCTTATTAATGTTCATGAAATTAAATGAAATAGTGAGGCGAGGCGGCCACTTTATTTCCAACGTAAAAATACAAGTTTCTTGTAAAAGGCCGCATATTGAAAATGCCACGTAGGATATACATTATTTTGATGAATCACGGGGCTCGGGGAGGAATTGAAAGCACTTATATTAGGGCGTATCGTGTGAAGCCTATTTATTAAGATATAACTATTGAAGATATATTTTCATTAAATCCAAGACGCGATGTCAATGTAGATGCTTTGGTTATCAGTATTTTTTCCAGCAAATTAAAAGTTTTTGTATTTTTTTTATGAACGACAGATAGCTAGCCAAACAAGGTACCAACAAGTTTATCGACGAAACTTGTTAAGTACATTATATGGAACTTACAATGTTTGGTAGGATCTTTAAGCTGGTTACCTAGTGAACAGACTGAATTGGAGTCTGAAACACTTACCTGAGTTACATTATTGTGAACTATAACACATACAGATAAGAAGCTAATATAACTACCTATCGATTTCAAATACAACATTCATATTTCTAGCTGGAGTTTGTGAAAATCGTAAGAAGCTGATTAATATGAAGAGTTAACTACGCCTGTAACGTAGACTATGACCTTCGTTTCTTAAAAACATGCATTCTCATAATAGGGTACCGAGAACTCTGAAGAAGAAATGAGCACAGAGAAAACCTTCCAAGGTTTTTAATAAACACGATACTCCCCAAACAATGAGAACTTATTTCGCTTAAGAAAAGAATAAAGGTCTGCTTCATATTTGGGTCTTATCTCAATATTCTCTTTGTATTACGGAACTCATTATTTTCTAATTTCCTATGCTCATATGCGATGGGGAAGGAAACCAAGTAATTAATTTCGTTAATTAATGTTCCATCAATGTCAAATTCCTGGCTACAAGCTGGCTAAATTACTTTTATTATGACAGTCTCGACACATGTTGTCCAACTCTGACCAAATATCCCCTCCAATTTTAAGGCGGGACATGTTAAATTGAGAGTAGGCCACTTGGCTCACTGCACCTGGAGGTTGTTAGTTCGTTGCCGGTCGGGGCTTACGGAAATACTTTGCATATAACTCTGATCAGGCTATTATTAAGATCGCCCTTGTTCATTGCATGATATGTCCCCATAATACAAGAGTTGCATCGTTTGGGATCACACAGACGGTGTATTTGTCTGATGATTTCACAAAAAGAGCCCTCCCAATTTTGTATTCATAAATTATGTCATACCCAGATTCGCTGTTGAACTCAATTCACGTCTCTCACACATGTAAATTGAGTATTTATCTATATACCTACACAATGTTACCGCATAATATCGTAAGTTCCCAAGAACACAGTATGATTATTATTGTTCGCAACCCTCACAGGAATATAATACCTACCACTTTACGTCATCAATGCTGTAACAAAAGGATATCCCTGTAAGTTTGCAGGCTTCTAAATGCCAAACGTCGTCATGAATAGTAAGCAAGTAAGTAATATAAAATACCTGGCTTTGCCCACAGTATTGTGTAAACAATAGTGATAATTCTATTGTTATGTAAACTTGACTAAACTGAATGTATTGCCTTCCTTGTCATCGTAACAATACATGAGCGTGATAGGAATATTTTAAATTTTGTCAAAATTACTTTACTTTCATTTAAAATGTTAAACCTAAAAACAGTAATCTACTTAATTAGAATTAAGATATTTTTATTAATTAGAACCATTAGAGTACTTGATATGATGTCAAAAAGTCATATAATCATACAACCCACACTGTAGGCTAATCCTTAAGATAATAGGCAAGAAACTCTGTAGGTACATTGTTATGGTAATCTATGACCATGACCCAGCCTAGTTATACCCACCATTGCCTGGTTATATTTTTGTTTGGAAAAAATATGTATATTATTATTATGTTCATATCTTTCCCTAGTTGATAAGAATAATGTTTAACATAGTATAATTCAAAGTAACCAAGATAACGCTTAAAATATTCATAAAAATACTTTAGCTAACGATTTTCATCTGAACTTTGTGTCAACAATATTTGTGCGGAGCTAAACTTCCAAGTATTTGCTATTATTTAGGAATCAAATGAAATTCGAATAAAACATTCTTTTTTTTTTTTGAACACATACTCGTAGGTACCTCTAAGTGTGTTTATTTTATGTTCTAACAAAGAGCAGCTTAACTTACTTTATATAGAAAGTAGCCTCTTCCAGAATAATAATAATAAAAACAGGAAGAAAAGTTCACCTCTGTGTTTATTTTTCTTATTCCACCCATTTATTAAGACCATTCTGTACCAGTGGCTTAGCGAGCGATAAGAAATTAATTAATTTTATTAAATTGTCTGATTTGCAATGGAAATAAAGCACCTGCTAGCATTAGCAGAATTGACGTCTGATATACCGAAATTATTTATTGTGAATGACAGCGTAGATTATGTAAAGCGACAATACCGTTATTGCTGGGGCTCTTGTTAGCATGAAGTTCCGGGTTCAATCCCCGCCCCGGTTTGACCATTAAACTATTAAGCATGAGCCTCCTTCCACCACAACCAAACCAATCATTAGCTTAGTCTTAGCCCGGACTTCTAATAATAATATGCTAACTGCAAGTTGCTATGCAGAACTGCCCTAAATCATACGGCCTTGAAAACAGGTTTGCATTTCTGTAAGCTCGTGTCTGAGGCAGTGAAGATTCAGCTCTGTCTCCGCGGCTCTGACACAAGCCATGGGTCCCGTTGAAAAACTACAGTTTGTTTTTTCATACCATGGGTAACCCAAGGTATACCGCCTGTCTGGTAGATATTTATTTATTTTGAGAATAGTATTTCTTTACAAATCTTACACTAAGCTTCAGTCCAGCAAATAACATCAAAGCTCAAAATGTACAACATACATGGCATCCTATTTCGCAAGTTGATTGTATTTACCGAAACATCGGGTGCCTCAAACGTACCAAGGACTATTTTTATTATAACGCAGCGCCGATAAAATTGCGAAAAAATGTATCCCATTTCACCAGGGATATTATTTTCTTTTCTATATGTGTGAAGGGCTTCGAAACTAGTGATTTACTCACAATAGATGCATCAAATTATGAATTATTGAGGTATTCTAATACAAAAATGTATAATATTTACTTAAAGTATTAAAGGAATAGCTAGTTTTTATTCAATGTTTATGTTTTGATATTCTATCTTTATAAAAGTTAAGTAAGTTTCCTAATGGGCTTGTGGCATAACCAATAAAATATTGAAGTCACAAAGATTTTGCTAATACCCGTATCCAACGCAAATATCATAAAAAATCAGGGACTAATTCAAGACACCGACGTCATAAACCTGGTTTATTCGCTCGTTTAGTGGCCTCAAATAAAATGGTTCCATTGTAATACTACACGATACTTGTTTTATGTTTCCCTTTGAGATTCGATCGAATATATTTGTGTTTATAATTCATACAATGAAAATGTATAAATAATTTCTTGAAGTTTATCAGAAATAAACAAAATGTATATTGACGACTGCTTGGTTCTATGGTTTCAGGCACGGACTGACCGCTACCCTTGGACTCCGCACGAGGAATAATTTGCATTAACATAATTCCGAAAGAAAATGCGAGGCGGGAGCGGAGGCAACGCTTCGTGACTGGTATAACGAAAATAATAGTCTATGATTGGTCCTAAATCTAATACACCATGCGTATGTGTTTCGGACACTTTTGTTTTAGATTGCGGAGTTTAAAGGGTTTTTTTGAGTGTAAGCCGCTTGGCGCACTGCACTGGAACGTTGCGGGCTTGATTCTCATCGAGATATATTTTGTCTGATTCTGGTCTTTTCGAAATTTGCCACTGACTAGGTGTTAATGAGATCGCCCTAGACCTTTGTAGGTACGAGACCTATAGTACCTACAAGCGTTGCTTTATGCTCCATTTATGATCAAACATTTAGGATGCCCATCTTCTTGGCTGTGCTGTGAAGTGGGTTACGCTCTTACATATTTCCCGTTCGATTAGGTTAACACCCAAATTTAAGAAATATTTAACTGCTTAATCAAATATTTATGAAGAAATAAGATTTTCATTTTCTTTTTTGAAGAAGACAATTATTAGAATAGGCTTCACAAGAGGATTCGCAATAATATACTTTGTGAGAGCTAATGGAAGAGAATCAAAGAGGATTCTATGTAAATAACTTAACGGTGCTTCAAATTATGTATTATTGGGGAGCTCCGCCTGTTTTATTGATAAAATTTGATATAAGTTACTTGATATATTCGCATTAGGTACTTTAAATTTGTATGCAATTTCAACACTTCACTTTTAAAACTAAATCAGAGTCACCTTCAGAAATGTCTTCTATCGTGATTAATGTCGCGTTTGGCAGTACTTAAAATAAAATGCCCATAACTGAGATTGTTATGGGGATTGATTATATATGCTTGCCCCACATATTAACCCTAAAAAGCAATGTCTCCAAATGAAAAATGTTGTTCAAGCCTTTAGCGGTGACAGACCAATCGGCATCCACGATGCATCGACGCGACGTGACGTCATCACCGCAGCTAATTGCTGCAGTACAAGCTCCGACCACGTCAATCGTCATTGTTAACATGGCGGCAGTTAGGAGGCCGCGGATTTAATAGAACAATTATGCGACTAGTTTACCGATATGAAGAAGACATCATTCAATAACAAGTCAAATATAATAAACCTTTAATTGTAAATTGATTTTAAAACTTGATCTATTAAAATCTGATTTTCAAAGTAGTTGAGAACTTATTTGAAGTGTTCGACTATGTTTTTTCCTCAACACTGTTAATATGCCATACCGCAATTTCTAAAAGAAAGGAAAACATTAGTGTATTTACACTATGCTCGCCTATAAATATAGGCGAGCATTACTTGCAAGCCACCCTTGACTGAAGCAATTAGCAGTGAGCGTCGAGCGAGCCCTCGGAAACATATTATGAATGGGGATCGTCAATCACGTGGGTGGGGGACACGTGCGGGTATGGGAGTGGACTGTTTACGTGATGTTGGACTATGGATTTATGGGTTTATTGTTAGTGATAGGTGAGGCATTTTCGAAATTAGGGAAATATTAGATTTGCCATGAGTTCACAGGGTTTATCTATAGGGCACTTAAAATTACGGAACAGGAAATGAGATTGTACCAATTCATTTAATGTTGCGTTCTGTGCGAATCTTCGCGTCCTACACACGCTTAGCAACACACATCGAGAACTCGACTTTTCTTGCAAAATTTTACTAATCTCATGACAAAATGTCACCGAAATGATGCCGATAATTTTTCCTCATATTATAATTATGGGTCAATTATGGGTCATCTCAATTTTTTTGGAGAATACATAAAGGCTGTTGTATACATGAAAAATAAATAATTAGCTCGCAATGGACAGTCAACAATCATGCCACTTAAAATGAATGCAAACACGTTATTCATTGGTGTCTTGAAAATTTCGACAGAATACTGAACTGACTGGGAACTTTCACTCTTATCAATATTCCATATGTACAGTTTATCGACGCCAATTGAATCTGAACTTCAATATCGCGTCTTTCGTTTGTAGGTCAGTGCTTCTGACATTGGCTGGGCTGGGCACCGCGCCAGGGCCGCCGCGCCCGCCCAACATGCGAGCTTGAAAATGGCCGAGATTTGAACAGTGTAAGTAAGTACTCGTACCTACCACATTGCTGCATTTATTGTTGTTATTACGTTTTGATAAGCAGCATTGAAGGGCATTTAATAGCCAACCAAGGTGGGTAATAACCAAGCCAAGTTTAATTGGAAACCAAGCCAAATAGCTAAGTCTAATTGGAAACTACTGGCGCTCCGCTGTACAAAATAAATATAGTTTATGTTCAAGCAATGAAGGAGTAAGTGCAAAGACCACCCACAAACACCAGTTTATTTGCCCTGACCATCATATAACTATGAGATGAACGTTACGACTTGAGATCTTCTCACCAAGCTATTGGCGTTTAAAAAGTTAAAGAAGATATGACTCAACAGAATTACAGGTATGATTAGCTCAACCTTTTAACAAATTAACTTATTGGGCGCAGAAAACCTGCCCAAATGCAAAGGTTTCAGAAGTTTTCAAATATGCACAAGTATACAGGCCATTTGAATAGGCAAATATAATTAAACTTTAACGAAATGGTGCTAGCTAAAGGTGGTCCCCGATAACTGAGCAAGTAAATGGTCACATTCCAGCAAATGTTGTTCTAAAAAGGTTTTATCCCATAATAGTGTTGTATCATGGAAAGTGCAAACATTATGGTAAATATCGATAAAATGATAACCTTCGTTCTCGAATAATAATATTCTCAACAAGTTTGCAGCTTTATTTACCATTCATCACGTCTCCAGATTAAGATAGTATATCTATCAATAAAATTATTCAGGTAAGTGGTACCTAGCAAGCGCTATTCCCGCTGATTCTTAAAGTTCGTGCCGGCAAATAAGTACTTACCAGACACCCTTTTGGCATCGATCGAACGGGAATCGGCGGAATATTTTTGGTAACGGCCACATTTATGCAAATTGCCTGAACATTGCAGGAGCGATAACAGTTTTGTAGGCATACGCGTTTGTTGGAACACCAGCGCGGTTCCTGTCAGAGTGTATTTTATTGTGGAATTTAGTACTCTTACATGTATATCAGGAAAACTTTGTCATTGATTTCCCCCAAAGATATAAAATGTTTTTAGGGAGGTTTTTTCTGGATAATAAAATGAATTATATGAAGTAGAAGTGACTATGCTGTAGTCTAAAGCTAAAGTTAGCAAAGCTCTCGTAACCGAGTGATTCCAGGTTCGACTCATACTAACCATATCCAACTAATAGCGCAAGTTCATTTGATGTAAAAGTATTAGGGTGACCGTCCACTTGGCTGTGTTATAAAACGGGCCCACCCGCTTCGACCAATAGGATCGATTCATTCCCTCAGTTGCACTCGGGTCACCTCAAGTTAATAGATAATTAAGAAAGCCAATTAGCCGAAGCGGGAGGGTCCACTTCATAGAAAATCCAAGTGAATGACCCTTATGCTTACATAGCACAAGCACATATAAAAAAAAAATGCCAGACTGTCATACCAACTGTATGGTCCCAAACTAAGCAACGCTTGTACTATGGGTACCGTACAATGGACTGGGGGCGATCCTAGTGACACCCAGACATGGGCAAATTACGAAAAGGCCATATCCGAAATTTACCCCGGCGGGAATCGAACCCACAACCACCATGTGCAGTGCACCGAGCGGCCTACGCTCGAACCACTGCACCAAGCGGTCGTCCGCTATATATATTATGCACTTTGAATTATTGTAAGTTATAAGTACCTACAAGTTATAGGTATCTAAGGCGTGGGTGTTAAGATCTTCCTCTTACGATACACAACTTCACACAGTTCTAAAGCAGCATAGAAATCACAGCCTTTTATATTTCTTCTTTTTTCCGAAATATTGCCGTCGCGAGACATCCATTTTTCGCTAACAGGAAATACTGAACGCATTTAAGAAGAATATTTGATAAATGAAACGCCGGAGCTCCTAATCCTTGAGTGACACTCCCGGCTATTTGCGCTGCGATGTTTAAAATTGGTGGATGTAAACAAGCGGCCTCCGCCTCTGCTGGGCTTTTGGGAAATGGTATTGTTATGCAACGGAACATGTAGTGCACCGACGTAAACAGAAGCTTGTGAAGCTTATTATAATTAAAAATGATAATAAACAGTGTGGCGTCCTGTGAATGACCGCTATGTCTTAGATTATTACCAGTGAAATAATATCCAAATAAACTTTAAAATTGTCAAAAAATACACATCTGATAGCTTCGAATACAGTACTAGCTAATGGAATATGACGTCATAACTTAGCAGGTTTATTACTATAACGTCAATAACGAATATGTTTAATAATTTGGCATTATGTGAATGCTGAAAATGCATATATACCAAAATATTTAAAAAATAATTGGTGATTGTTAATTAATATAAACAATGTGTTACATTCAATTATTACCCCCATTTGAGTGCATAACAGTACACCTAAACGTACCATTACGGATAATATAGGTAAAGTGCATGGTTAATTAAGGCTTTGCATATAGTTTTATCATTCCATTAGCTTTACCATTGGCTTCACCCTCGGAGACTTTTCGGATCAAAAGCTTTGTCAGTGAAGTGTACGTATATATATATTTTAACGAAATTTTACTTAATTCGGTTCAGCTGTTTGTGTGAACGTGAAACTGGCAATCAAATATCTCATAATGAAATAAAGTACATCAGAAAAGATCATACTAATCAAATATTTCAATAAAATCATGGACGCTACTATGGATGCCATATTCATAATTGGCACCACAAAAATCCTCAAACGACACAATGTTCATGTCAATTGGATTTAAAGGAAAACTTGCGAATACTTTCATAAATGAACGTGTAGAAAGCCATATAAATCATGCAAATGCATCACCCAACCCTTCTCATAGTTGTAGCGACGCGGAAAACTTATTTCCTATGAACTCTAACTTATGCCGACTTACTTTCATCTTAACATTTGAGCCCTCCCGCTACGCACTTGACCGATTTTTCCTCATTAATATTCAAGCCGGGGTCCATCGGGCCCCGCATCCCTCCGAACGCCCACGGATTAGTATTCCGCATCCGCACCCACTAAATAAGTTAAATAAGTTTTTTTCCGAAAGATGCCAAACTCGTGGTTCACAATTACTTGTTAAAATATCCAAAAATGAGCATATTCTGCAAACAAAACGTTATTATTTTTTATAGTATCTAATACATAACAATATTATATTTTTTATTTGATTTTTAATAGGGTATGTAACTATTATTAATTTCAATAGGAATTAATAAATATCACCACACGAAATATATCTACAATAAGCTTTCCACTTGGGTATTAACCTGTCAAAATTAGATATGGGACTAGTCCCGCCACACACTCCCACCACTGTAACTCCTGTAAGCCAGGATCGACGTCATTATTGGTCACCATTGTCGATCCTGGCAAAATTTGATATAATTAGTTTTATGCCTGCTTCGATAAATTATTAAAGTAGCTTAAGTTACTCCTTATAACATGTCCGACAGTGAAAGTCTCGTCAAAATAGGTCTAACCGTTTCGGAGATCAGCCGGAACGCCGAAGGCATTTCCTGAAAAGCTATTATTATGTTGCTATTATGTTATATTACAGACAGACACTTCAATTATATTTACCTATTTGTATAAATTAAAATCTCATATTCAAATTAGCGAGGAAGATTATTGCGTCAAAATTATGATCAAAGAAAGATGGCGTTGCAATTAAAGCTTTAAAGATATATTTTCTGCAGTTGACGAGACACAGCAACATTTAGGATTGGGATGGAATGTTGCCTCTCTGACCACTGAGCTATCAACGCTCCATTGAGTGTGATAAAAGGCGATTGAACGAGAGTACGACAGAAAAAGCGCCATGAATGGAAGCATTGTACTTTCTTCCCACAATGACCCATGACTACGTCACGAGTGTTGTTAATTATTGACATCTTCAATACAAATAAGGTTAATTATTAGCCGATTACGTAGTTATCGGCACAATCACTCGGCGTAGCTGTTACGAGAAGAGAACACCTGGTTTAATTGTACCATGAATGGAAGAAAAACAATACTTACTGTGCTGACCACAGGTCATGGGAAAAGGTGGGGGAGATGATGATGAAGCTGCTGCCACTGATGATACATACATCGCGCAGCATATGTCTCGTGTGTTCGCAACAAAAGTTGTATCCCCAGGGGCCGCGTTTTGCGGTCGGCTTCCAACTTGGAAACCTTTATGGAGCCGCGATATAATATGTTTCAACTTTCGCCAACAGTAAATGTGTCGAGTTTATTGTTTGTTTATTTTCCCTCACCGAATTATTTGGGGTCATATTTAATTCCTTAAGTTACGATTGTTCATGAGGTTACTCGTGACAGTGTTTTAGGACAGGTCAAAGTTACTGTGGCCTGTTATAAAGAACAAAGGCTCTTATATTTCATGGATATATAAATAGATTAGAAGACCAGAAGCTTCTCCAGGATGACGATTACTAAACTGAATTTTATTAATTGCTTTTATAAAGTTCCTACATTGTTATAAGCAAGATCAGAATCCGATTTTTTTTTCATGTAAACCATTGGAATATTTATGAATTATCAAAAAAACACAAATATTGATTTCATGATAAGACCCGTTCGGAATGCCACGCCTATGGAGAATAATAGGCAAGGAATATGGTTCATCTATTAAAAACTTCATTTTACGTTGATCATCTGAATAAGGTGTGGAAGAATGATAATTTATAATTAAAATTATGAAAAAGTATAAACATTTAAATTTCCAAGAAATAAGCAGCAGATCCTCACGACGATTTAAGAGAAACTCCCAAAATGGTTATTATTCGGGAGGCAGCCAACATTCCCATTATTATTACCACGATAATGTGCTGACAGAGATATTCTGTTATGAGGGCGCGGTTCATGGGTGCTTATCATAACAATGGAAGGTAAATATAATAGGCAGTGATAATAGGCGGTATTGTTATAATTATCCAAGAAAGATCTTATGAAAATGCAACACTTTTGCAGTAAGCACTGATAGAAAGTCGTTATAATTATTTTTTTAAAGCAAAAAAATGTATGGTTGAATCATTACTTAATAATAATCTGAACATACTAAAATAAGCAGCCGCTTCCAAGTTGGCACTTAGAATATGAAATTTTGGATCTTGAAATTCTGACACGGCTTGCCTCAAAATGCTTGTTTGCAATGATTTATCAGGAATTTCTGCGACTCGAGCAAATATTATCAGCGTTTCAGATATTTGCGTAAACGCGCATTTCAAATGTAAACGCGTCGATCGCTGAGCCATGGAGATGTGATTACTAACGATGTAGTTACGAGATGGAAGATATTGAAGTATCGTGAAGAAGAACCAGTTATATCCAGAATATTCCGCAAGTACCATTAGTATACAATATTGAATAGTTCACACAGAATAGTAATTTGTCTGACGTCAAAAGCCTGACAAGGAATTGGAAGAGACCTAAAGTTGTAATGCCAATCTGGAACCATCTGACTACTGTTCAAATACGGGGATGTTGGATCGAAGTAGTACCACCCTTTCACAAAAGATCAGCGCAAACTACATAATATTATATCTGAATTTCGTACGATGAGTGAAAGAAACAGAAGCTCTAACCCCCCCTCTCCCTCTTTATCTCACTTCCCTCATCGGAAAGTAATACCTTTGGTATTGCAAGCATCTATAGGCTTTGGTAACAGCTTAACATGAGGCTGGGGTAAGCGTAAGCTGGTATGCCGACTATATATATTCTGTAAGTGAAAAGAACATAGTTCTTTTTAAAGTTGCCATTACCAGAATGTTTCTACGAGTAGAATATCTGTGAACCATCGCATAAAGCATTAACTGTATTTTGGTGAGTCTTTATAGAGTACGTCTTAGCAGTTAATGTGTCCATTGATTGATCGCACGGTCCACAAGTTTGTTTCTTCTTCTTCCCAGATTTTTCCTATATTATTGTATAAGTGGCTTTTGTATAAATAAGTAATCTATTGTAACTATGTGTTGGACTCAAGTGAAGCCGTTTTGTACTCATCAATACTTCCTATTCTCGACCACGTAAGTCGCACTCAATATTCACGATGGGATTGCCTAACAAACATAAACCTATACAAGCTAGACATTTAACTCTGGTATTTGAGGAATTTATGATTTGCCTAATAATATTATTTTACACGAATGTAGAATTAACACGGAAAATTAAAAAAGGTAACGCATAATATTCAAAAAAGCAAAAGGATTATGTCCTAAACGCGTGTAGTCTAAATGTCCTAGACGAAATTAGATAAACCCGAAATGTAAATTTTAGTAATAATTGAAACAGTAAGCGTACAATTTAGTCGTAGCACGTGTGATGTTCACCAATCCTATATAAGCTTAATTCTTCCTCAGATGTATTTTTATTTGTATTGAAACTGTGTATGCCATGTGTACATTTAATATCGTCACCAGGAACATTGGACCTGGCATCAAATTGATTTAAAGTATGAGCAGCAGAAAATTTTCCTTCGCACGGGTTGGATTTTATAATAATTAATACATGAGTTTATAACAGATTTTTTTTCAAAACTTCTGCTACAACTACTGTTACTTTGTATTGAAATATGTCTTGTCTAATTGAATATTTTATGAAATTTTCAATTTTAGTAATAATTTATGGATTGGAGAATGATTTTAATTAAACTTTTAACATTTTAAAACTACAGTTTACAACGTTACTACAGTTTAAAACGGCAGTGATAGCCGATTGGTTAAAGCACGCGTCTTGCGGGCACCAGGTCTTGGGTTCAGATCCCGGCTCGCACCTCTGGATTTTTCGAAATCTATGTGCGGATCATAATTTCTATATGATTATCACTTGCTTACGGTGAAGGAAAACATCGTGAGGAAACCTGGATGTCTTAGAAGATATAACCAATTTTCGAAAGACATGTGAAATCCGCCAACCCTCACTGGGCCAGCGTGGTGGATTATGGCCTGAATCCCCCTCATGTTGAGGGGAGGCCCGTGCCCAGGAGTGGGACGTCAAAAAGGCTAAATTATTATTATTAAAACTACAGTTGATAACATAATATATACTTATCTTTGCGAATTACATATCATTCGACCGCTTGGCACCGTGGTTTGAGCGAACGCCGCTCGGCTCACTGCACTGGGTGGTTGCGGGTTCGATTCCCGCCGAGGTAAATTTCAGAAATGGGCTTTTCGTAATTTGCCCAAGTCTGCGTGTCATTGGGTTCGCCTCCAGCTGGACTTTATATTGTACGGTACCCATAGTACAAGCGTGGCTTAGTTTGAGGCCATACAGCAGGGGGTGTGTCAGTCTGGTGACTTTTTATTTATTATTTAGCAAATAACTATAGTAACGGGTTGTATATTTTGAGACGTTGCATAAATATTACACTTTGAATTTCACGTAGGTATGCTTTTAGACAGAGTTTACTCCATGTATCTTCTACTTTATGAGTTTCAACTTTGTTTTACGACTTGCAGTAGTTTGTTTACTACTTAATATCCGTCGTGTTTGTGACCGTAACTCGTAACTCGTTATACCTAAATTCATGATTACCTACATTTTATAACAACAAGGCTTCCAGAAAACTGTACCTATCTAAAGTAAAAAATTAAATACGAAAAGGAAAAAGAATATTATAAAAAAGTTAAGTAAAGCTTCTTGATATAAAATAGATATAGTGAACATGTTTATTTATAGAAGAAATCTCTTTTAGATAAATACAAAGACGAGGGGTCTTCGTCCTCTCTCCAGTAAGCCTCTTTATAATTAGGTCTGACAGGCCAGGCCGGCCAACAATAATTAAAAATATTTCCAACGAAATTTAATTCAGATATATCCATGGTACGAATGAATTAAAAAGAAAATACAATTTAGGCACGCATAAAGTTTGGACTTTATTTCGTAGGTAAGAGGTCAAGATTTGGATAGACAACTGTTTATCTCGAAACATTGAAGTAAGTATACCTAACGTTACGTTACCTAACGTAAATTTAAGTCTCAGTCAAGCCAGAGTAACCGATCCCCAATGGGACAGGGCTAGAAACAACCTATCTAAATAGGTATTTTATCCCATAATATTTTAAAAGAATCTTGGCTTGGTTTTAATCAAAATATTAAATTATGATGAGCTACTTGCCTTAGCAAGGTAATTTGACCGTAGCCCACCGGAGAAAATCAATATTTTCTCCCAAGATTTTGCCATTTAATAAAATCTTACCGGATATTAGTGATATAGGAAGTTGGAGCGCATGCTTGGAGAAACTAATTACACTTCGATGTGTACTCCAGCGCAGTAACGGTCCGCAAAATGTGTACCGTTAATGTGTGTGTGTATTATATCTAAATGGGTTTTCTATTGCGCATTCTACCTATAAAGCTGTCAATCACACGGACGCAACATAAATATCCGAAGTAGATAGCTACTGAAAATCTATTAGAATAAAATTGTAATTTTAATCACTACATAGAAATACATGGGAAAACATCTCAAATTATTAAACAGAAATTGTATAGAATAGTTGAGGGCAGTTTAAGAACATAGAACTTACTGGTGGTGATTATAGTACTGTTCCCAAGAGTGGTTGATCATGCAGCATCAGAAAACACACTAGAACAGTCCAATAACGCACCTAACTCACATTCTTTCTGCTATTATCGGTTAAACAAATGTTCCAACAAGTTACACAATTAAGATAAGCTCACTCAATGTACACGAACATCCCATTAATATGAATTATCTCGCCGCACTGATTACATTAGTTGTGTACGTATTTTATGCATTGTTAGATCAGTTGGAAGTTGTTATTTATAGGCACAAGTAATTTATAAACTTTGCAGGACTTGAAATGCATATAAGTCAAAAATAATGCACCCATTTCTTACCTAAAATATTAGGCATAGTCTGTTTCGCTGTTGGAAATATAAAAAAAAAACGTTCCGTGCATAAATTGTTCGATTTATTTTTCCAGGGCGTGATGGTATAAAGATTCGAAAGTAAAATTTAATATAACCCGGGGGACAGAGGTACCTGCCTCGAAAGCTTACATTTATAATAGGATATTAATAGGCCCTCATCATTAATCCCTGGAATCGCCGGATTTAAAGATTATGTTTGCGTGAATTGAAAAGGTAGTTTAGTAGGTACTTTTATTATCTCTGGTACCATGAATATTTATAGAAAATTGAAAACGGAGTGTTATTTTAAATATGTATTTTTCATTCACACGAACAAAACGACACCGTTCTGTCTACACGTTGTTGACACATACCTAATGGTCGAATTAGATAAGTTTAGTATCTAGATACAGACAAAATTATAATTAAATTATCAGTGCTGTGTAAACCGAGTGAAATACTGCATAGATGTGACACAAAAAAGGTAACTTAGCTATGTTTCATACTCGTACAATGAAATGCAATTTAATATTTTGTTAAGTTTAATAAATACGTATACCTATAGTCAGATAATCACACGGTCTGTATGTACATACCTTCGCTCTTATATTAACTACGCTTGTATTTATCGTTTATATACATATAATAGGTATTCATTTAATGGAAAAGGACATCCTGATTTTGAAAGTTTGTCATTTATAAGCATTCGGAAAAATAACCTAACCTGTCGAGAACTCAAATAATTATCCAATAAAACTACAAAGAAATTCTAAATTGTGAAACAAGACACTTAATGAACAGTGGTTAATTAATCATTACATTAATTACTTACGTCTTAGGTCAGCGGTCACGATCATCAGAATAAACTTAGAACTCGGAAAACAAAAACACTTTAAACTAAAAAAAATCAAACAATGAACACTAAACAACTCGAAAATGATACTTTTCTAAATAAAAAAATGGAATCACTGGTGACGGAAAAGTTTGAAAATCGAATGTTGGTTGTGCGAGGAACGCGCGGTGGGGGTAGCGTGGCGCCGCGGCGGAGGAGCGGGTTCGACTGCTCTGGAGCCGTCGGGCAGGCTGGGAGCGCACCTACCCCGACATAAACTTTCAGCCTGTAACATGTAGTTCTCTTGTATATCTATGTTCTACAATGTAATGTGGATGCTTTTCCCTTTTGGAGATTGTGGAGATTTCCAAGAAATGTCATTCACATGACGACAGCACACGTGTTGTGGTAGGACAATGTTTTCTTAAGAACGACCCCGATTACACTATCAAAAATATCACAACTAGCATGAGTATCACGACTCATAATTGACCATACCTATTAAGTTTTCCACTTTTATCAAGTGCGATCTTATTTATTGCTTTAAATCACTTGACAAAAATATCTACTTGGTCATAAAACGCTAATAAATAGAAACATCTGTATATCCACACAATAAAACCTTTCCAGCCGATATTCAAGTCACGTAGCGACAGGCTGGGACAAAAAATACACCTTTTTACATAACAGAGGCAACCCGATATATATATATCAGATTTTATTGTCGTATCGAATAGGACGGACAATAAATTAGGGTATACTTGTATTACATTGAACTCTGCGAAATTCACGTAAAAATAAAAACAGCTAATTTCATATGCGTTCAAAGCCTATTGGTTGGAGGGGCCGCTTTCGCTTAACTGAGAGCCCCGGGTTGAACCCCTGGCCATTTACATATTGACGTGAGTCCTCTTCAAGTACAGCCGCTTAGCTTAGTTGGAGGGACTAACGGAACTACTGGCAACTTACATTACTAGTAATTAAAAAAACGCGTGTGGTTTCATCGTCCTTTGGCGGGCTGTCCCCTTTGATAAAAGAAGTAAAGGATACCGCATGTTAATACACGCCGTGTTCCACCAAAAAATACGCATGATTCAAAATTCGCGCAGTCGCCCGCTAGTCTGCAATCGACCATTGACACAAGAGCTGTCAAAACGGCGGCGTAAAATATTGAAAAAATACCGTTTTGCACCATTAAAACATGTAAAAGTGAGAACTGGAAGCATATGAAAGCGAATGGCATTTCATTTTATCAGTGAGTCCCCCTTAAAATACAATATTTTACAAGAAAAAGTAAAATTTATATTTTCATACATTCTACGACTTCTATAAAATTATATTGTTTCGTATTAAAATGCCGTTTTCGTAGAAAACGGTTTATTGCGCTCTCCACAAACTTAAATTATACGCACTAGTAGGTAGGTAGGTACACACAAAACTTCCAAATCACATAGCAGTCGCACAGTCGTCCAATATAGGTTAAATATATTGGTTTATATTTGAGTAATCGGCGGTTATGCTCAATACCGTACCTGCTATAATATCGCCAGACTGACACACCAACTATGGTCCCAAACTAAGCAACGCTTGTACTATGTACCGATATCATACTTGGTACCGTACAATGGACTGGGGGCAATCCCGGTGACAACCAGACCAGGGCGAATTACAGAAAGGCCATTTCCGAAATTTCCTGGGACGCAAATCGAACTCGCAACCACCCGGTACAGTGAGCCCAGTGGTATACGTGCAAACCACTGTGCCAAACAGTCGTCACGATACCAAACCAAGCGATACTGCGCCAAGCAATATAATGAACACTTCCATCCCTTGTCTTTGCTTGTGTATAACTTCTTACACTTTTACCAGGCTGCTTCTCTAATACTGTTTAACTTAACACTGTACACATCATAAGGACGTCGTCCCGCTTATAATTAAATGTCACATTTAATTTTAAAGTCCCAGTTTTTTTTAAATCTCATGTTTTATTATTTAATGTATTTTTTTGTGGACCGATAAAATAAAAAAAAGGATTTCCATATTTGCTTAATACTTTTTCTCTTACGAAAGCGGTATTTAGAAAATAACCCGCCACGTTATAATATTCTTATGTAATTGACTTGAAATCGTGAGGCGTATCCATAGTTTTGACGTCGTTTTGCACAGTTTTGACACTGGGCCCCGCGCGCCGGCGCGCTTTACACACACTGTCATTGCCGCGAGATCGCATTTGAATAATAATGAAGTATGAAGTACTGTATCCATTCGTTCCTTTATCAAAGGCTGTCCCGCATTTCATGGCCGCTAATAACTTTAGACGCGAATTAGATTAACATATTACGTTTGGTTCGAAGGTCATCGAGATAATTCGCGACACCAAAATCACGTTCTTTTGAAAGGTTCAAATATTTAATATGTTAAAAAATAATATTTATCTCAGTTCTAAGATCTATTCAGCGACTAATACATAAATGCGTCGCAATAAATATACTGATGCTTCGCCCATTTTCAATAACATCCTATGTGGTCATAGCTGGCGTCATAGCTGGCGAAATTATAAAATATCTAGCCTTTGATTTCGATGAAATCTTCAAATTCATGAAAAAACTAGCAGCATAGTAGCCTGACAGAAGTAAGGCTACTATGCTGCTAGTTTTTAACCCCCGACGAAAAACGACGGGTGTTATAAGTTTAACATGTGTATCTGTGTATCTGTGTATCTGTGTATCTGTGTATCTGTGTGTCTGTCTGTGGCAACGTAGCGCCCAAGCTGATGAACCGATTTCAATTTTGTTTCTTTTGTTAGATAGGTATTCTGATCGAGAGTGTTCTTAGCTATGTTTCATGAAAATCGGTTCAGCCGTTTGAAGATCATCAGCTCTTTTGTAGGTTGAAAAAGCCACATTCACGGCCAAAACCAACTTCCACGGTTCGAATCCGATCGAAATTTGGGCTCATTGGAATAATATCTTTGCATCACTTGTTAACGGCTGAAACGATTTCGCTTTATTATATTTTTAAATGATCTTAATAGTCTGAACTGGCTTTTTACAATATTATAAATTTGAAAAGTTTCCCGGATTCTGGAAAAAAATGATATTTTATCAATTTTTATATGAGATTTGTTTATGAACTAAAGACGTTCCATAAGTCACGTGTCAAATGATGGATACGCGCACGCGTAAAATTTTGTTAATGGTCATGGAATATTACGCAATAATAATTCTAGAGGGCGCTGCTCCGCCATTGAGAAAAAATACAGAAAAGAAACAAATTTAATATAATTTTAGCGTTATTTGGACGAACTAGGTAAAATATACATTTGATGAAAAGGTCGTCGCATCGGGGGTTTTTTAAATTTTCAATTTAGAGTTATTTCAGGTCAGGTTAGAAAACCACCCTGATTATTTATTTGTCATTGTTAGTCATTTTTGTGTCAGGCTGTTATTACAATGATTAGGTATCAGCTTTTATATACGGTATTTATATACTTAATATTATATATAAACTAAGCTGCCACCAGACGTGATATCAGTTCATTCTCTACTGGACTACTCGTAAAAATTACGCATCGGCAAAGTATTTCCTCATAAAATACTCCCCCTAACCCTGCCTGGAAATAACTGTTTAATATAAACGACGTACGTACTTTTATATGTACCTAGTACAGTCGACATCAGAAGTAGTTTGGTATCCAAAAGGTTCCAAATAATAACATTGATAAACATGTGATAATAGTATGACACCAGAGGTTTCTAAAGTCAATGAAGAGTGATCACACAATATTTCGTATAACAGTGATGGTATAATTTTGGCATGTCAGATAGGTAAGTACCTGGATACTTTTGATGTTGCCTGTATCTGCATAACATGAAAAGGTATTTTGTTATATTAAATCTTTGTTGACGGGTACAATATAATATCATATTATATAATACAGGTATAATATACCCTGTAAAGTATTTTGTAATATTTTTATTATTTCGAACCAAAGTAACGATTTATTCGTCTAGCTAGGGGTTTAGGCTCACTGGAACCTAGGTCATTAGGCTCACTGGAGTGGTGGTCAAAGCTTCAATTCCTATCGGAGCAAATTTCTAAGATGCTCTTTTCGTGTTTTTTCTGGGTCTGGGGTCTCGTATTATATACGGAACCCATATGACAAAGGTTGCTTAGCATGAAACCATACAGGTGGTATATCTCTACTCAGCCTGTTCGTCGTTCGTCCTTATAAGGTCAGTTAATATTGATAAAGAGGTCGGACTACTGGCCCGTATATATTCTTCATACACAGACAGTAATTCGTGAGTATAAATAAGGAAGGGTTTGCCCATTGAATATCAAACAAGTTCATGAATAATATTTTGTTCTTTTATAATAAGTTTCATTATTGTCAGTTTAAATATACATGAAGTTTTTTATGGTAGTTTCCTACATTAAATGAAGGATCATATAATAAATAGTCCTAAAACTACAAGAAAATTCTTTGGTTTTTTTTATTATTACTCTATATTAATCTTTATTATTTCGGGTACTTTAATCAAACAATTGATATAATAAAAATATGACGGAAATAACTGCGAGTTTATTTAATGTACTGGACATTTAATTCTAAAAGCATAATTTTTATTACATACTAATCAATGGACTTTTATTTCTTATGTGCTTAACAATGTTAACTCTTGTTCATCAATACAACCGATACAGGAACGGTGGTACCTTCACCTAACTCAGTCAAGTTTATTTAATGTTACAACGGAATTGGCACCATTATCTACAGTTTTCTTGATTTCGCAAAGCTCGCTAAGAAATATCTCTCGAAATTCAACCCTAAGAAGATTCACGCTCAACAGCTGTATTCATAAATCTTAAGTTAATTAAGTGAGAAACCAGTCAGTAGCGGCAACACTCCTCATTACCTTTAGCTTTTCTTGTTATTTCATCCGTCGCCTGCCACCAGAATCCAGGCCATATTGAGCACCAGCAGTTTCAATATTACGAATAGTTGTATAGAGCCTTACAGTTGTGTAATAAATGGGCCATTGGAGAACCCATTCCACTCAGAAACAAGGAAGCCAATATTAATAAATATTGGCTTGTTATGATGCTTTTGTTACTGAAACACGTTGTTTATTATTTTGTGTGTTTGAGTGAAATAAGTACGACCTCTTTGATATTATTGTAGACACGGCAGTTTATTGTGTGGTCGTGGTAGTCCAGTAGGAATGGCCCCGGCTGCTGTCTCAAATGTCGTGGGTTCGAATTATGGTACCGGACGTGCACCAATAGACATTTCTCACGAAAAATTCAGAGCGTGAGAGAATTTCGAGCCTATACCACGTTCCCGGAACAGAAGCGCTCAGGGCAGAAAAAATCTGGATGGATGACCACTAGTGGCGCTTACAATTGAGCGTGTCCGTTCGTACTTCCGACCACACGTTAAGCTGTTATTCCCGGCCTTGGAAGCCTTCGGACAGCCTGAAATCTGTGACACCAGAGTTGGCTCATACGATAAAAAGATTGTGTAAAGGAAAGTCTGTAGGAAGTATTATTGCATGGTTTCGGGGATAAGCCAAGGGCCAAGAGTCCATAGGAGTTGCCACGCTGGTCACTAGTAACAGTGGCGAGCCTACATCGGTAACATTTCCGCTCAATGTTCGATAATTCGGGCCGTCGTCCATTACGCTGGCCTAATGTGATTTAGTGAAATTATTTTATAATTCGAAATTTAAGTAATTTAACTTTATATTATGTACCAAATAAAAATTTTGATATCGTGAGCGAAAATACAATGTCTTAAAATGCCTCTCTGGTAAAAAATCTTCTAGAATTCCTCGGCAAGTTTCACACAAGGTTTTGGAATGCGGATGCTCGAATTCCAGTCTCGCAAAGGCCTCTGTAGTCGCCCTACTAAGATTTTGTTTAAAATCCTATTGAAGTAAATAAAATCGGCCACGTGAAATTTAACAATTTTTAGAGCAAAATACCTGAGGTTGTTATTAAAGCATAGTTCTAATGTTTTATTAAAATATTTTTCTATCAAAATATGTGTAACTTTATATTATTATTTTACGAGCTTAACATTACACAGAAATCAATTTAGTTGGTAGTTATTGAATACAAATATTTTGGGAATTTTAATTTTAATTTAAATAAGTTTGGGAGTTTTGGGAATAAGTTGTGACCGTTTGTCGGTTAAAATTAATAAATACGGACTTGGCTCTCAAATAAACTTGGTTCATAAACTAATCTTTATTAACTTCAAATATTTTTTGTCCCTTTAACTGTCAATTTCATACGAGGAAGCCAACAATATACTTAGCCGTATGAAATCTAGTTTAGTTGTAATTTATAGAAAACCTAGAATATAATATAGGAATACAATATACATATTCACCAGGTAAATTGACTCGTCTAGACAGAAACAAGGTTATTGAAAATATATAAGGTACTCTGCATAATTTATTCCCAAGTAGATTATCTTCAAAGACAATAAAATCCGAAATTAAAGCTATTTAAAAGTATACACAACAACTTTACAAGCTTTATATTAATTCTAAAACCTAAAAGATATTTCAAAACTTTTGCATTACTATTTTAATCTAAGACAAAACAATATTTTTCAAATTGCGACGAATTCAGCGAACGTTTTATCTTTAATTTTCTTCGTTCCGTCTGCATTTTGTCCTCGTTATAAAGGAGATGAAAAGGTTTTTTCATTACTCATACTCTGAAAGTAGGTCTGAAGTTGCCTGAGGAGCGGGTTGAAAGTAATACTTTTCCGGCCCGGGAGAATCGCTTTCAACTGACAGTTGTCAAATTATTTAAAAAAAAACTAGTTCCATTTTCACATTTCTATGGAACCATGTTCAAACTTTTTCTACAGTCACTCAATTACAGCACGATGTAAAATTGAAATAATATAAAGTTAAGTATTAATTAAAGAATATATATTTTCAAATGACTTAATTATAATTTAGTTTCAACAATTTATTTAAAATAACATAGATTTGGGCAAAATATTTAAAGATGAAAAAGAAAAATAATGGCTAAATAATAAAGTTGGCCGGCCAACGAAAAAAATAAAATAGGCGGCAACCCGATCTTTTTTTTTTTCGAGTTGTAGAGTATTGTTCATACTTCCTTGTATTATTTCTTTAGCCAATTCCTGTTTTTATTTTTACTTTCCTTGTATTCGTAATGAAAAGCACAGTGTTTACCTCGGGTGAAAGACTCGTGTAACAATGTACTATTTAAACACATAAATAAGGGAAGGATTAATTTTGAATCCCTTCAGCATAGTTAGCATTTGATAAAATTTGTAAAATGCAAATTTCCTACTAAAAATAAAACATCTCCACTGTTCTTCATGTCAGGAAACTAAGATTATTTTTACTCATGCAACCTTTTTTGGCTTTAAAAAAGTTGATCCTCAAAGTGGTTCTTCGGTGAGTTTAATGAGTATAATAGGATTTTTTTATTAGAAAAGTTACGTGGGTTTTTGGTACCACAGCTTTGTCGGTGGGAAATGAAAATGCAACTTCACAGATAACAGTCAGCGGAAAGATGTATAACTGAAAGTTAAATATCAGGGGGATTTATTTTCTTGACGTTGAAAAATGAATTCTGTGTAAGTGTTACCTTGGGCGAGGCAAGCACGGAACTGCAAGCTAAGCTAGCTAGTCCCGCTTTGTAAGGAAACCTTGCGATACCACTGGCTCAATATGTACCTACATAACTATTGTTTATTACTATTGTCTATATATAAGTTATATTTTAAACGTCACAAAACGCTACAATAGTTAGGCAGCTAGTAAGCTACTGCAAAAAAATCTATAAAACTTCCATCAGTTTACATTTCCATAAATATGTAAACTCTTAATATTTTATTCAATTTAGTGTCTCATTTCCAAAAAAAAAACACTTGCTCGTGAAACGTCGCAAGTATTACAAATTGACACAAATAGTTAATCGTTTACGTCTAACAGGCACTCTGTGAGGTTGTCTGCGCAGAACAACGTCAGCTATTCGAATCATTACGAAAAAATGGTTCAATTATTAACAAGTTACAAGAAAAATACGTTCAGAGAATCAAGATAAATGGTTGCATTATGCAAGATTAATGATTTTATTAACTTTGAGTGTTAGAAATATTTTCTAAGTCCATCAATAAGTATTTCGAGAATTAATGTTCTGTCAGAGAAATAAGTAGTACCATTTGATTTATTAACCCCCTTTACTTGAAGAGAGGATTTTGGTTTAGGTATATTTATGTATGTGGTATTGTTTGATCCATTTTTTTACAAGACTTCTGCGCACAAAAAAATCTATCAGGGCCTAGCGAGGGATCGGAGAAAGGAGTTGGGAATTCTGAAGTTACTTCGAGGGTCTAGCGAACGTGTTAACTCAGGGTACAGCTTCAAGGTAGCTTCAGGATAGCTCAGTGGGAATGGCCCCGGCTTGTATCCCAAACAGTCGAAGGTTCAAAATCTTGATAGCGGACGTGCACTAAATGACTATTCTCACGAAAAAAAATATATGCGCATACCACGTTCCCAAGAAGGAAGCGCTCGAGGCGGTAAACATCAGGATGGGTGAGCGCCGGTGGCATTTACAGTTGAGCGCTTCCGTTCGTGCTTCGGTCCCGGCTATAACAAGTCAAATCGTAAACTCCGACACTAGAGATGGCCACTAGCTCTTACGATAAGAATGAAACAGATTCAGTTCACAGTTGACTTATTTTTAGGGTTCTTAAATTATCTCTTGTATCTACTTGAGATATTTTTGCAAATTGAAAATCCACCAAGGCTTCGGAAAAGGTTGAAGGTCCAAGGTCCTTATAACATTTTGCATGTTTTAGTAGGGTTCGTCTGGAGCCTGACCTTTGAATTAAAATCGTCTGCTTGGGTGTGTACTTTACAATTATTTCATAGTATTTATTTTGAGAGGGAACTCTATTTCCAGTCTTATTTTGTCAATGGCAGCTGGCTGGCATTTCTTGGTGCTTTAGTTTGGAACCCTTTGGAACAGCATGTTTGGCGTTGTTAAAAATATAGAAACGTAAGTATTGTGTATTTAACGAACATTGCCTTAAGCCTTCAAAGATCATGACCATGAAGTCGTAATATTGTTTATGCCAGGAAGTTCGACACGGTTCTGCTCAAATACGGATCTTAATGAAGTGTCAAACAGTTATTGTTTATATTTGATAGAACTAAAAGTATTGTGCTCTTGCTCTGCAACTACGAACATGACAAGGACGGCAATATTCTTTAGTTATGTTATGTACAGCTGGTGTACCAACACTGGTTCTGTATTAGCACCTGAAAGTAGACTAGATGCTAAAAATATGGCCATTGTTCTAATATTATTGCTATTTATCACCCATAAAAACGCAATTACATTTATTCTAATCTGCTTTACACGCTAATTAAGTAATTTTAACGATACAATCAAATAATCCAAGCACACTAAAGTAATAAAAGTTATGTAAATATGCCCACTTTTTCGTACAACATGATTGTGGTTTATTACAACAAAATGGTGTACACGAGAGAAGTAATAACGGCCACGAATGTTTCCCACGTGCCTTTTTACACCCTTGATATTTATTAGGCTAATTACGCCGGTGCCAATTTATGGCTCGCTCCAAATATAAACATGGCCTTATTACCGACACAAATGTTACAATTGCGACTTTTTAAGGTGTAGTTTCCGTGCCTACGACATTTTTTTATAGAATAAAATCGGCTAACAAGCTTTCGACCCGCCTAACTTTAAACAGCTACCGTAGCCTATAGATGCTTGCAATAACAAAGGAATTGCACGCGTTGCCGATCTGAAGAGGAGTTGGACAGAGAGAGGGAATATAAGGGGGAAGGGAAGGGTTGGGCTTCTGGGTCTTATTTAACATGTAAAACACAATATCTAATATATAAAATTCTCGTGTCGCGGTGTTTGTTGCCAAACCCCTCCGAAATGGCTCAACTGTTTTTCATGAAATTTTGTTTGCATATCGGGTAGGTCTGAGAATCGGTCAACATCTATTTTTCATACACCTAAATGTTAAGGGTAGTCCACCCCTTAATTTTTATTTATATTTTTTAGACAAAATTTAAGACAGGACAACATCTGTCGGGTCAGCTAGTTACCTATAATAAATGACTTTACTGTATGTAAATATTAATATGCATTTTATTATCATAGTAAAATAGCAAAACACTCGTACAGGCCGTACCCAGATACTTGTAATCTTAGTAATATCTTAAGCCACCTGAAACAAGTCTTTGTTTCTACCTTCCTACTCTTTCCAACCTTGCTAATTAGCAATAATACCTGTAATTTTCCGGCCCACTATTAGTGCTATCGGTAACAAAGGAGTGGCCTATCCGTAACCATGGAACCTTCAACACACCATCTTGGGAGATACTAACTGACAACAAATTTATTAATACAATTTGGTAGAGTGTCCGAACTCAATATTTTACCCTAACACGATGGACCTAAGTGGTCTATAAATAAATGAGCCATAAATTCTATGACCCGCTACGACCAATACTGCGAAAAATACCTGTCAAGGTCAAACACCGCATCTGTCGAGGTGAGCGATAGCGGGGTCGCATTCACCTTGAACCTCTGAGCTGTTACAGGTCGACCTTGGTGATAAACTAATAAGGTATTGCATTTAAGATAGATTGTTTGATTGACATCATGTAGGGTTTATCTCAGTGTCCATCTAGCCTTCACCGAGAAAAACTACACAAGACATCCTCTAATGACTTCTGCAGATCACGCTCTTCACCCCTCACGTTTCATCAAAGTCAGTCCAACAGTTTAAGAGATATGGACTATTTACGGTTACAAGCAATTCAATATTTAGATTAGAACAAAAAAATCCTAATAATAATAAATAATTAAACTGGCTTTAAAAAACCTGATGCATTAAAAAGCTAGAAATAAGTAGAAACCCTATAATTTATTTAATTTATAATCGGTGCCCATTTAAGTAAATAGGCATAGGTAGGTACTTACCTAAGAAGTAGTCCTAACGTAGTGTAAATATAGTGTCACCGACTCCAAATGAAATTAATTACAAGGCCCTTAGCTATTTCTATCTTTTTAGTGCACCTAGGCTAATAGAAGTCGGTTAAATTTTGAAATAAAATAATTTGCATCCCAATTTCGGAGTCCACAGAGTCAATACTGTAATTATTCTCGGAAAGTAGTTGCATTATAAAACCATTCCTTCACAACACAAAAGCGAATAGTCTATGTTTAATTTACGACATTTGCTACTTTCAAGGTCTATATATGAATTACTTCGACGCCTGTATAAAAATGTTAAAGTGTAGATCACCTCACAAGCACATTGTTCCTATGGAATTGTTTGGTGTGACCCATTACATCGCTTTTCTTGACATTTGTGGTCTTCCATCGCTATGAGAAAAAGCACTAATTTTGGGATAGGCGTTTCCCATTTTTCAGAGCAATATAATGCCATTAACAAATTATAGTATAGTATCTCGTGCTATTAAAAATAAACAAAATAAGAAGCGAATTTATTCGAAAAAAGACCAAGCTAATCGATGTCCTACAGTACAGTCTATGGGCGAAATGGCGATGGGCTGGGCACGTAGCACGATACAGCGACAAACGATGGACAGAAGAAGCAACAAAATGGAATGGACCTAGTGGGACAAGACGGAAGGGAAGACCTATGAAACGATGGAGTGACGAAATCACAGCCATAACGGGAAAAAAGTGGACCGAGCGAGCTAAAGATAGGGAAAGCTGGAACGCACTGGAGGAAGCCTTTACCCAAATAGGGGTTCCTATCTAAACTTTTTATATCTCAATAATGTAATTTAACCTGTATAAAAGCGTTAAATAGTTATAAGTTGAAATATATGTAATAATTAGGAGATAGGAAATAAAGATGCTTTATTATTATTATTATCTCGTGCTATTTATGTTGCTGGGTTGCATTGACTAAACTTACGCTGAAACTAATTTATTTTAGCATCCGTCTTAAATCGATAATTAACACTTTATTAAAATCTATCGGGAAAAGGACCACAATATATTATTTAAATAGATACAATTGTTCACCAAACCACCCAACCGACACACATCTGATCGACAAGGACGGTGACGCACGAACTTTGGCATACATTGCTTTGCTTATACGTGTAACTTTAGTTTCATCAAGCATTCCATTATGTCTTCTATAGAGAGTTGAATACCTACCCTTATATTTTTAATTAATTAATATCTAATGACTAAAACACCAAGTGTATGGTCCCAAACAAAGCAAACGTAAATCCGTACGCTTGAACCACTTAGCATAGCGACTGTGCGCTATTTATCTTTAAGTCCTAATCCGTGATCCGTAGCCTATATATCCGTCCTGCATAGCGCTCGTACACACATTAGCCTAATCCAATTAAGTAGCAGTTTCTCTTGGACCTTAACTTTGCCGATCGGAAAACAATAAAATACATGAAAGGGATTCCCCAATAAACCGTTCTCTGCTATTCACAAAAGGGGGATATTACGTTCGAAAATCGAGAAAACTTCTAGGAGAGTTAGATGGCTTCTGGAAACGTTAATACTAGTCATTATGACAAAAATCTCTGAAGAGGCAATCAAAGACAATTTAATTGAATTTGAACATTCTATTATTTCACATTTTTATTTTATTTACTTAATAATAAAATTATTAATCACAAAAAAATACAATGAATTAAAACTTAGATTAAAACTCACTGGCCTGTATTCAAAAGTAATAACGACACTGTCATAATTAGCGTTCACACGAACGCGTTGGCTATCATATTTTATTGTTTTCATGTTTAAACACGTCACTGTAAAATTGTATTCCATTAATATTTATAAATCGCACCAACTGTTGACAACAGTAATGAGAAATCTAAAGAGAAGCTATTAGGCTATTAGGTGAGTTTATGACAAATTTGATAACTACACATATTGTAATCCTTTTGGGGAGGGGTTATGTATCCTATACCCAAAATAAAATAGAATCGCATGAGCATTTGTTGTTAACTTGAAATCTGCTCCTCAGTTTTGTGAAACATTCGAGTTAGAAATCAAAGGGTAATTAACTAAAGTGCGACATTGAACATAAAGCCTCGCATCAACTTACTGTGTGAGATCACAACTCATAAGCAGTACAATATTAACGGAGGGCCCAGTCTACATGCAACACATCGGCAATGAGTGCCGTATTCACATGCCGCGGTAATAGCACCGCGCATGTATCAACGAAATGCCGCCGCTGACAACGTGTTTGAAAGGTCTAATCTAAAGTTTTATTTTTAATTGAGTTACAATTAGTGGCACGGAATTTAATGAATCTAAATCGTTGCATGTTTGCGAACGCAACCTAGGATTGGTTATTTGCAAGCTGCTCTGAAGAATTGGTTTGGATTAAAAATAATACCTACTAATTAGCCCTTTTCCACTCCTGGGCAGGGCCTCCCCTCAATACAGGGGGGATTCTGGCCATATTCCGCCACTCTGGCCCAGTGCGCAATAGCGGATTTCGTATGTCTTTCGAAAATGGGTTAGATTTCCTAAGACAAACAAGTTTTCTCATGACTTTTTGCTTCACCTTAAGCAAATGATATTCATTTTGAAGTTATTATTCGCACATAGATTTTTTAAAACCTAGATGTGCGAGCCCGGGCTGAACCCTAGACCTTGTGCAAGCGAGACGCGTGCTTAACCAATCGGCTAACATTGCTGTTGGATAGCACTGGTCTGTGATATCGTCTGAAGTACCTAGCTAAAATTGGGTTAGGATTGATTATTAATTTCTGATGAGATAATGTATTTTTGATGAGGTTGACCGATGATATCACACATAAAATATCCAAGTTCAAACGAAAGGTTTGGCAACTCGCTCTTCATCCAGTCTTCGTAACATCGTCTTATAAACAAAAGGATTTACATTAACCTTGAGTCTCAAGCTTTAAATTAAATGTAAATCCAGGGATTTACGTACGTGTGCGCTGCCAGACATTAGGCACTGTTGGCTTGTCAAATAAATCTTATGTCGAGGGTAGATGGAAAAAATAAACTAATTTAAGCAAAGGGTTGGATTTAAATTTAGTAAATTATGCTGAATGCTTAATTTTAATGACACTATCTTAAATTTTAAGACACTATGTTTTTATAAAAATATCTGATGTATGCGATACCGATAACAGCAAGACCAGTGACTCTACCTTGTGTATTACGTACGCTAGTCGTTAGCGTTCACGTAAATGATTTGTATGGCAAATTAGCTGTTTGACTTATCAAATTTAGTATAGGTATTGTTATATTACTCATAAGTTATCAATTATTCTTTAGTTTAACGTCTGTACATTTTCAATTTTGTAATTAATTGAAAAAAACAGTGTTTGTAAGCCTCAGAAATACTTAGTTACATAATTTTGCCATATTTTTTTAAATACTGTCGACGCTGGTGACTTGTAACTCTAGCCAGCATAAGACATCATGAGTATATAAGTCTGAAATTGTCTTTCAGAAATTGTGAAAACAAATATTTAAATTTTAATGTGATAACGTAATGGCACTTACAACATAAACATAAAATAAATAGTTCGTTACGCAAGCAGTCTACAAAATGTCGCTATGATATTATTAATTTAAACATGTGTGTGGGTGGGAAGGAACGCTTATGTTTACTCTCTGAGCAGGTTCTAAGTCATAGTTTGAGAGCGAAAATGATTTTTAAGAATTTCCTAACTCATTTCGGATTGGAAGTAATATCTCTACCAGGCTTTTTGTAGATAACGTAAAGTGCAGAAACACCATTAGATGTTAATACTATAGACCGTCACAAAAATACACTCTTTTAATTTAGCAAACATTTTAGGTAGCTTGAGAAAAACTATGGCAAGTTCATTATGAAAGGTACTAACACCCACATCTTAAATATAAAGCAGCCACTGAAATCATGTGTCATCGTTCATTTACGCCCAACGACGTCCCCTGATAAAATGTTTCACTGTGACAAATTAAATAATAGGGAAACAATCTCCTCCTTTCACTCTATCACTGCGACAGTCTGCTACACATTACACTACCTATTCGTATTCCAGATCCTTACAGCAGTAATATACAATACGTGATGAGTGTCTCCACATATCCGTCCCTTTATCTCTTGACTACAATGATAAATAATGGTTTAACGCCAATCCTCGAGGGCGGCGACGCATCTGGCGCCACGATCACATTCGCCGGCATTCTAAGTTAACGGCGCGTTTTAACTTAATGAGACGTCAACGCGTACCTTCAATTTGTTGTGAGTGCAACTTTATTACGAGGTACGCCGCCCTCATTCGCTATCACAATAAACGTTAGCTATGGCATGCCATCAGAGATGTGCTTGAAATTAAATTATGAATATAAAATAGCCGGGAAGGGATGGGAAGGCCGGGAATTTGTTTTCTGCTAAAATTTCTTCTATTTGGACCAGTAATTTAAGCATAGGTCACTTGTCTCAATTCATCAGGTCGTTGCGGGTTGGATTGCCGCTTGTCCTAGTCTGGTTGTTAATTGTATCGCTCTCAGTCTATTATAAAGTACCCATTTCATAGTACACGCGTTGCTTAGTTAGAGACCGCACAGGTGGTGTGCAAGCCAAGCGATTATTATTTTTGGTATCGCCCTACAGTTTCGCAAACCCTAATTACGCCATGACTTGCAGTCTCAGTTTCAAAGTGTAGAATAACACCAATCTAGGCCATCAAAATTATTTAAATAAACACTTCTTAAAACAAAAAGATTACGCGTCCAAGTTTAGAAGATAATTGGGTAATAAATCTTTGGTTCCCCGGCCTATTTCAATTCGGATCGGATTATAACTCCTCTGTCTAAGGTCTAAATGGAAAACTTTTATATCCAAGACGTAGGAGTGTTAATCTTGAAAATGTATATATAGAATACTTTTTCTTCTGAGCAGCTAACAGCAGTTTTGTATGTAGTGTTATACAATTGTATAAAACCAAAAACAATAAGTGTATAAAAATGTACGGATCCATATTAAAAATGTAAACAAACATCTCTGGTTATTTTGATTAATTTTCAGACTACGTGCCTTTTACATTTCACAGACTTTATTAATCCCAGTACTTCAAAAGGTAGTTAAAGCTCTTAAATAAAAATTATTCTTGTTTTAAAAAAAGTTACTGCAATTTCATATGGGAGAACGTCCCATATGAAATGTTAAAAAAATAATTAAAACTTAAAGTGTTGTTTCATAACAAAAATAACAGTTCGTAGTTGCTACGTAGCTACGGTGGGCTACGACGTAGCTGTTTCAATGCTACGAATAGTACTACGAAAGTTTGTGATCGGTATGTGGGTAATTGGGTCTATTCCTTTTAAAGGAATAAATATTGGTATCTACATATTTCCATTGACCAACATGACATTTTACATTAATATTAATTTCAAACAACATCCATTTAACTTTTTTAAATTAAGAAACTGAACATTAATTTGGGACTTAATCTAATGATGCGTTCCATTTAGTGCTTGAATTAAAACTGAATTTTTCTCTTCCTTATTTTTTACGAAACTTGAAAAAGTAAGAAAACGAGTGCTGGAGATTTATTATTTAAAATGTCTGACTCACGAAGTTTATACGTTGTTGTATAAATCATGTTGGTTTATTTTGTTTGGTAATAGGAATTACTATTCATTTTGTAGGTTTTTAAGGCAGTGTTTGTTATCTAAAGTACAAACCTGACATATCCAAGAAGGATGAATGGTTGACGACCGCTTGGCTTAGTGGTTGAGTGGTTGCGAGTTCGATTCCCGACCAGGTAAATCTAGAAAATGGCCTTTTCATAATTTGCCCTTATATGGATGTCACTGGGATCACCTCAAATCCATTGTAAGGTATTTGAATAGGTAAATATTTAAAATTACCAAGATTGTTAGATAACATTCTCAAAATTTATTTTGATTTCAAATAAACGGGCTGTTTATTGAAATCAAAATAATTTTCTCAACTAGTCAAGAAACACCTTTAGGAAAGCAATCCACTTTTTTTTCTATGGTTGGAATGTCTGAGAACATATTCTTTTGAAGTTCATGACGTAAAATATATAATACCCAGGTATAGTAACAAAAGCGATGCCAGCGCCCCCTATTTTGCGGTGTATGTGATATAATTTAATTTAATTGAGTACAGTCGTTCACCGCGGGAATTTTAATGAGTTTGGGAAATTACCGTTTTCATACACAAAAGTTCTGGGTAGTATTTTTAACATAAAAGGGTCTCATTGAAATGTATTATTAGGATATTCTATATCCAAATGAAGAATTAATTAAGTAGACTTCAATTAATTTATTTTATACAAATGTATTCTGAATAAATTTTCTTGGTTTTATAAAATAGACTAACGTTTCAAAACGCCATACCGTTTGTTTATAAATATGTAGCAAGCGAAAAAAAGCGTAGGAATATTTACACTTTAAACACGTTTTACGGTCTCTACCGAAAACAATCTATTAATTTTTAAACCAGAAACAAACATCATCCTCAATAAGGTTCAAAAACCTCATTTTTATATATTCAATATCTAGAGAAAAAACTCTTCATCAAATAACCTAGGTACCCCTGTAACATGAAATTGCTTCAAAAGCCTTCGGTCGTGTATAAGGTCTGAAATACCTACGCTCGAGGCTCCGGGTATTCTCGTCAATCTACGATTTTAACGCTCCATTAGGTACTTAAAGAAACGTCTAGAGTCGTCCTGTCATCACGCTGTCTCATGTAGGGTTGTGACACACGCGCAATTTCGCTATTCTGGTCGAATACGCTATTGTTCAAAAACTAAATAAATATTTGGTAGTCGCAACCAAATTGCTCATAATAATGTAACAATACATTCCATTGCACAATTTAATTAGTGATTTTGGTTTAAAGTCTACTATTACTTATACTATTACTTATATAAAATTTCATAACTGCAACCTCAAAAATCTATAATACGACAAAAAATGTGATATATCGCTTTCGCATTTATTCGAAAGAACTCTAGTCTAAGTACACATACCTTAACACTCAACAAGCGAGAAACACTCGAGCCGAGATGATGTTCACGTTCGATTGGGTTCATCTGATATCTCTCCACCACTCCACCCGCTGTCTCACCACCTCCCACAGAATCACAAGATCTTATGACGTGTTCGGATTATTAAAATGTTAACTTACTATACGACGAAATTTAAAATGATTCAAGGTAATCTTTGGAGGCATCACAGATCTCAAATTTTGTGTAACGCTACAGACGCCACGGCATAACGCTACTGACGTCATCGTCCAACGCTACTGACGCCACGGCGTAACGCTACTGACGTCATCGTGTAACGCTATTGACGCCACGGTGGAACGCTACTGACGTCACGGTGTAACACTACTGACGTCACGGTGCAATTATTACCAATGTTCTATCTAACCTTCAAGCCATATTTAGTATAAAGCTTAGGGCGCCGCAGCTCTGACGTCATCGTGTAACGTGTAACGCTACGTCACAATTTGCACGGATAGAGTGCCCGGGCAGCGAGCGCACCGAACGTCTGTAAAGAAGTTTTGCTTCAATACATACCACAGTAAGAAACACTTGAAGAGTACAATGTTGACTACATTCTGAAATATCCATAGCCTATTGGTTAAAGAGACCGCCTTCGTAATTGAGAGGTTCCTGATTCGAACTCCTGCCATTGGAAATTAAACGGCTGACGATCGCCCCTTCTGGTACAAGCAGTTAGTTTAAGGTGATTACGGGACTACTACATTTATAGTAATAATTTTACAAGAAAAAATACAAACAATTGTATTTTTTGCTAATAATAACTTAAAGCACATAATATATAAGTAGTAATTGGCATGAGCAGCGATAACATTCATATAGAGCCATGACGAAATAAACTAAAACCCAGTACATGCCAATTGAACTGGGAGCCAGCGCCGGCTCGGGGATTCAGACGGTACCAGCCATGCAGAAGATCACATGAAATAATAGAAATAAACGGCAAACCGAGTTGCATCTATGAGAGGGTTCCGTTTAGAAAGACTATATAAGAACCTAAACTTAACCCGGTCAGAAATAGAAAGGCGTTCGAAAACCAGCTTATAGTTGGATGGAAAAATTAGCTATGTTATTTTCTTGGTGAGTCTTTAGTAGTAAGTACAAGACACGATCTATTTGCGAAGCGTTACATTGATGAACGTTCTATCCTACTCACACCACATGTGAGAATAAAAGTTACAGCATGCTTACTAGATGGCGATACGATTATGCTATGACTTTGTACTACGGATATTTGATAGAGCAGACTTATTAAAAGTTAGGTGAGTAAGGAGTGAAATTTGTTGCTGTCAATGATCTTTGACAACCGCTTGATGTAGTGATTCTAGCGTAGACCGTTCAGCTCACTGCACCGACTGTTTGGGAGTTCATTTCCCGCACGGGCAAATTGAGCAATGACCTTATCGTATTATGCTTCCTTACAGGCTTTACATAGTTTAGGGACCATACAGTCAGAGTGTCAGTCTGGCTACAGTTATTCTCGTCATTTTGCATTAATTTGATATAAAATGTGTCTTTACAAATGATTCAATACTTATATAAAATAAACACAATAATATCTTCTAATTAAACATTTAAATAAAAATATTTTGTCTAAATAAATTATCTACGGAACCCTAAAACGATGCGGGGCGTGGTGGTTTCGCGTTGACATCACGTAACGATGCATTGTCATTACTGAGCTCGCGTCACGTCGCCCGGGACTCGAGCCCGCCTCGCGAGTGATCAAATAAAAACAAAACTATTGATTGAAGTTTCGAATTGAAGATTTAATTAAATCTTAGTTTGATCGTTAATATGTAGCATCCTAACGAAGGAATAGTTCTCAGCGTGATTCTTAGGATCTGAGAATGTGATGGTCGCAAGCCAAACTGCTGATGTGCTTATACTGTGGTATTTATTAAAACCAAGCTTTAGGTACCTAGAAGCGGAGAAATATATGCTGGAGGCGTATCATTGACTTCTAAAACCTAGGATGAGTTGACTCTCTTCAAAATCACTTATTGTACGTGGGTATGACGTGTTCGATAATGTAAAACGACTCCAAATATTCTCGGAGTTGACTTAAGTATGTGAAATAGGTCGCGTTACGTAAAGTCTGGAGAGATAGAATTCATGTCCGCTTACCTTAGTTATTAAACTTCCAAACCGAGGTTAGATTGACAAACTGACATTTTCAGTAAGTACTCATTCATAATTTTGTACTTTGTTTACACGAAGATAATTTTTGTACAATTCTCTTCCCCATTACTATGTTTAAGGTCAATTTCCGGCCACGTCTTTCCCACAAAGATGCCCAGGTTATCTCGTCACTGTCTTCTGGATCGACCGCCAGCGAGGTGTATAAAAGTCTTTATTCCCAAACACAGGTAAGTACTGTGCCGATAAGTAATGAATGTTAACCATGAATTAACAGATCGTTCCGGTTCCGACAAGCTAATGAACTTATATTCTTTCATCTTATCTTCAATCTTGTTCACGTATCTAATCCTTGTCTTGGCATGTCCCTTGCAACGCAATCACGGACGGAACACAATGGGTTTGTCACCCTCGCCCCGTAGCGTTCCCCCCGCGCAACGCAATTAGCTACATCTGCTCCCACGTACACCTTATATTATATTTTTATTCATCCATCTGCTCGCTTATTAAGTTTGACAATACTATTATAATGAATACCCAACACTGTTGGCGTCAAATCAAGATTAAACTAAATTTGATACATTTATAACATATTATGTCTTACTCATGCGTCACGTGTATGAGAAAGACGATGATACTGTTAGTTTAGCCATGTTATATGCCAACAGGATCAGCCCCTATATCTATCTTGACTAGTATTTTAAACTCCTTATAATGTTATGACCAACTCCAATCCCAACTTATTCTCGGCTGTCCGATATCATAAAACAAATGTACAAACGCTGTCAGATCCATTCCTCGATTACTGAGAAACAAAGCATGGTTAAATCTTATTTACCGACTTTTAACTCTTAACGCAATGGCACAAGATACATTTTCGTTTGTATGAGTTACATAAGAATATATTTGCAGATACCAGTTCGTGACGTATGATATATATTGAATCGTCGAGAAAAGGTAAGTTCCCAGTTTTCGTGACGAAACTCGATTTTGGGAATTATATTAGAATTGATAAATGATTCTTCGAGTTTGCGTGGGCATTTTGATTTAAGGGACTGCTTGTAGGCTTCTAGGACCTTTTACTGAATAAAGAATAGTACCTAACTTATGCTTGCTTCACTATAAGGACATCAGAGCCACTGAAGATGACATACCTCTGTCAATACTGACTTATGTTAGTCAAGTGGACCCTATGTAGTGTAAGGTATAAAAGCTTATTTAGGTCTGACAGATGTGTGGAGCTCTATCGACTTTGGGTGTCAGTAAGTGTGTGCTGGTCCGATTTTGTCGGTGATTCTAGTATGTAAGTAAACTACATGAAAATAAGACAATCGACGGGTGGTAATGTTATTAAATGTGAAAGAATTTGTCATTTTCTCACTAACCACTAGTGAGTTGACGCCGATAATCTCAGCTCAAGACTGTAAAAAAATATCCGTCTTAAGGTGAAGGCGCCTGTCTAGCCCGCGAAATTCAAAATTTTCGAGTATTTTTATAGTTTATCCAAAATCTGAAAACATTTAAGACAACATTTTGTGATTTGCGACAAACACAGTATGCAGTGCGTTTATTAATACATTTATTTTACTCTAAATATTATCACGGTGGATATAATACTAGTAAATCACTAAATATACAAAAATTGCCAGATTATATGGATAGCTGTCGTTCTTGAAATGTTTTAGAGTAAGTTGGATGTATAAATAAATGCACTGCACAAGGTCTTTTTCGCGAATTACAAAATGTGCTTTATATTATTTTCAGATTTTCAAAAAATTCTAAAAAACCTCAAAAAATTTGAACTTCGCGGGCTAGATGGGCGCTTTAGCCTTAATAATAAAAATATCAAACAAGTTGAATGTCTGTTCACCACCGGTCTCAATCATGGGCTATAAATATTGTCCAACTATAAATATCGAGGTATATATCTACCTATATATAATAATGTCCAACTTATAGAGGGTTACGGAGATCAAGAATTCGGCTAGTAACAACAATCTTCGCATAACAAGACGATATGAAAAACGCTTCGTGCGGCAAGGGGCTGCTAATGCTGACAAATGGTTGTTTTACCCTATTTAACGACCGCATTAGGACGGCCGGCCTGCCGCGGGAATTAAGCCTGTTTTGCTCAGGCTCCGATTAATTTTGACTTTTGAACCATTATTTAGGAGTCTACAGGTCTTTGGGAGATGGTATCTTATTCATATTTTATCGGTTCTTTGAATTTTGTTAACCAATACATCGTATATTTTATTATATAAGTTGAGAATCCTGTAAGTACGTCTTGGAAGTTCTTCAACTAGCAACGGGCTGGCATTGAGGGGGAGTGTCCAGGTATGATGGCACAGGCTCGCCGACTATTATATTAGGACCAACATATCATCAGTGAAATATGGGTGCATTGCAAGACACTCCTTCAGGATATACCAGGATGGTGGTTGAAGATACTTGAAAGTAACAAAGTTAACATTAACAAATTCCATGATTTTGTATACCTAACAATAATAAGGACAGTACAGAATACCACATTCAATATAGAAGTAAATTCAATATACGAGATAGTTGTTTTAATTTCCATGACTGTACCGCAACATGTAGCAATACGACCAAAGCAATTTCGACCAAGTGTACCACTTCCCGAATAATATTTCAATGATATTAAGGCTCCACGTTGAAGGAAAAAGTAATTTCCCCACAGTCCCATTATGGGAGTCCACGAATTTCACAGCAAATTATAACAATAATAACCGAGTTTTTTTTTCAACCATTTATATTTGTCGTAACTTGTTTAAGAGCTTTCTAATGCGTTTAAGGAAATTACTTTGTGCAATAAATGTAATTAAGTGTGGGGAAGTAATCGAAAAAAGATTGTATCTGAGTAATGAAAAGGGCTCAGGACCATTAATGGTTGTATAAGGATGCAGAATAAGCCAAGTGTGTTTGCTCGAAGAGTGTTATAGAGCGATACGACATCACAAATAATAATTTTTCATTACTCATACTCTGAAAGTAGGTCTGAAGTTGCCTGAGGAGCGGGTTGAAAGTAATAATTTTCCGGCCCGGGAGAATTGCTTTCAACTGACAGCTGTCAAATTATTTAAAAAAAACTAGTTCCATTTTCACATTTCTATGGAACCGTGTTCAAACTTTTTCTACAGTCACTCAATTACAGCACGATGTAAAATTGAAAAAACATAAAGTTAAGAATTAATTAAAGAATATATATTTTTTAATGAATTAATTATAATTCAGTTTCAACAATTTCTTTGAAATAATATAGATTTGGGCAAAATATTTAAAGATGAAAATGAAAAATAATGGCTAAATAATGAAGTTGGCCGGCCAACGAAAAAAAAACAAAATGGGCGGCAATCCGATCTTTATTTTTTTTTTCGAGTTGTAGAGTATTGTTCATACTTCCTTGTATTATTTCTTTAGCCAATTCCTGTTTTTATTTTTACTTTCCTTGTATTCGTAATGAAAAGCACAGTGTTTACCTCGGGTGAAAGACTTAATATTTATAAATAACAATGTACTATTGTTATTTATAAATATTGCGCAAGACTTTAATTGATGCAAAATTGTAGCACCCAATCAAACAAGTGCATTATGAAAAATATCAACACCCAAGGCTTTTTGTATTTAGTTGTAATTTTTTTTGTATTTTAATTAAACTTTTGTATTCCCTAACCACTTAATGGCAAAGCAAATTATGTGCTTTATCTAAACTATCTTCTTAACTTTACGCATAAATAAATAAAATTAATATTAACTTTGTTTACAAAACTCTAAGTAGAGTATTTTTTCCTCAAAACCACTAAGCAATAAGTTCTTTTTTTTCCTCCACTTTCAACTAAAATTTCACAACTTAAGTGCAACACAAAACAAACTTGAGTTTAGTAACAGCCGTTAACCCTGGTCCCAAGAATGCTTAATACTTTAAGTAGTTTAGTTGAACTAGTCTGGAAACTACAGTTTGTAAGTGCATCGCTAATTTTGATTGGTTAGATTAGACTCAAAAATCAAGAATACCTGCATCAGTTTAATTGTAAAATGCTCGGCAAACATTTTATTAAGAGTTTTTTATGTAGTATGCGCAGAATGTACAGACTTTATTGTAGTCTTAAAATTAAATAAATAGTAGAATATCGCAATATTTTTGGACGGTGGCCACAGTATAAATGAAACAGTTGTCATTTTTTACCTATAAGATTACCGGCCATTTGAGGTTATATTACACATTACTGGTAATTCCAAGCCCCTCAAAATGAAATAAATGCTTGTGATAGTAGTGGCCTCACAAAATTGGTATAATGACCAGGAAGGCTATTAAACCCAGAAACTCTCGCATACTAAGACGGCCCCTCTAACCACGAGGCTTATTTAAATTATATTTGCAATATTGATGCTGAGAGCTAAGTTACCAGACTGTCAATTAATCAATGCTAATCAAAGTAAACTACAACACTCAACAGTCTAAACTAGTTTATTTAGTTAGTTATGTCTGCTACTAGAATGTCTACTACGGTTGGGCTTTTAACGAATGACTTAGATAAGTGAATGCGAGTCATATCTATGTATATTATATGTTATTTATTCAGAATTGTTAACCAGAGTATTAGAAGATTTATAATGTTGCACCAATGATACAAACATAATACACAAAGACGTAAACTTGCAAAATTTAACAAAACATAGGCAGAAGCCAGAACGGAGGACTGCGATTATTAATACATCGTAATACGGAACATACTCGCACAGAATCGCGGATGCGGATATACTGAAATGCTGAAATCCGACCACAGATTATTTATTAGTGTGTGATGTCACCATGAGGGGGATTTAGCTCTCCGCATTTGTACATCCGTTTGAATATTTGGTGTATTCAAAAGCTTTGCGTTTATTTGTATGGGTACCGCAAAAATGTTAAACATTTGAAGTGGTTACTTAGTGTTTTGAATGTATGCAAATATACTGCAATTATGTAATAAATGTGTAATTGTTTCAACGGAACTTGTGTCGGTTTTATTGTGTGTAGTAACTTTAAAGGCTTATTTAATCAAATTTCTGATCAAGCTACATTCACGTTTTAGCAAAATGCAAGTATATGTGAAAATTAAATGAACTCCGAAACGTAGTACCGTTTAAAGTCCTTTAGTTTTATTATTTAAAAGTCTATTCAGTCTACTATAAAAGGATCAGTTCAAAACGACACATTAAAAATAAAGGGTCGAGTCTGTGATATATTTTATTTTTTAATTAAAAAGGTACAATATCAGCGATTTATCACAATTTCGAATAACTCGCGTCACCCTTTGCGTTCTCTGTAATAAATTGTTTCAAATAATATCACCTCGATCGCAATTTGGCGGTTTGAATGAGATTGAACGAAATATTTTTATGTACGCGAGACAACGCGGGATGGTGCCGCACAGACACTCATCTTTTTTTTATATCCGGCCATTGGACAATCCACCTCATAAGACAAACAAAATTATTTGTTTTTTTTACTATCAATTTTTAAGATACTATAGGTATTATATATATTCAATGCGAAATGGATCTGCTATGGGCATGATTTGTAAAGGAATTAAAAGTATGTCTTAACTTTAGTTAGTTAAGTCTAGATTTAGTACAAACCCTTACATGCCACAATTATTTGCTGTAAGTACTTGAAATGTAGGTAGTGAACTAACTCCGAATTATTTGTTTATAATATTACATTTACACCATCAATACCTTAATTTCCTTCCTTCACTACCGATGATAAGGAAGAATCCACGAACATGATTAGTGAAATTAGCCGTTATAGCAGAGTCGCCCCGTTCAGTGGAATTGCAACGCGAGCGAGCTGAGCGGGAGATTACCGAGATAATCCGACTTAGCTGGCTCGCTGACGCGTGCCACCCGACTCGAGATGGAGATACTTTCGCAGTTGAAGTGTGAAAGCGATGGAATGTTTAAAATACATTCGTAGATACTTCAAGTATTTACCAAAGGAAACAGCAATACCGTAATCAAATAAAAATATATCCCGCACTTTAAAAAAAAAATTTAATGCCCGTAGGTACTATACGCGAAAGAAAGAAACACACTAACATAAACTTGCAACAACAACAGGCACATAGAATACCTATATTACCTATCATTATTATTTCGCCGCCCTCGCTCAGACACAAAATCGGGTAGGTACTTATTTAGCAAATGAGATGATAAAATAGGTAGCAAAGATACCTCTTAACATCTTGCTCTTATCCTAAAGTTTGAACTTCCGTTCTGAATGATCTTCGTTCAGTTTATTATGTGTCATAGGTAACTTGTTCGACTAAATAGGGTTACTTTTCTAAAACCACGTTGGAATTTATATTTAATTTATCATCCTTTGGAATGACATAGCTTACAGATAAATTTGGAGAACTTACACAATCTATTTTAGAATTATCAGTAGGTACGTAATATTTATCTGAAGGGATAACACATCAAAGAAAATCATTATCAATTGTGCAAGGATGTTGCTTATCACATTTGACGGCGTGTGGCAATCCTTATTGAAATATAAGCTCAGATTATATTTAAACAACTAGCTGAGCCCGCGACTTCGTCCGCCTGGAATTTAACTTAACAAAAAAGCCCGCTCCCGCGTTCTGAGCCCGCGCGACAGGACCCATTTTTTTATTTTGTTTTTCTAAAATAAAAGTAGCCTAAGTTACTGCTTATAACATCAGCTATCTACCAGTGAAAGTCGCGTCAAAATCGGTCCAGCCGTTTCGGAGATACTCTTTGAGCTCATGTGTTTTTATTTTTTTACGCGGAACCCTAATTGTTTTTCTAAATTTAAAGTAACCTAAGTTACTCCTTATAATATCAGCTATCTGCCAGTGAAAGTCCCGTCGAAATCGGTCCAGCCGTTTCGGAGATTACCCGGAACAAACACAGAGACAGACAGACAGACAGACGAAATTTTTTTAAATCGCGTTTTTGCTATAGGTGTCGTATGTACTTTCATGTGCATTTAGTGAAAAGGTGTTATTTTGATATTACAAACAGACACTCCAATTTTATTTATTTGTATAGATAACAATACATTGTAGAATTCAATGCAATGTTAGTGACGGTGTATTATTTAATAAAAAATAAGAACTGGACTTAATTTCGTTGCCTATAAATTACATACTTAAAAAAGTTTAACATGAAGTACTTCATAGCTTCACTATACTATGATATCTTCCTTATTTTTTAACGATGAATCTGAAATAAAATATATAAATTTATAATTATAACAAAATATAAAAATAATAATTAAAATGCAGTTATCATTTGTAAGTTTTAGAAACTCAATAGGTTAAAAGGACACACCATGATTTTTCACATCGTCGACCTTAGGCTCATTCCATAGCTGTCTATCACTACTTCCAAATATTAAGTAAAAGAGATTGCACGCGATGTACACCGCTGCTGATATGAAGAACACTTTACGCCATTCCAATGCGTCAGTCTAAAACAGATATAATTTGGTTAATATAAGTAAAGTAAGCAGTGGTAACCGATTGGTTTAAGCACGCGTCTTTTGGGCACCATGTTCTGGGTCCCTGCCCTGGCTTGCACCTCTGTGTTTTCGAAATCTATATGCAAATGATAATTTCTATATGATTATCACAAGATTACGGTAAAGGAAAACATCGGGAGGTAACCTGCATGTTTTAGAAAATCTAACCAATTTCCGAAAGACAGGTGAAATCCGCCAACCTGCACTGGGCCAGCGTTGTGGATTACAACCTGAATCCCCCTCATAGTAAGGGGTGGCCCGTGTTCAGGAGTGGGACGTTAAAAGGGCTAAGTTATTATTATATAAGTAAATACGGTAACAATGTTCTGACGTTACGTCTGACTACTTTAAGATTCAATTGAAATACTAATAATATACTGCATAGGAAAAAACTTCAAAGATGCTTGAAGTTATTTTAAAGAAATAATTAAATCTGTTTCAAAACTGACCTCATCTTTGATAATAGCGCCAGCTGCCAGCGGAGCTACTACGGACACTAAACTGCTGATAGAGTTGGTAATACCCATCATAGTACCAGCAAAGTTCGGGGCCATGTCTAGATGCACCAGCTAATCGAAACGAACAATAAGTATTAGAAATCTATTATAAAGGTACTTAACTAATACAGATAAAGATAATTGAAGTTCAACTCCATTGATGAATGACATGTAGATCTTTGATAAAGGATTACTTCTTTTATCAAAGATGTAGATAGCTAAACCAATGGCCAAAGCTAGGAAGATTGATAAAATCACAAAAAAACATCGTATAACAGTGCTCTTCCACGCAACAAAAATGACAATAAGAGTTACGCACACTGACAAAATGTATAATTATAGCAAAATTTGAGTAAAGTATGCTTTGCCTAATAACTGTACTTTTAAAAAACTTTTGAGAATGTTAAGTAATGTATCTATAAATTAAAATATTCTCACCAGGAATCCTGTATAAGCACCTGCATTAATACCAACCGCCAAGGTAAGCAGAATTATTGCCACAATAATGTCACCAGCCGGCGCAAAAGCCAAGCCAATTAGCGTAATGGCTGGTCCAAAATGTCCTGCAAAAAATAATTAAAATTACAGGATTTAGTTAGAAAGTAGAGGGGTTTAGTAGGCGCTAATAACGGACTGCAGACCATTGGGAGTATTTGGGGTGTATTATAAACAAATGACAGCGCAAGAAATCCATAGGATTTAAATACGTCTACTGATTGCAAAGAATATTACGCTAAGGAGAGGAAAGAAATATAGAGAAAGAATAAATAATTTAGCACGGCACGGCATGCTGCTCTCAGGAAATACTTTACTAAACAGGTTTACTTGCCTATAGAATTCGACAATTTCCTAGCAGCTGTAATTGTCAACCACTTTTTCTTCAAAATGTAGTCCGTTACAAAACCGAAGGGAAAACTCATTAGATACATAGCTATGTAGGGCAAAGCTGATATCATGCCGTTCTGAAACCAATCCAAAAGATTATAACAAGATTTATATTCCTTTGTTCCTTTAAATGGCAATAAAGCGGAAAACTGGTTAGCTAACTATACTAGCTGATTAACTGAACTCATAATTATATTTTTACTTACAGATTTGATATCAACGCCCATAACTTGTTTCATGTAGGTAGGTATTTCAGTCATCAAAGTCCAAAATCCCCAGTAGAATCCACAGCTGGCGATGATCAATGATATGAACGGCAATGAGGTCCATAATGCCTTCCACGGTGTTTTCAATTTCTATTAAAATAAATTCATGTGGAGATAAGACATTTTTAATACCTATTGATTATTCGAACTGACCAATTGTCTTAATTTATATTTTACAAAACTAAATTAATATCGAAGTTTAATCCTACCTTATGCCCACCAATATGTCCTAAAGATGTTTGTATATATAGTCTCTCTTTATCACTAATCATTCTTGAGGTTTGTGGAGTATCAGACCCTAATAAAGCGTAAGCAATGACCCAGATCACTCCAAGAGCTCCATCTACGTAGAAGATCGCTGCCCATCCCCAGTAGTCCGCTATGAACCCAGACGCCATCAGTTGTAGGGCCGTGCCCAGTTGAGCACCTAGAACAATTCATGCTTGGGAATTTAATATTATCAAGAGGACTTGTCATGGAGATTTAGAAAGTATGTGATTAAATTTTAGTGAAATTTGACATTAAATAATGACTGTATCTCTAAATGATGTTTTGTTTTTATCGTGATAAGAGTATCTTCAAGTATTCAAGATAAAAGAGCGTTTACGTTATTTTATATTATAAAAAATGTAATATTTGACAATATAAACTAATATGACGCTAAAGATAAATTTTATTCTTCCCTGTCTGATAAAATTACAAAAACATTCCTCAATATTACTAGATTGTGTTTTGCAACTTTACTTGATTCTACTTACCGGCGTATATGAAAGTGCTCATAGAACTCTTCTCCCCCAATGGAATCCACTTGCTTATGAGATGATGGATTGAGGGGTACAGAAAACCCTGGGTAACTCCTTGAATTACTCTGCAGCCACAAACAAACTTCCAACCTCCCTAAAAATATCATAAATTTGTTTTATTGAACATCTGAGGTGCAACAAAATTAAATATTAACAATCAATGGTATGTTGTATTTTATGTAAAAAAAGTTTTCCACAATTACCACAGAAACTTTGTATTTTGCTATTAGCTGAGCACGGCAAGTTGCAATATTTGAAAAGCCAGTAAAAATACATATAGCTTAGCGCTTAATATGATTATTGGCGTTACTCATATTCAGCCAAAATAACCTATTACCAAGGATGCCCATGTATTATTACGGTCCCCATTCATATCCACCGACATACTCACTAACATAGCTATCTTTACCAGCAGTAAGACCAGGAGAATATAATGTAACTTTGCAACTATGTTTAAACTGGTTTCAATTGTCTTGTGTTGGTAACATAAATCAATATTGCAACTCGTCGATTGAAATTAGGAATTGACTTGGGCGCTGCTTGCGGGGATTGGTCCACTCACTTTCCTCTTAACAACATTGTCGTTAAAAACTATTTATTTACTTAGCATGGAAGGCATCACACCAAAGCAATTATCATATTATCCACCCCTGTTTTATTAATTATTATTTTGGGTCGGCAACGATTAATTTGATGTAAGTATGAGTAGGTATGCACATCGCACTAAACTAGCTTTCTTATTTTATTTACATACCTAAATCTGAGTGAGTCATTATTTACTATTAGCTATTTAGTGGCAATGGTGTTGCCTGCTCATATTATTTCTTTATGCTGTTCCTGAGAATGTACACCATCTTTCATTCATTGAAAAGAGTAACCATTGAGTTTCTTGCCGGCTCTTCTCAGTGGAAGCAGCATTCCGAACCGGTGGTAGATTCTGACTATTCATAAATGCTTTGTTGGCTTACATGAATAAAAACAATTTTGAATTTTGACTCTTCACAATTTTATAAAATTTTATTAGTTTAGTTTTAGCCTCACTGCTAACTTAGCAGATACAATACTCACATAATAAGCTGCCAGAGGCAAGAGTAACGATACAGCAGAATTAACAGCGATGCTTGTGATCACCAGCAGCATTCCGCCGAGCCTGTTGGCCATCTCTCCGCTCGGGATTTGCAAGGTGATGTACCCCCAGAAGTAAGATGATAGGATAATACTTTGTGTCTGGATGTTCCAGTCGAAATACTGTGAAAAATAATTTTGTTTTCAGGTCTGCTCCCATATTAGTTCGGATGATTTTGAGAATCGTGGGATCGAATGTGTGGTGCTGTCAAATATGGCTATTGTGATCACTATTCCTTTCACGATTTTCAATCATAATATAGGTTCAGGTCTCCTTCACTAATTTATGTTTGTCTTCGAATATATATCTAGTTGGTAACAAGAACGTAATCCTTTAAAGCTAGACTTCTTTTGAGAAATTGATAAATTGTATCTTACATTTTCATCGCTATTGTCTGTCATGGCAACTATAGCTATGCTGATATTAACTCTCATGCCGTAAGCTATCACCACAGCAAGGAACAGCATCACCACCTGAATATGTCGTACTCCTAAGATTTCTAGAAAAAGAAATATAACAATCTTAGGACATAAGTGTTATTACAGAAAATACCACAAATTTGATACTTATATTACAAATATCATTGTTACTAATGTCCTATAGATTTGTGAATAATAATGTCTTTGCTATCAACTCACTTGGTTTCTTCACATCGCTCTCCAATTCTTTTAACGCCCCCATATTCAGAAAAATTATTCGGAAAATTATAATTAATACAAAATATATTTTAAAAATATTGTTTATAACTTATTGCAAACTTCTATGAAAAATATACGACACAAGATCTTGCACGAAGTGAGGAGTAGTTACTGATAAATTTAAGCCAAAGTTGACATTCATAAAAAACAGTAATCCCTAAAACGTGCCCGAGTGTGATGTTTACAGATAAACTATAAAGATAGATCAGAGAAGTAAATTGAACACAATAAATCTTCATCATCAGCAGCATATACCACTGGAAAGAATAATAACTAATGTCCTAAAGAATTACTGTTCATTATAGCTTGTCTTTTTTCTTCACAATAGAAGACTAGGGATTTTGTGATTTCGTTGAAGTCTCTCCAACAGTAATATCGCACGTTAATAGAAGCATTGCTGTAATGGGTGCAAATATTTCGAATCGCACGTTATACGTCAAACCAGCCTACTTGTAGATAAAAGGATAATCAAACCCACTGAACAACTAAACAATGGTGATAAAAATTTTACAGGTTGTACCTATTTTATGCCTAGTACCCGTTAATTTTCCCAATTGATTTGGCTTCACAGCTCTTGATAAAATACGAATTATAACTTGTAAAGTTAAACAAAGCCAATTCACTCGTGATAAATAATCCTTTCACAATTTTCAATAATATAGGTACAGGTCTCCTTCGCTAATTTATGTTTGTCTTCGAATATATATCTAGTTCGTAACAAGAACGTAATCCATTAAAGCTAGACTTCTTCTGAGAAATTGATAAATTTTATCTTACATTTTCATCGCTATTGTCTGTCATAGCAACTATAGCCATGCTGATGTTAACTCTCATGCCGTAAGCTATCACCACAGCAAGGAACAGCATCACCATAAACAGTTGTTTTATGTCAGTCGTTTGATAGCGCCATCTAATGACACCAATATTAAACTATTTATTTTCTTTATTTGCGCAATTTCAAGATAAAACGACTTCGTTTCTACTCCTAGATAGTACTTATTCCTAGGATTGAACTTCTTTCCCAGAACAGCGTAGCCTGATAGAAATTAGGCTCAATTTCCTGTAGTTCCTTGGAGGTCTCCTTGGGGAAGCAGCATCTCCTAAATCACTCTTTAATAATTGTCTTCTTTACATTAAAAACTAGTGGCCCGTCCCGGCTTTGCACGGGTGGACATTCACACATTCAATTTCTAAGTAGTTCTCAAAAGAACTACCTGACTTAACCTATTTTATAGATGTGCACACCCCTCTCCCATAATTCGGTGCCCGGCCACGGCGCGGCGGCGGCGGCGTTATTTTTCTATTAGTATTTGTTAGATTGACATTTTTAAATTCGTAATATCTTTTGATTGGAATGTCCTATTTAAATAATTAAAAAAGTAATCTACAGGTATGAAAATAGTCTCAAATACGAAATGATTTATTTGGATAAGGATTAATACTAAGATGGTCTGATTTGGTCGGCATTTCTATCAACTTTTAAAATGTAAAAAGTAGTTATAGGAACGTAACTATAATAGTTGGACATAATATAGTATTGTGAAGTTATATATAGTTAATAAGAAGTTATAATATTGCAGAACATTTTTTATTCTATCATCAATCGTTTTCGTAGCGCATGCGATGAAAGACATTTTATGGCATTTTTTTTACACCTTGGGTTACATTATTGAAGTTTTAGTAGGGATCCCTAACTTTTTCTAGTAATAAATATAGCCTATGTTACTCAGGGATAAAGTAGCATTCTAATCGTGAATTAATTTTTGAAATTCGTCCATTGGTTTTTGAGTTTACTCGTTACAAACATACACAAATACAAATCTTTTCCCTTTATAATATTAGTATATATGTTATGAAAATCTGAGGGTGTACTTGGTAACTTAAACATAGAAACAGTTGCCTAAAACATAGCATAGTGGAGCGCTTAGCGCAGGGTCATGTCAAGAAAATAACTGAAATGTTCTTTTGAGAAACAATATTTTATATTTACAAAATGTATAACTGATTAACAACAAACGTCCTATCCTAACAATTTTTCATTTCGTTCCTGATGCTGTTTCTGTAACAAATAAACAATTAAATCATTGGTATAAAATAATGAAAGAGTGAACCAAAAAGTACTTAATTATTAAATTTTAGGAGCATTTTCATAAGATAAGTAAAAAGCATACTCGTAAGTATAAAATAATTATAATATACTAGCTGTGCCCCGCGACTTCATCCGCGTAGTATTGGATTATTGGGTTAAAAAGTATCCTATATGTTAATCCCGGTTATAATCTATCTGTGTTCCAAATTTCATCCAAATCCGTTCAGTAGTTTTTGCGTGAAGGAGTAACAAACATACATACATACATACATACATTCATACATACATACATACATACATCCACACTCACAAACTTTCGCATTTATAATATTAGTAGGATAGTAGGATTACCAGTGTCGTTGTCGTTGACTTCAATAGGTTCGTTCCATGTCTGTTTTTTACTGGTGCCGAAGATGACGTAAAACAGATTAGCAGCAATGTATATCGCAGATGATACGTAGAACACCTGTCGCCATTGCGTCGGATTTGACTGGGAAAGATAATTCTCGATTATTTTCTTGTCGGCTCTTCTCAGTGGGCGCAGTATTCCTAACTGGTGGTAGATTACCACTGTTCCTATTAAGTGCTTTGATGGCTTACAAATTAAAAGGTTTAGTTTTTTTCCTCTAAACAATTTAAGGTGACTAATTATATCATAATGTAAAGAGATAGGTACTCTCCTCTGGATAGCAAATATACTTAGCGAATTTGTTATATTGACCTCATCCTTTAATATGGCGCCGGCGGCGAGCGGAGCAACGATCGACACGATGTTAGCGAAGAAGTTGGTGATGCCCATCATCGTGCCAGCGAAGTTTGGAGCCATATCAATGTGCACCAACTGAAGATTAACAATATTCGTAGTGTACTTATTTTTAATGTTTTTTTGTAAATTCAGACACCACGTTCTTTTGGGTGCTGATACCATGGGCGTATGCTGATACCCAACAGCTTCAACCAACAAGATGGCTTGCTACCTCAACCCGTGACGCAACGTATATGTATAGTTCGTTATCGTGTAGTCACAATGGATTTATGTATTGGGGCCTGTGGCCGCAGCTTATCTGGGAAATTCCAAAGATTTCATACCAGATATCCAGTATATTGTCCAGCGTTGAGGCCCACAACCAAGGTGAGTAGAGTGACGGCAAGCGTGACGTCACCAGCCGGTACATAGGAGAGGCCGATCAGGGCAATGGCTGGACCGAATTCACCTGTCAGCAACGGCAGAATTTAGGGTTATATGGAATTCTAGTGGTTAATGTAATTCAAACCAACCCTTTCTGGCCAAAATTTAAACAAGTCTCTACGGAGAATTAGACAATTTCATAGTTTCGAAGGTTTAAAGTTTTGTATAAATTTTAAATTAATAGCAACATAGTCTCAAAGGAATGACACAGAACGCCTTTAAAAATGCCAACGCAAAACACGCTTTTGCAAAAAGCCAGGGATGTAAGTCTAGGCGGTGACCTCCCACCTGGGGCATTACATCTAAAATGAATATCTATTGCTACTCGCTTGACGTTGCTTATTCAAATGCTGAGATCTTGAAGCAATAAAGTCTTACGTGTAGTTCTGGTAAAACGAGTTGGATCATAATTATGTCAATTAAGATTATCACGGTCTATTTTCACAATTATATTCTATGTTCTGCAAAACACATTCATTTGAAGATCTTAGATTATTATTTGAATACTCTGTGGATGTGAAAGCAATATTGCTGTCAAATAAATAAAGCAACAGGTATTGGGTATTTTTACAATAATTTGGTAGGAATAACATCTGACTAAAAACTAACCAAATGAGTTAGATAGTTTTCTACATGTAGTGATGCTCAGCCATTTCTTCTTCAGGACATAATCCGATAGGAATCCGAAGGGAAAACTGAGCAGGTACATCGCCAAGTAAGGCAACGCTGACATCATGCCGTTCTGGAGACAGATACACAGAAATCAATAATGATGGAGATACATTTTCTATTATAAGGGCCATTTTAACAAATTACCTAATTATCAGAAGCCCTAAAATTAAAACAGCCTACAAGGAAGTAGTTCCATTACAAATTAACCTCTATTCGAACTTCGTTATTTTACTTGTTATAGTTGTGATACGCCTTTCGCCTTCCGTCGTGTTTGTTTATGGGTTTATTGATTCTTCAAAGTGAAAATTTTACTATGAGCTTCGATTCTCTGTTTTAATAACTTTCAACTGAGCTGAAATGTATCATCTAGTTTTAACATATGAGACATACTTCAACTGGTCCCCAGCTAACTCGTCTGTTTATTGGATGTAAATAACTTATTCATCAGATCTTAAAGTAGCATTACCGCTTTGATATCAACTCCTAGCACTTGCTTCATGTACGAAGGTATCTCCGTCATGAGCGTCCAGAAGCCCCAGTTGTGTCCGCAGTGCGCCACGATCAGGGAAATGAACGGCAGCGACGTCCATATTGCTTTCCATGGTGTTTGCAATTTCTGAAATTAATACATAAAGCTCAATACTAACTTTACTATACATTTTGGGTCTAGTATGTAGATGAACAAATTATGGTGGAGCGAAGCTGTATGCACTGACTACAGCTTATATACGGACTGGTACGACCGAGGTAGTATCAATCTCTCACAGTAGTAAGAAGCTATTATAGCTGTGTTTCGTACGATGAGTGAGAGAACCGGAAGCAAAAAAAAAATTTAAATTATTCTAAAATATTTGACTTCATCAGGCCTCAGGCCGGGTAAGGTTATACCTATTAATTATTGTAGAAACTTTAGGTACCTTCTGTTGTCCAACTTGCCCCAAAGACGTCTGTATATACAGCCTCTCTTCCGCGCTAATCATCTTCGAGTTCTGAGGAGAGGCAGACCCAAGGAACACGTAGAATACTGTCCAGATTGCACCCAAGGTACCGTTTACGTAGAAGATCACTGGCCAGCCCCAGTAGTCTGCTATGAAACCTGAGATCATCAGTTGAAGAGCTGTTCCGAGTTGAGCACCTGCAGAAAAAAATACCATTGAAGCCAATGTGGTATAAATAAGCCAATATTTGCCTACGGCAATTTACGCAAAACGACCATGTTGCAAATATAATATAAAATGGAATACCTATCTGAATTTTTTATAAGCATTGTTTTCATGATAATATACCTACTGCCAATCTATATAAAATAATGGACCTCGTAAACAACGGAATGAAATAACAATTTTACTACCCCATAGATATTTTTTATGTCACATTGCACTTAACGGTCATTGCGTTTGCTGCTGTTAAGGAAATGTGTCAGAATATTAAATTTAACCTCGCAACTTGTATAGTCGTAATTAACAACCATTATTTAAATGTAATCTTCAAGATTATGTATTATAATCCTCAACTTTGTTGAAATCTTGTTAAAAGTTAAACATCTTTGCACTAAGCAAATTGCTCAGTTAGTAAATATACTTTGATACGAAATTGTTTATCCGTTCTTCTAATTTAAAGAGGCGGTAAATACAAATTCTAATCTAAAACACAAACAATATGCACTATTTTTTGGTTCCGGACCTTAAAAGGAAAAAACGGGACCCTTATAGGATCACTTTGTTGTCCGTCTGTCTGTCTGTCTGTCAAGACCCTTTTTCTCAGAAACCGATAGAGATATCAACTTGAAATTAATAATATCAAATATCAAACGCTATGGTCCCTCGTAGGTGTAAAAAATTAGGATTCTAAGACAACGCAATCAAAAGATACGGCCATTTATTATACGGCCGCATATTATAATAGTTTTTGCCAATTTACTTTTCAAAAGAAATCAACGCACAGCCCTAACCGCTGGTGTTAGAATAATGACATTTTGATTGTAGGTACCTTTTATACTGTAAATATCCACTAAGGAAGGATTTTGTAAAATTCCACCCCTAAATGTATAAAATAGGGGGTTAAAGTTTGTATGGGTAAAAAAAAATCTCTTTGAAAACCAGTTCGTATTGAGGTCCCGAATATGTTTAAGCTGAAAACGTGGCTTTAGGTAGATCTTTTAGGTAAATCTTGAAAAACTGTGTAGAAAATCTAGAAAAAATTAGGACACTAGCACATGACACGAAATTGCAATCAAAATTATAACAGGAGAAATGGGCTCACTAAACCACGAGCTACAGCCGACCAAGTAAAAGTTAAGTTAATTCCCCGTCGTTTCTGAATAAACTCAATACTGAGATTCAAAAATCAACCCGAATACAACTTTGTTTCTTGTGTTTCATTACTTTGGTTATAGATTCGCTAATCTTCGCTATTGAAATGGACCCGGAAGCCTTCACTGTGCATGTTCTGACGTGCACATGTCCGGTTTTTTCTTCAACTAAGTATTTTTCTTCTAAGATGTTTTGATCTCGGCTATAACTCCTTCCATTTAAACTACACGGTAAAAGTATCAAAGTATTGTGCACAGACAATTTTCAAAACACATCTTACTCGCCTCTACTAAAGCTCAAGGCCAAAGGTCCTCGATTTCCGCATAACACACGTACCTCCGTATATTAGGGTCCCCAATCGGCTCTTTTCCTCCAACGGAACCCATTTGCCGATGAGATTGTGCATTGAAGGGTAGAGGCAACCTTGAGAAAGACCCTGAATTACTCGACACGCGCATATTAGTCTCCAACCACCCTGAAAATAATGTTTAATTACACTTTGTAAATAAATCCGCTTTGAGAGGCAAAAAGGGTTTTGTGTAATATGGCATAACTTACATAGTATGCTCCAACGGGCACAAGCAAGGACGCAACGGAATTGATAGCTATACACATTGTGATAAGGACCATGCCTCCGAACCTCGCCGCCATCTCTCCACTGGGAATCTGCAGCACTATGTAACCCCAGAAGAACGAAGACAGGATGACGCTCTGGGTCTGCATGCTCCAATCGAAAGCCTGTAAATAAATGAGTTTAAGAAACTGCATTCTTCAGTGTTCTATAAACTTAGTATACCTAATTAGTAGGCATCTCTGGTAATACGCTATCTATACAAATAAATAAAATTGGAGTGTCTGTTTTTAATATCATAATAACACCTTTTCACTAAATGCATATGAAAGTAAATAAGGTACTTATAACAAAAACGCGTTTTTACTTATTTTTTGTCCGCCTGTCTGCTGTCTGTCTGTATGTTTGTTCCGGGTAATCTCCGAAACGGCTGGACCGACATTGACGGGATTTTCACTGACAGATAGCTGATGTTATAAGTAGCAACTTAAGTAGCTGCTTTTATTTTAGAAAAACAAAAAAAAACGCGCGCTCAGAACGCGCGAGCGGGCTTTTGCAATAGGTAGGTTATAAAACACGAAACATCGACTCGCAAAAAAGGAAAATGAGATTAAACTTAGCATAGATATTTCTTTATTAACTTTATTCTTTATTAACATAATTATTAACTTTTCGTAAACTCTGCGAACTGAACGAACATGTTTCGTAAATATTTTTTTTAAAGTTAAATTCCACGCGGACGAAGTAGCGGGCACAGCTAGTATAAGAATACTGGGACTACTGAAACCAAGCTCACACAAAGAGCATGTAGTTTTGAAACCTTTTAACCCTATTCAATCTCATTTGGGGTTACTTATTGTTTAGATATATGCGAAGGAAGCCACGGGAATTTTAATATTATGAAAATAATATTTATACTCGCTGACACACACTGCAGCCATAAACAAAAAATGTTTTGAAACCTTCGAGAAATAATTGACAGCCACTGGCTATAGTGGCAATTGTTTGTCTTATCTTGGTAATTCTCATGGAATTTGTTCTCATACACAAATCCGAATGACATAAGTAGCTACATTTTTTATTCGTGATGTCTTTGCAAATAAACTAAGGATAATTGATGGAATCGGGCATTATACTCGTAGTAAATATACAGGCTTTGATTTCTCCTTGTAATATTATTTCTCGTAACAAGATAATCGATAATCTACTTTAGTGATCTTAATTAAATATTGAACTCATTGTCGTACTATAAAGGACACGCAAGATTAACTTGACCTAAAGATAAACAATAACAGGTCCTAAGTGAACAGAAAACAATAATTCCTCACTTATAAATTCCTGTCTTGTATTTACCTTTGAAACATCATAATATCTTGCAATTTCAGAATAACTCGCTGAACATTATTTATTGCAACAGATTAATTATATGTTGAGTTTAAATATATTACTTTACGTCTTATGGTCTGTGCTTTTCTCAAAATTTACAGGTGGTATCACATGACCAAAGTGAAATAAATACATCCCTACCATCAGGATCATCAGCTATCCTTTTTCATCGTGACGTAAGGATTTTTGAAACTTAGCCAAAATCGGTCGGTATCATTCAAATGATGAGATTAAAGATAAGGATACTAACATGTTTTTATTAGGATTCGTAACTGATTTTAATCAATGATAATGTCTCTCAAGGTTTCCGTACTCTGGTTTCACGTGTGTCCACTGTTATGTTGTTATATAGTTGCAATATATAAAAGTATGAATAGGATAAAATGTCGACCAAAACAGTTGTCAAAACATATTTTACAGTTCTTGAAGATAGTGTCAGTAATTTGATGTATATATCAGTAAGATAAAAGTCCTCATAATCATTATTAAGGAGTAGAATGTATATACTAAACAAAATATAAAATAAAACCTATGTTATATTATGATGGAGCTTTGTTACGCAAACCTATAAAATTCCCGTAAATAGTAGTGTCATCATTTATGATTGTGTAGCTCATTAAATTTACATAAAACGTGACAGTAACACAAAACATAACTACACAGATTTGTTCAACATTGTTTAGTGTAATAACATCCTTATCATCCTATATTTTCTACACATTTAAAATTATTTGTACCACCAAATTCACTTACCTACTTCCTACTAATATTATAAATGCGAAAGTTTGTGAGTGTGGATGTATGTATGTATGTATGTATGTATGTATGTATGTTTGTTACTCCTTCACGCAAAAACTACTGAACGAATTTGGATGAAATTTGGAACACAGATAGATTATAACCGGGATTAACATATAGGATACTTTTTAACCCAATAATCCAATACTACGCGGATGAAGTCGCGGGGCACAGCTAGTAAATAATAATTGAGTATATTTTTCATAAATAAATCTATAGCCATTGCTTATTTTAATTATTATTTGACAATCTTTGATCGTGTCAACGACTTCAGTTTTGACCTGCTAATTAAACAAGGTATAGGTTTCACTTGATGTTTTTTTATTGTTATCTCGTGCCTCAATATCAGTGGTGTAATAATTACGTATTTGTGCCATTTACCGTAGAAACCTTAGGCCCATGGAGTCAAAGTGCAAAAAAAAACATTAGTGTTTTAATCCCCAGATTGATTGCCTCCTCAGGTGACAAGAGAGCTGGCTCTTTCCTCGTTCAAAAAATCAGCCTATCGATTCAACGAGGAAATGCAGCCAGAATTCTTGGCACCATCCCACGCGGGCAGGGTCTATTTTAATGTATTTTTATTTTATTTTTTAAATTGTTTCTGTTCATTATAGATTATTTTAGTAGATATTACTCATATATAATAAATAAATTTAAGTGTAATAAGATCAATCGAATAGATATTAATTGAGCATTGTAGCAATTTATATTAAACCATTGTCAAACAATATCATAGCATTCACAATTACTTGTATCGGGTGTAGGAACTTATTATCTTATGTTATCAACTGTTTAATGATCGCTTGTCCTTGGCCAACTACTGGGTCCAACTATACCTAAAGGTTTTCGAGGTGACCTCACAAGTACAAAACAAATCATCGAAATCAGTCAAGCCGTTACAAGCATCGTAAATATGATATGAGATCTGATGACACCTTCTTCTATGCCTACAGCTTCGAGTCCGATATCTGATCCATCTGACGCGTTATCAGCGAATATGCGATCCTACGCCCCGTCACATCTGCTCTTATCATCTAGATCTACGTGCTTCAGTATACATCAATACTACGCATGTATTCGCGTGATCGAGATCTCATCAATCATTTATTTTTTATCAGCGATAGTGGGATTTTTGTAAATAATAAACTGAACATTACCAACTGTGAATACCCATGTAATAATATCTACAGGCAAAGGGAACTTCAAGAGAAAACTATCATTGGTGTTGAACTCTTAAAAACTACTAGGTACGATTGAAATGAATTCTAGACAAAAAGCTGCAGCTTCATTATCAATTTCAATTTAGTAGCTTCTAGGACGTAAAGGTTCAATTTTAGAAAATTTGCAGTGAATTTCTAATTCCAGCGTTCTTTTGAAATCTTTGGAACACCTTTTATGATATTTGATATTATGATTCATTAATTGAAATAAAACTATTTTTCGGATTTTATCGCGTTTATTAACTTTATGTTCCCGACGTTTCGGTTGCTTTACAGCAGCCATGGTCACGGGGGGACTGAGGTGTTAGACGTCCTGATGTTATAGTTAGTAACTGGGTACCCTCATATTTAGTTGTTGTTGTGAATGTGGGCTCTCCTACATAGGGCAAACTAAAAGATCAGTAAAAACCCGCGTAAAAGAACATATAGCTGACGTGAAACACCGGCGCTCCACGAAGTCTGCAATCTGTGAACATGTACAGGACCGCACCCGCCATTATATCAGATTTGATAAACCACAGATCCTCGCAAAAGAACACCGATTCCGACCAAGGATGATACGTGAGGCCATTGAAATTAAAAAACATCCTAATTTCAATAGGGAAGATGGCTGGGTGCTACCACCAACTTGGGATCCAGTAATTAATATAATTAAATCCAAAACCAAGTGTACCATTGCAAGACCTCGAGACACTGTGAGCACTTTCTGCGTGGATCGGACCGCAAACAACAACTAAAAATGAGGGTACCCAGTTACTAACTATAACATCAGGACGTCTAACACCTCAGTCCCCCCGTGACCATGGCTGCTGTAAAGCAACCGAAACGTCGGGAACATAAAGTTAATAAACGCGATAAAATCCGAAAAATAGTTTTATTTCAATGTGTAGTATTCGCGTAAATATAAGAAAACAATATGATTCATTAAATCATCAAATATCATGTCCAATCATCGCGTATAATATCCAGCTTACATTTTCATCTGTAGTATCCGTCATGGCGACTATGGCCATGCTCATGTTGACCCTCATCATGAAGCAGAACAGCATGGCGAAGAACAGCAGCACAACCTGCACGTGCCGGATGCCCAGCAGCGGCCCTGAAAGGACAGGCTTCAAAGTCTTTGCAAAGAAACATAATATCACCGCACTACTTAATAGGTCACACAAAGAAGCCGACACTGTTTTATCTACATAAAGGTTCATTTTTGACAGATAATAGCTGTCCTTGACGTTCAGATATAGTTAAATGTACCATTGTAAATCCGATTACTAATTAACGCGATGTTGAAGAGATTGAGGAAGACTGTCTGAACCATCAACTGTCAATTTCACTCACTGCACGACAAAAAATCTTGGATATTTTCTAATGCGTAGCAACAAGTAGATGAATGCCATTTAAAATATGTTGCGTTATATTGAATACTTTCAAGATGCCTTATGTATAATGTAATAATAATGCGGTGACTAGGTATTATTTTGTTTGAGGAAATCTCAGCGAACTAAAGGTTTGAGATGACGCGGTGAGTGGGCAGGCCGCGGATTTGAAAGTACCATGTCACCATCGTCGGTCGTTGCTTACTGGATGTTGCCTCATGTCAATGTCATTTATGAGTTGTATGAAAAATTTGTTCGTATCATTTTACTTTAAAACCTTAAATACCTAGTAAACGCACAATGTTATTATTTAATGAGCATTATGTGGGCTACTGTGCCTACTGTATTCAAATATGTTACCAAAATATTTCGTATTATTTTAAGGATCTCTTTGTTTCAGCATTGCGACTTCTAATTAAGTCTTGTATACATTTTAATTATTCATAAAAATTTACAATTCCAAGTAGCTTTTATAAGGAAGTTCAAATCAAAATAATGAAAAAATATGTACATATTCTATTTTTTTCAAGATATTCTCCGACAACACATTGATTGCTAAGCTTCTTTTGATCAAACACTAATAACTCATTAGTACGTAGTGTACACATTGCGACCATTTGATTATCTGCGTCGGGGGCGGTAATGCGAACATAACCGGTCGTCAGCTGTTCACCAACTGTAGCAACTACTTAGAAATCCCGCAACGTAAGTGCTATGGGTTTTCTATAGTTTTGCGCAGAATCATTCATAACTACCTGATTTGTTTCTCCAAGTGTCTAATAATTGACTTTATTGATCGAGAAAAATGAGATAAATATTTTGATTTAGGGAGAACTCATTCATACCCTTTTTTAAGATCATAAAATATTTGATGTTTTTCAATACCCGATTATGTATTATAAGGACTTATTTTTCTCTTTCATTTTCAACTCAGGATGGGAAAATTCCCCTCACTGTTATAAAAAGTCAGATCTTTGAACATTTTCCTCAAGATAGCTCGCGGCTATATTGATCCAACTAAGAGTTTTTCCTGATAAGACAAGAAAACCGATGAGTACACGTATTTGTTTTGATAACACTCAATCACCCCCAGTACAGCAAAAAGAAATAACTTACGTAACTTAACTTCAATAATAATGTTACTTTTTTCCTGAAAACTAACTAAAAGCATTAGTAAAATAAAATTGTATTTAGTTATAACTGTGCAGCAAAATATGATTCAAGTATTTGGGTATACAAATAACATTTGATATTGATATTATGCTAGATGTATATAGATATTGTTAGATGTGTGAGCCAGTTAAGAAAATATCCGAAGTATGCAGATATTGTTATTAGCTCATCTGCTTGTATCAAGCGTAATAAAAAAAATATTGAGAGATGAATCGTGATTAAGGGTATTTATATTTTATGATGGGTACTCATGTAAGGGATATTATCTCCTGTATGCTGAGCATCTCTTCTCACTACACATTTAAATGTTTCTTATGTTCAAATCTCTTCTAGTGGTGAACCTATCTGTGATCTTAACTAAACATTTTCACCGATCTCCAAGTTTACATGGAACAGAGTTCTAAAATATGGGTAATCAAGTTCAAAATTATATGTTTAATCCATTTCATGACAATATCGAACAATAGGATCGTTAATATTATTTTACGTTTAATTACGGTCTTGAAATAGTTTGAACTTTATTCCTCAGTTTTAAAGTATTTATTATTTTGTATATATAAATTAAATTGAAACATGAATAACGAATGCCACTAGCTTGACAGTAGACTCGGATGGTGCTAGTACCGAAGGGTTGTAATAAACCTAGGTGACCCGATCTGCGTGGGATTCTGTGTCAGCACTTAGCTAAGCGGGTAAAGTGCCAAGTACGAGGCGTCCACTCAACATGCCCCGGTTTTTGAAGGTTTTGGTGTAAGCGTGTAATACAGGTTTCACTGTATTAGATTTGGGTATTACGCTTAACTAAATAACCGTAACTAATATTAAATGAAAAACAATTTACTCACTTGGTTTTTTCACAGCACATTCCTCTCCACTCATGTTTGTAATTAACGCTATAGATTATACACAAAAACTGTTTTTTATTAGTTTATGAAAATAATATTGGCATGAATTTTAAATCATAAAATTTAATTTCAAACTTGAATCGAACGCGAGGCGCACCGGTGCGCAGCGTAGTGCCTGCGCGCGCGCAGGTTGTATGTAACCAATAAGTAGTTCTATATCTTGATCAGAGGTCGGCAGTGGCAAGCCTATCAATGTCACGGTCTTGTAACCATTGTATTATGCAATTGAATCAATACTCTATGCCTATTGTTTGTAAAACTATGTTAGCAATTTAATTCTTATGGCGTCAGGCATTCGTCATATTAAGTGGGAAGAATCATTAGATAACCGCATTGGACTTCACCCTTCAAATATTAAACCAAAGAAAAAACAGCGCAATAATCTTCCGTGCTAGTCTATATAAGTTATTTATTCTAATAATATACCAAAAATTACCATAGATGACATAAGTATACATCTGTTTAACCAACAAATGATACTAGGTATTTTGTCTAAACCTTCGTTTAAAACTAATTAGTGAAACATAGACTTCTAGATAAAACTGGTTTTAATTTTCAAATAACTTTATTTAAACCACCTTGCCCGATTTATTTTCTTGTTTTTCGTCTGTAACATAAAAACATACACTATAATGAGATAATTAAGTCGAATCCATCGGTTAACCGATGGGTTCACAACAAATTATACAATTATTTACATAACAGTCCTGTTCATTTTTACAGTTCTGAGTTGCAAGGAATGTTGCAAGATTATCACGAAATTCCAATTATACCGATGTTGGTTTTATTGTAAACCTCTAAAAACAATTTATTTGCAAGGAAATTAACAAACTCTTATATATTATATTCCAATCAGTAAATGGGATTTGAATCTCTATAACTTCCATTTTTTTTTATTCACGCCCACCGCTTTTGCAACTAATTTTTAAAGAATCAGGAACTCATGATTTAATCTCTGCATATTTTAAAATAACCTTACCACAATCATTTACAGCCGCAGGTGTATTCCATTCCTGAGTCACACTCGTCCAAAGTATAACGTAGATAATACTGCCAATTATGTGTAAAACACATTATGTAGTATACTGCATACGATATGTAAAACACATTGCACAATTCATTTGGCTCCATCTTAAATAGAAGATAAATTGAGCTCAAAGCAATTATTTGATAAACCTAATCAAATTTGGTGAATAGCCGTAGCAATTTCTCTTCTTCTTTAAGTGTGGCACTTCATTAATTCATTCATACATTACTGGAGGTTTGAAAGGAGCTCCTTTAACTCTCTTTTGTTAAGAGCCAGTCTAAATAGTTATTCGACCGACATGCCTATCTTACTACCAACCACTACATGCCCTATAGTTTATTTCAAAAAACGTAGCCCCTGATTGTGACACGAAAAGCAAAGTGGGACACATCGACTGTCTCATTCTTTCCTATAAATAAATTAAGTCAAAGCGACTCAGTAAAACATAGTCATTGTCATAAAATCTCTTCTGGCTCGTGTCCTGTAGACTTTGGTTACGTATAATGTAATTAAACTTACATAATCTTGCAGAATTTCTCCAGCTACCAGAGGCTCGATGAACGATGTGGCGTTGGCAGCACTGTTACTGCTACCAAGCAAGGGTTCGTAGTGAGGAGACATGTCTAGGTGCACAAACTATTAATTAGTTATATTTGTATATACTTTTATTTTCTATCTTTTTATAGCTTGATTTGAGATGAGAGGCAATAAGCATCTGCTTACATTCGTGGATAAAGTCTGCAAATAAGACGAGAGATATTCGGGACCGCGGTTCTCAAAAAAAACAATACACATGAATTGAGAACCTCTTCCTTTTTGAAGTCGGTTGAAAAGTAGTACGATATCCATTAATCCACACTGAGCTATTACGTGGTAGACTATGACCCAGTCTTGCTCGCATTGAGTAGAGGCTAGTGCCTAACAGTGGTATTGGAGATGAGTGATGTTATAATAGTGTCATATACTTAATACCTTATGTCCAGTAGCGACATCTGTCATCTGGAGCACGTAACGCTCATAATTTCTAACCTACCCGGGAATCAGGGAGCGTTCTTGGAGTGATCCGATTTCTTCTCGAACCAGAACAATGTTTTAAAGCTGTATCATTTGTCTGAGTAATCTGCTATTCAAAAGATTTAAACCAACCAACGCAATGGTTGGTTTTGAAATTATTATGTGATAAATTTCAAAGGGATTTTTCTCTCACAAACAAAAAACCGACAAAGTAAGAGATACAGGTCCTTAGGTATGACAGAATACATGAGATAAGTTTGACTTATCGCGGAGTGCCGCGGTAGAGTGCTCAGCCTACAAATAGCGGTACATAGATTGTATGACTATGGTGATCACCTGCAACGATTGATAACTTGTTCCCAATATCGCCGTCCTTTACTGGTTTCCTTAACACTTTGACTAAAATACATTATGCATGTGACCTCACAAGGTTCGGGGTTTCTCCGTTTAATATTATAACTTTTTCCTCGTTCAATTTTTGTTACAACATCTACCGACCTTGTTCCTTATTTAATCCGTGCAGAATTCAAAAGTCATTTTTTCACAAGAGTTTCCTAACTATGGAACTTACAAACCAATTAACAGATTTCATCAATAATAATGACAGAGAGAGTATGCTCCTCGGAAACGATACGATTAGGCACTGAATTAAAGTACAACGTTTCAATTTACTCGAGTTATACTGACCCATTGGATTATACAGTTTCCTGGCAACAGTAATGCTGAGCCACTTCTTATTCGGCAAGTCATCGGACAAGTAGCCGAAGGGAGAGCTCAGTATGTACACTGCTAAGTACGGAAGTGCTGACATCATGCCATTCTGTGGAGGAAAACTGATGAATTGAATCTTAACAAGGTGTGTTAGAATAACAGGGTTGCTGATATGTAATTGCTCGATGAAGACAGACTGTACGCAACTAGTTTCTCAGTAACAGGACTACGCTCGTATTTATAAACAATACTTGTCTAAATAAGGGACTAACTCAATAGAAAGTTTGACATTTCAATGGGCTGTGCATTCGCACGCACTGTGAGACCTCACAGTAATGTTTGTAACTATGGGCGTTACATTATTTGGCGTAACTTTTCTATTGCAGTCTGAGAACACACCAATAAAATGTAATTAAATAGAAGTGTACACTGCATTGACAAGAGGGGCTACTTAAATTTAATAAATAGAACCTTCTTGATGCTCTGTGGATATTGAAAACCTAAATTGCATATACTTAGAGCTCACAGAGTTAAGTATAAGTTATTTAAGAGTCTGTGTTAGAGTTCAAACTTATGCAGTATCTTTAAGCCTAATATGATTTAGTTAAACGCAGAGACTTGACAGTTATCGTTTCGATGACAACTATGTGGACCATATATCACCATTATAACTTCCTTGCCTATCAATAATGTAATGGTAAGAAGGGTCCGCGGGGTGCGGACAGTTTTGACTACTTATTGTGTGACCAGTTTGCAAATTTACTATGAAAGTACCAACATACAGTTTCTTTACGGAAACCTTATATTAGTATTAGAATTTATTAGATACTTTCTTGTTTTTACTTAACTTTACTGAAACAACTTTTCGTATAAAAAAATAACTTTCCATTTTCTCATACTACAAATTGTTTGCGTTGTAAAAATTCATTTTTTTCCTTAAAAGTTGGTATTTCTTGTCTTGGAAATCAAATATTACGATTTTAATAGTTAGTCTTCACTGAAAACCGAATTTATACATTAATATAGACGACAATATGACACTTTTAGTAATTTTACACAGATTGGCAGATGACACAGTTTGTAGAATTGTCGAACCACTAATCATTAGTCAAGTTTTTGTGATCTAAAACTCGATAATACTATAAACAATAGGCGCAAATATGTATTAAGTAATATCGATAGTACAGCATTGAGAGCAATGGTGGTGGTCCCCGATCGCCATCTGCTGCCATCACGCCGACGGGAATCTGCAGGATGAAGTACTCCAAAAGAACGAAGGAAGGATCAGTCTCTGAGGCCGCAGGCTGCAATCAAATCACTGCAATACAAAAAAGTAAAAACAAGTACCTAATAGAAGAATACCTCCTCTTGCAAGTCTTATTATGATAGATTGCTTCTATTAAAGATATTATAGAGGTTTATCAACGCCTGCGCTAAAATAATATCAACGTTTAACAAGGGAAATATAAATAACTATTTATTTCAGAAATGTAATGGAGCATTTAGAATAGACTCGTTCCCTACAGAAGGTACCTAATTCCATGCCTATTACTCATTGCCTATTTATTTTTACTGAAAATTGATAGACATAAAATAATAGTCATGAAAAGCTCATAATTGTTATGGAAATATATTCAATATCTTATATTTCTCATCAGCATCATCTATCATGGTGACTATTGCTCTGCTAGTGTTGACGATATCATCACGTAGCCCAACACCAGCGCAAAAAATCATAAATGTCCATAAGTACATGACGAACACCAAACAACGGTGCTTTTGAAATTTCTCTGAAGGAATCTAACAAAATGAAATCATTCCTAGTCCATTAATTATTTTTAACCTCAAACACAGAGCTTCCATAATGAGAGATGGTACCTCTCACAAAACTCTTTGCCAAAATATAGGCGTAAACTAGTTATTAAATTTGCGTTTTATAAGATAAGTTAGAGACCTGGAATCCCAACCCACGCCTTCTCTTCCACCACTCTAACCTCCTCCCCCTCAATGCCATTAGTATTGCAAGTGTAGTTGTGTCTTGTGTGTTTATTTGGCGACTTCGTTTTATAAATAAAGAAAGATTTATAGCCTGAATGCCCCAACCATAAGAGAGGCGTAATTTCATTCGGACAATAAAAATGCTTCACAGATTTTTTTGTGACAGTTTTATTATCCACTTTTCATTAATTTTACAGTAATTTTGCTTCAGTTACCGTAGCATGTCTATAATACATAACTTGCCAAATAGCTCTCCATTGTTCATGAATAAATATTTTTTTATACTACTTGAAAGCAATACACAACTAAAACAATGAAATAATGTTGCTTCGTGAATATAATCTTAATTAACTGATATTTTACATAAATTTAAAATTAATATTACCGTGAAGAATATAACAGAATCGAATACCCACAAATATACATACAAATTTCGGAATTAGTCTTTCCGTAATTTTCCCTGGTATTTGTGTAACTGGAATAGCCCCCAGTCCATTGTACGGTACCCATAGTACAAGCGTTGCTTAGTTTGGGACCATACAGTAGGTGTTTTCGTCTGGCGATATCAGTTCAACTTCATTTATATTTTAGGCGACAAGGAACAAGCAACACATCTCAACTCCCTTACACTGGTAGAGCCACTTGACTACAGCTCGCCTGTCTCGACCGCGGTAGTACCTCCCTTTCACGGAGGATCGACGTAAAGTAATTGTTGTCTCTGAGGTGAGGTGTTGGTTATGCTCACTTAAATGTCCTTGTTTGCGGTGGCTTTGTGAAGCGGGTCACCCTCTTCCCTCTATTATGGTTGAGGAGAGTGATGCCGCTTTTCAAGTCATGCTCGTGCGCGGGAGCTGCTTGCGGGGATTGGTCCACTCACTTTCCTCTTAACAACATTGTCGTTAAATACTATTTATTTACTTAGCATGGAAGGCATCACACCAAAGCAATTATCATATTATCCACCCCTGTTTTATTAATTATTATTTTGGTTCGTAAACGTTTAATTTGATGTAAGTATGAGTAGGTATGCACATCACACTAAACTAGCTTTCTCATTTTATTTACATACCTAAATCTGAGTGAGATTTGATTATTATTTACTACTAGCTGAGCCCGCGACTTCGTCCGCGTGGAATTTAACTTAACAAAAAAGCCCGCTCCCGCGTTCTGAGCCCGCACGACAGAACCCATTTTTTCATTTTTTAAATTTTGTTTTTCTAAAATAAAAGAAGCCTTAGTTACTCCTTATAACATCAGCTATATGCCAGTGAAAGTCCCGTCAAAATCGGTCCAGCCGTTTTGGAGAATACCCGGAACAAACATACAGACAGACAGACGAAAAAAAATAATTATGCGTTTTTGTTATTAGTACCGTATGTACTTTCATAATAATATGCATTTAGTGAAAACGTGGTATTTTGATATTACAAACAGACACTCCAATTTTATTTATTTGTATAGATTTTATTCCAAACTTGTTTATTATCAATGTTAAACGTCACGTTTTAATACTGATGTGATATCAGTGCATCTCTCTCTGTGACATATTGACACAATCTTGCTCGTTAACAGTTAAATAATCTTCGTTGAGATTCATCCAGGTCGCTATGGGAGATAAAATCAATGATAGGATTAGATATGGAGATATCATATATATCTAGCAATTATTATGTCCTGGTTCAATGTATTTTGCAACTTAGAAATTTGAAAAATAAATAAGTAATAGGCCTTATTTTGGCATTGTTCTAGGAGAATATCTAGGTAAAACTACGGCACTGAACTCAAAAAGGATGGCCTTGAAAAGGCATTAGGATTTGGAAAGAGGCCTCAATGTGATCATTCTATTTGTATTATTGTCACGGAACGTAGCATTCAAAAAAAGGAAACCCTGTCTTGCAACCGCACGCCAGGTTAATAAAGCTTTGTTAATAAAGCATGCCACGTAAAATTTGGCTGTTGGAAAATCCACCCAGAAGTAAATGATGTAACTAAATTTGAATACCAGAAATCCAGCAAATAGGTCCAATCGAAGATATTAAATAATACACCCCAATAATTGTAGTGGAGGATTTTATTCACTAGGTACCTATGTCAGTTACATTTATAATATTATACAGTCTCATTGGATTTCGTCGCCGATGGTACATCTGTAAAAAAGAATGAATATCATTTATCAATTCAATAAATCATTCTCTAATTAGTATATTCACTAATTAAAGTACATTGTAACAATAGTGGTTTCTTGTACTATTGGAATAATAGGTTAATTGTGGACCTTTAGGATTCATTATACATTCTATTATAACTTCATTTATTGGTCGCTATTACACCACACAAGTTTCTACAACATACAGAATGCGTGAAATTAATATTTTAAGAGTTTATTTACTTTTTGATGTACAGAACCAAAATTATGTAAATTATATTGGATCACTTCTTACGTACCGGCTTTATTAAGATCTGATTCTGGTGGATCGTTCCATTTCTGCCTTACGCTGGTCCCGCATATAATGTAGAAAAGATTTCCAACAATGTATATCGCAGATGAAATATAAAACACTATTCGCCATTGACTTGGATCTGTCTGAAATATTAAAGATTTTTTAATTTGTAAGCAATACCTAAGTCGTGATCTAAACACAAATACTTTAAAAGAATACATATTGAAAATATCATAATAAATTATCTTGTACACATCAAAAGATGGACAGGCATCTTTTGATATATACAAGATAATCCTTATAAGAAAAGTTGATCTAGATACCGTTAAATTGTTACCTCATCCTTCAGCACTGCACCAGCGGCAAGGGGGGCGAGAATGGAGACCGTATTACCGATGCAGTTGGTGATGCCCATCATCGTGCCCGCGAAGTTTGGAGCCATGTCGATATGAGTCAGCTATCAACAAATACAATTATTGTTAGGTCCTTTCCGTATGTGACTAGACTTGATTTCTATTGAAGAAGTAGCAAGTTTATATTATGTCATCACATAACATGTCCCACAGTTTCCCTTATCCCACCAGACTTGAGAAAATATTTAATTTTATTATTTCTTCAAAGCTTTTATTTAATTATGAAAAGTATGAACTAACTTCAAAGGAATTGACGTACCATGAATCCTGTAAGATGGCCAGCATTGAGTCCCACAACGATGGATAGAATCGCCACCGCTACAGTCACGTTACCCGCCGGGGAGTATGAAAGTCCTATCAGTGCAATAGCTGGCCCGAAAAGACCTGAAAACCATGAGTTAATTATAACTATGACATATGTATATTGTGATCTCAAAACTGATCCCCAATGGATTCGTTTCAGAGTTCAAAACGCAATGATATTATGGTAGATAAGGTGAGATTAAATTATTCGCCGATTTATAACAAGCTAGGGCTAGACAAACTGATCTCTCGTTACTTATTTAAACATTTTCCTAATTTATTAGCAATGCTGGTAGTTCATTAGAAAGGAAACTTCGTATTTTCAGCAATTTAATATTCATTGAGTTTTTTACATTATTAAAACATGATTAATTTAAGCTCAGCTAAATGCTTGTGCTAGGAGGCTCATATAAATATACTATTGACGTGACGACACGGATCCAAACCGGAACATCTCGATTACGAGGCCGGTCTCTCTGGGCTTTTATTTTGACTAACACGAAGGTACAAAGTATAGTACGCACCAATGGAATTGGATATTTTCCTCGTAGCGGTGATACTCAATATTTTCTTCTCCAGCACATAATCACATATGTAACCAAAAGGGAAGCTCAGCAAGTACATGGCTAAGTATGGCAGTGCTGACATCATACCATTCTGCAAGACATCGGAATAAGGAAAATAGAAAAGCGCCTCAACCTCAACTCAGCAAAAACACCAATCGACCCCAGTAGAGTTTATTTGTAACTAATAAAAGGATTTCCCGTTGTTGCCATTTTCGGTAGTACAGGTTAAGAGAAGACCAACATTTATTTTTTAATTTGGGAATAGTCACGCCACACCTTCGCTACACACTCCCACTACTCTCGTAAGCCGAGGATCGGCAATAGTGACCAATGATGACAAGGAGGTTTTAAAATTCTACAGGAATCGAAATCTAAGGGAATGTAAATGTTGATCTAATTTATTTCGGTCACTAATTAGTTAATTAGTAGAAGCTCGGTTTGTGAGCAGTTAATGCCCACGAACTAATAGAAACCGAAAACGATTTAGACTGTCTTCAAGGGTCTTGTATAAAGTTAAAATGTCACCCACCGATTTAATATCCACACCCAACACTTGTTTCATATACGAAGGCATCTCAGTCATGAGGGTCCAGAAGCCCCAGGATTGGCAACTGTGGACCACAATCAGCGATATAAACGGCAGCGATGTGAATAATATCTTCCACGGTGTTTTGAATTTCTGGAAAAAAACAATATTCTTATCCTCCAGTACCCATTGGACATAGGCTATTTGTACAAGTATTTGGTCTCACAGCTGGACATAGGCTTCTCATGAATAGTTATATGTCTAGTTATATGTTGATAAGAGCTATTGAATATTCTCATTTCAAAAATCCAGGTTATGTCATACGATAACGACAATAATTTCAGAAACAAATATTCAGAGTTACTTAGAAAGTTTTATTGCATCATGTTTTGCATTGCAATGATATCTATGACAGACATAACAACATAGAAGATAGCACATATCATTTCGCACTTACAATCAGATAGTTTTGACAAGTAAGTAATGACGAACCTTCTGCACACCAACTTGTCCCAAAGAAGTCTGTATATACAGACGTTCTTCGTCACTGATCATCTTTGAGTTTTGAGGGGAGTCAGACCCCAGGAATATATAGGCAACCAGCCAGATGACCCCGAGGACTCCGTTTACGTAGAATATCGCAGGCCAGCCCCAAAATTCGGCGATGAAACCTGATGCCATCAGTTGCAACGCTGTTCCTAGTTGCCCTCCTAAAATTCAACTTTTGATAATGGACTAGTCTCTTTACTTTGGGAAGCTGGTGTTTATAGCTAACTAATAGAATTTAGTCCTAAATTTAAATCTTAACGATAACAAAACTGAAAGTTTTTAGTACTGGAAGAGGATATGTAAAACAAATACCTTTAATCTAGTGTAAAATGTAAGTCACGTCAGTAATCTATATATTGATACGTAAAGGAAAAACTTTCAAACGCTTAATACGAAAATTGCGCAGACGGAGGAGAAAGAAATATGGCACACTTATAGTTTATTTAGAGAAAGAGTGCAGAATGCTAATATTTTATATTATAATACGTAGAAATACATTAAAATCAATAAATAAAACATGATTATTAAATAAACACACACTACCATAAATTGACACACACACATTTGTGACCTCCACACCGACTAACTGTCTGACAGTTTTTGGAGGGTGGGACTTCCATAGTGCATTTTGCGTGCCAGTAAAACCTTAATGAGTTTTAAAATTAAATTTTAAATGAGTTATGGTCGAATTTCGACCATTATAACGGGAATACTAGTTGCATTTTACACATACCAGCTAAAATGAATGTCCCCAGTCTGCTCTTCTCTTCTAACGGTACCCATTTGCCAATTAGATTGTTAATAGACGGATACGTAAACCCTTGCGATAACCCTTGCAGAATTCGACACGCACAGAGAGCTTGCCAACCGCCCTGAAAAATAATCAGCTATAATGTTTTCAAATAATTTGTTATATTTAAGAGCGTTATACATAAATTATTTTTCTCTGCTTTCATATTTATTTAATTAAGTCCTCAATTTAATTGGACATCGTTGGATTCGCAGTATAAAACATTTAATTTAACTACTACAAATCAATAACTTAGCAGAATTAATCAAAGCATGAGGCTCTCACAGTATCTGATGAAAATGAATTTGATTATGCATACAGATGTGCGAACTTAGTAATACCAATAATAATGTTTATAGACAAGGGTAGGTACTTATAACAAAATATATGATGCGTCACTTACGTAATAAGCACTCAAGGGCATCAACATTGATATAGCGGAGTTGACTCCCACACAAATGCAGATCAGCACCATGCCTCCGTACCTGGCTGCTAACTCGCCGCCAGGGATTTGCAGCACAATGTAGCCCCAGAAGAAAGAGGACAAGATCACGCTCTGAGTCTGCATGCTCCACTCGAATGACTGCAAATGTTATTGATGATAAAATATTGTGCTGATGAGAACTGGTTGTACATTTGTAGAGTAAGCTTAATTAGTACCACCCTCTCACAGAAGATCGGCGTAAAGTAGCTATTATAGCTGCATTTCGTATGATGAGTGAGAGCCCAAGCTTAACTCCATTCACTTCCCTTCCTATGTCACATTCACCTTCAGGTCAAAAATGTGCGATTAATAGGCTACGATAACTGCTTAACATCGGGCGGATCGTACGGTTATTAGTCGATTTTGTTATATAAAAAATAACTCATGGGAATTAGTTCTAGCTCGCCTTGGATTTACTTGCCGTCTAATCGGAGCTTGCTGTATACTACAACAATATAATGGTTGAATAATATTTTGGCTTACAACGTGGTAAGCATTGAATGTGTGATAACAGATCTCTCATGTCCAGGTTAGTTAGTGGGAGAAAAAAAGGTTGACCTTTTTTCTAGGAGCAGGACATATAATCCAGCTTATTCATTGTTTACAAAAACAGGTTTATTAACCTCATCGATATGGCCCGTTTATGTCACGATACATCTAAAGCATGTAAGAGATTTCCAGTGTCTCGCGTCAAAATTGACGCTTTGGATACACTCTTGTCGAGATTAGGGATACATAACGATAAAAATGTTTTTTTTTGCAACCAAACCATGAAAATCAGTGTCATAGACGAGGTCATGTGGACTGATATCTATGATCGGAGATAGGCAGAATAGATGTTTGGTGATATTTTATAATACACATACATAAATCTGATTTCCAACGTACAACTGTAGACAACGAATCAACCCTTCTAGTATTTTATAGGATTTGCGCAAATTAACATCCGACGAAATTGAATCATGACGAAACTCACTTAAGGCTTAATTCATGTAGCAATTCTGATACCACTAGGTTAAATTATGTTTATATTATAATCCTACTACTGTAGGATTATATATTTTTTTGCCAAATAACTACGTCCAAATAAAGTCTGACTTAATTGTGGTCGGTGAACCTGCATTCAAATTAAAGTTGTTTTTAATAATTCGGTGGTACGGATAGTAAAATAAGTAGTATTCTTACATTTTCATCAGATGTATCTGTCATGGCGACCACCGCCATGCTCATATTGACTCTCATCCCGTACACTACCACCATGCCCAAAAACAGCATTATTGTTTGAAGATGGCGGACTCCAAAACATGCCCCTGGAAATAAATGAAAATGATAGACATCGGTATCCAGGCAGTGTTTTAGAAATGGCCAGAGGAGTTTTATACGAACTTTGACACGCTACATAAATACATTCGATTTCAAATCATTCCATACAATTACCAGCTGGATTTTACCAAAAGTTCCGCTGGCAATGTGTGGAAAGATGCTACACGCAAAGCATCGATACTCTCATCTAATTGGCTGGCCTCACATTATGGTGACGGAGTTTTAGTTCACACTCATTTAGGTCTAGAGTGGATAAAGCTTCATCAAACAATAATAAATGTTTTGTAGTAAGTTATTTACTCCACAAATATGTTTTTGTTTATTCTATGTATCGTACAAGAAATAACAATGTAGGTACCATTAAATTAATAAATTAACTGTCAGTAAATAAACAAGAACAAGGAAATAGGAAATCAAATTGTACCTGAAGTAAGGCTGACAATAAATCATGGTCGCGATTTCTTTGGACACATTGCATGTTATTAAGTATCAAGGACACATTCTCTAATTATAGCTAGACCAACATCTATTATACTAAACTACATCATTATACTAATATACGCAAGAGCGTGCCGGTTCTTTAGAAATCAGTTTATTGTCAAATGTAAATTGGATAATTGCAAAATTCTGATTGGTCTACTATAGCTACAACAAATTATTCTGGAAATTGTATACCTACTTGCAGTACTACCTCAATGTGGTAATTTTATTAAAATATGGTTTTAGGTAGTTAATAAATTTGATTAATTGGTTAATAATACATAGATTTAACTGATGTACAATACACAAAACAACGAAGTCATCATAATAATTTATTAAATAGTAGATCTATGAAAAAAGTAATTCCTACGAATCATTATGTTTTATGCAGCCAGATATTGACGTTTCAAAAAAAATGTTCGTTCATTTTTTTAATCCAAAAATTAAGTTTTGAACTCATTAATTATAGACGATTGAACTTTACACTACAAACTTAGTGTTATCTATACTCTATACAAATAAATAAAATTGGAGTGTCTGTTTGTAATATCAAAATAACACCTTTTCACTAAATGCACATGAGAGTACATACGACGCGGGCTTTTTTGTTAAGTTAAATTCCACGCGGACGAAGTCGCGGGCTCAGCTAGTTACAATTATGTGTGTTGTGTGTTTTTACGATTGAATTTTAGTAAGTGCATGTTTTTACTTACTAGGCTTGCTAAGTTCCGTCACAACAACACTGGGTGCACCCATTTTCGGGTTTTCACTTATAAATTAAACTAAGAACACTCTACTCTAGGCACTCAAAAGTGCAGCACTGCCATCGACGTGCGCCTGCGGCGCGGGTGGAGTTATTGATCGGTCTCCGTATTTGGGTTCACGCCGCTTATATAGGTATAATATCGGAAATACCGGCGGATAAACTGATAATAGTCAAGTGTAAATGTATTGTACAGTTTAAAGACAAGTATTAGGTTATTTGGTGATGCGCGCATCCCTGTCGATTTTACCTAATTTCTGTTATTGCGGTCAGACCAATTTCAAAGGACGACATGTTGAGAGTGTGGCTTAGTCAGTGCTGCAAACTGTCATCAAATGGATACAAAATATCATAAACCAAGGCCATCAACCTGACCAAAGGCTGACAAAACTGATCAAAGAGAAAAATAACCACTGTCTAAGGTGGTTATTATTATGGTTCACTCTCTTTCCATTTTGTTCTAGTAATTGCATACAGCGGTCTGCGCATACCGCCCATTTTTTTAAATAATATTTCTACTTTAATTATGTCCGTGTGCTATCTCGTAGATACAATTAATATTATCTTTAAAAATCATCAATATTGCAGATAACCCCGCAATATTCTAGATGGCTAATAGGTATTTGAATTCTTTGTGTGTTTATGATTTTTGGTGTTATCATATAAGTACAAAAGTATGTATGTACTCTGCGGCTGCTATTTTCGTCTGTTGGCTTTTCACATCACAGTTTTCACATACATAGCTTATTCAATGCCAATAATGTCACAAGAATGATGTCATGCTTGAGTTCCAAATAAGTAAGTACTTTAAAGAAGAGCAACTAGGTATATTCCATACTGTACTTATTATTTGCATTCAGAACAAGAGTTTCTTAGGGTCATTCAGAGCAAATTCCACATTGCAATTTATCTTTCCCTATTTTGATGTAACTGCACTTCCATCCATATTATTATTATTTTCATTTAAATTTACCCAAATATAGGAAGGAAAAATACTTTATGGATAAACATACAATGACAATGAAGACATACGAGTATCATAAGTAGTATGCAATCTTCGTATAAATGATGAAACTAAAGGGAACGAGTAAGCTTCATGGAGATTATAATAAGGTTCAATGGTTAACTTTGAAAAAGGTCTGAACCCAGCCGATGAAATAATGATTTCAGCCACAAAACAACAAACCCTGTGTCCTTGAATATTGACGTTAGATAGGTACAGATTTAACAATCATGTTCATAAAACTTCCTTGGTCACAACCTCGTAAGAACTGGTCAAAGCTGTGACAACCGATAGCAAGATTGATATGACATGAATCGCTCTCGCGCGAAATGCAGATTAGATAGAGGCGGCAATAGGTACAAGGCTTTTCTACCGATAGCCCATATTGAAGAGCGGTGAATTTCAAACAGATCAAATAACGACTGCTTGGCGCAGTGGTTCGAACGTAGACCGCTCGGCTCACTGCACATGATGCTTGCGGGTTCGATTCCCGCCGAGAATTTCGGAAATGGCCTTTTCGTAATTTGCCCAGGTTTGGGTGTCGCTGGGATCGCCCTCAGTCCATTGTACGGTACCCATAGTACAAGCGTTGCTTAGTTTGGGACCATACAGTTGGTGTAACGTCTGGCAATATAAAAAAAATACATAAAGATGCCAAAAGCAATTCGGGATCAGGGTAGAAATAGATACATGCATGCTTGCACTGAGATAAATTTCCGTTGTAAGGGACGCTCGAAGTGCACTACCAAATGTACTTGACACTCGCCCACCCGTACCGACCGATTTCTAGTAGAGCCTATCCATGCCGGTCCGATTTCTAGTAGAGCCTATCCATGCCGGTCCGATTTCTAGTAGAGCCGTTACGTGCCGCCCGATTTCTAGTAGGGCTCATCCATGCCGCCCAATTTCTAGTAGAACCCATCTATGCCAGCCGATTTCTGGTAGAAACCGGTCGGTAGAGTGATTAGTTTTCCGTAGAAATCTGCAAGGACTGACGTATTGCGGGTCAAGTGAAAGTCGTGCGAGATTCGAGCCGTTAACAAGCATGGGCCCCTGGTCTTGTCTCAAGACTGCTTCCCTAATTACTTGTATTTAAGGTGGTAGAGCCAAGCTGTAGCTAACTGACTAAGGCTCATGTACAGGTTGTCTCTACCAGGGTAGTGCCACCATCTCACAGCAGATTGGCGTAAATTAGCTATTATAGCTGTGTTTCGCCCAACACCTCCTTCCATCTCCTCCCTTCTCTTGCCTTCTCCTCTCTCTATCCCACTCCTCTTTAGGTCGGCAATGTGCGAGTAATGCTATTGTTATCGCAAGGATCTACGAGGCTACGGTAGAGGCGGATCTTACGCTTGTTTGCCAATTTTTATATACAAATAAAACTCAAGGTGGTTTTTAGAGTTGAGATCAATATATTAATACAGGCATACATCCAAAGCTAACCTATCTACCTTCACTATCGTCAAATCTGAGGAAACATTATCTTATCAGTTTATATCTAAGGGTTTTGTATCTGAGATTTCATTTGCTAATCCCATTAGATAGATCACATGGTTCACACTGATACAATGATTGAGTGGTGTATTATCAATGACTGGCTGTACTGGCGTCATTTGATTAGATGTTCATTCGTGTCGTAAGCTTATGACGTCAAGAGTGTGCGTGTAGTGAAGACTGTTGTCTATGATGTTACTATACTTACGCAAACAGAGACAATTCGATATGAAAAAGTGCGGTCGAGGGACCCTCGTCAGGCACGAAGTTCTTTGAAGTGTTTTACAAGTACAAAATTTTAAGATTTGTTGTTAAAAATATATTTATTACACTTTTGGTTATAATGATAAAAAATATTTAATAAAAAGTGATTTCATATAACTCTCAACTCCATATTAGTTCTCGAAATGTTCAATAGATGTCGCACTATCCAGTCATCTGAATAACTTACTTACCCCATCTAGTTAATTTTTTAGATAACTTTTTCAAAGTGGACGTTAAGTAAAACATGTTGGTTGCTATCGCCGACGTCATGTCTACCACTGGTTCGAAGGTGATACAATGGTTTTCGGACGGAAAGAGATGTATTGAACTAGCGGAGTTGGAGTGGTATCACTCTGGTATTATAACCACTGACACTAAGGTGCAACGTTCTGGTGTTCATATACTTGCATTATAATTATGGCAGTACATGTTGTAATCCACCAAATATAGTCTATCTACTAATTGGTTTTCAATAGACTATTTGGAACAATCAAATACATTTTAATGAAACAATTTATCTGGGTACAATTGAGAAAGCTTACTACCAAAATTAACTTAAATACCAAATACACCCCTTTAATATCTCTAGGGGCTTTTTACTAAAGAATATGAAAATAGAAAAATAAAATTTAGTCTTTGACAATGAGACTTTGCTCCTACAAACCTTCATTGTTTAAACGTCCTCAGGGAGAAACTCGATCGATAGGATTTTAGAATTCTCCTCAAATATTACAACAGCCTAATTTCAACTTTAGTTGTAGTAGTACAGAACTGAAATTAGTTTGTGACAAGAATCAGCTGGAAAATGCTTTTCCGGGTTTCAACTAACAAAGTCCCTGGTATTGGGTGAAGTAATTATATCTGTTTAAACGAAGACAATGAAGGCTTTTACAGGAAGCTGGTGAGGCATATGAAGGTGCAGGCATTTAGATCTTACCTAAGATATTTGAAAGGAAAATAAATAAATAAAAAGTTATTCATAAAGCAAAACAATGCACAGTGAAGCTTGCCGACGTATGTACCTAAAATAAGAGAAAAATTAAAATCAATAAATTCTTAGCAATCATAGAATGTTTCGTCCTCTTGCTACGAACCGGACCCAACTCAGCGTACACCACATCAAGTAAATTGTATAACCTCATTCTTGAGTCCACCTGTTGCCATTTTACATGAACAGAAAATCGTCATGATTTGAATACAAATACAGTTCATTTTATTAGTTTTAAAAGAAATGTATGACACCTAATTGTAAAAGATGTTAAATACTGTCAGAAGCTCCGGACTTTTGTAACACCGATCCTTTGGCCCCTGCCGTACTAATGAAATTCTTTCGTCAAAGGAAATTAATGGTTTATGCTTGTACATTTCGCTGGACCGCCTCTTCCAGTAAACGGTGCATTGAAAGTACAATTAATAAATTATTGGGTTTCACGAACAAAAGTCTTTTTATTAAATGTGTTCGTTAGACTTCGGTTTGTAATAATATGTTCTTATATAGTAAATTTATAAATAATAAATTCGATTTAAGGTATTATTAACAATAACAGAGGCAACATAGTATATCTAAATGGATAATCTAATGGTAATTATTGGTCACCATTATCGATCCTGGTTTACAGAAGTAACAGTGGTAGGAGTGTGTGGCGGGACCAGTCCCAAAATATCTAAATGGCCCGTAATCCGCCACGCTGGCTCAGTGTGAGTTGGCGTATTTCACATGTCTTTCGAAAATTGTTTAGATTTCCTAATAAACGCAGGTTTCCTCACGATGTTTTCCTTCACTGTAAGCGAGTGATAATCATACACATTGAAATTATGATTCGCACATAGATTTTGAAAAACATAGAGGTGCGAGCCAATGTTTGAACCCAGGACCTGGTGCCCGCTAGATACGTACTTAACCATTCGGCTATCACTGCTTCTATGAAGACTAAATGTTTTTCAATATTTCATTTTCAAAAATATTATAATATCATATCAAATATCATAATGTATAAATTTTATTTTAATAAGTATTCAGAACATTGCAGGATCATTTATTAATCGCCAAAAGTTTTGTGTTAAAATGAATTAAAACCGATATCACATACAGGATAAATACAATTTGAATTTAATATTCATCTATTCTTTAGCTTTGTTGATCATGGGATGGCTCTCCTCATTGTGTTCCTTATCCTCTGCTGTTGGATCGTTCCACTCTGCTTTCTCAGCTGTTCCGATTATAACATATATTAAATTACTGAAGAAATATAGAGCAGCTGCTACAAAGAACACTTTGCGCCAGAGGTACACGTTAGTCTGTGGAAATTAAATCTTGATTAATTTGGATCTCCAATGATTATTACCTTTAGCAGCCTAATTTCATCGAATTGAATTCCTTACATAATAAATTACTTACAACATCAGTCAAAATGAATCCGACTACTATGGGAGCGAGCGATGCGCAGGCGTTGGACGCGAAATTGCTCAAACTCATCATAGTGCCTGCATAGTTCGGTGATATGTCTATATGGTTTACCTGGAATGGCCTCTATGTATTATTTGGCATAATGAAATGAATTGTGGTTTACTACAACTAACATTCTGGCCGTCGAATTACGAAATGTTATGTATGTAAGGACAGTAACCCCATTGCACCACTATGATACTTATAATTTTCTTGTACGAATATATTTCATGTATTATAATTAGGTATGCAGCCATATCAGATCTATTTAAGACTCCATCTCAAAACAACGTCGTCATAATCCCAGCTAATTATGTGACAATAATTATAGAAACTACTGTATTTATTTAGTCATAAAAACATAGCGTTATAAAGATAGCATAATCACACCTGAAATCCTAGATGTGCTGATATTTTGAAACCGCAAACAAAAATTAGAATGGTCTCGACAATGTAGATGTTTTTTGGCGCATACGCCAAGGCGATGAGGCCTATTGCCGGTGGTATACAACCTAAAAAAGAAAGATTCAAATAAATTACAAGAATAATGTTTATATAACTTAATAAATAATAAAACGATTATAATTATTTTAGATGGAAGTAGGTACTTATTTAATGACGTATTTATGCCTGTACCTAGAGTATTTGCAAATTTCCTTGTATTCGTCACACTGAGCACTTTCTTTACAATGAGCATATCCGTCAACCAGCTGAAGAAGAAATTCGTTATCCACATCACGAAGAATGGTAGAGCAGTTAGCAGTCCGTTCTGGAAGATCAGAACATAATAAATATTATTGTCTATAGCTCCTTTGGTTCCCTGCAAAGACCTGACAAAGATTATAGTTAATAACCATAATAATACCATTAAACCTGTTGGTAAAAAGCAAATGACTAATGGAACAAAGAGTTTCCTATATCGCTTCTTCCAGTTCAGAAAAAAATAACATAGTAAAATAAACATTTACGAAAATACTTACCGCTTTTATATTGACTCCCATAATTTTGTCCATGTAAGCTGGCACCTCAGAGTATAAGATAAGTTGACCCCAGGTATGTCCGATGTGCGCAACAATAATTGCATACACTCCTCTATGATGCAGTATCTTAGACCAAGGTACAGAGATCTGAAGAAGTCAAAATAATTTCAACCTTATGACAAAATCATTTTAGATATTAAGGATATTGAACGTTTAGGAGAGATTGGGTGTGGACCGGTTTTAGATCACCCATACTGATGGTAATATTTCTCAGAGTAAAGACACACCAAATTTTAATTTTATATCAGCTCTTTAAACCTTCCTTACCTTCTTCCCTACATCTTTTCCCAAATCATCTTCAATGTATTTCCTCTCTGCCGCAGATATTTTAGAGTGTTTTGCTGGAGTATCAGCGGCAATCCACCACAACAGACCTCCTACGATTCCAGATAGTACTCCGTAGAACCGGAATATACCGGGCCAACCTAATTGTGATGATGATATGAACCCAGACATCGGTAAACCGAGAACAGTGCCTAAAGCTTGACCTGAAAATGATGAGAGCAATTAGAAACCTGATTATGTACACAGCTTATAATAAAGGAAACAAACTCACTAGTGTTTAACTCCCAAACACCAATTAAATATTTCGGAAATTACCATAAGCCAAGAACTTCTGAAATTCGTATAGAAATATTGTGTCATTACACATAAACATTAATAATGTGTAATTAACGTCGTGTGGGTTTTTCTTTAAAAGTTGAAGTATGACAAACTCGCTCGTAAAGACAGAACTTAATCTGTAGTGCGCGCAGCAAATGCTTTATAATTATATTAGAAGCTCATACCTCCATAAGTTATTGCTGTCATTCTTCCACGTTCATGTAATGGCGCCCATTTTCCAAAGAACGTGTGTATTCCGGGGAAGATACAAGCCTGACTGAGACCTTGTATTAATCTGCATATCACTGTTGTTATCCAACCACCCTGATTACACAATAAGTACTTACTAAGTGGAAAACTGACCTCATCTCTATACTTATTTTCATTTCCTCACAAGGAAATAAAGTTAGCAATTGAAAAAAATAGGCCAAAATATAACTGGTTTGCATAAAGTTCTAAAATCACCATTCGAGATGTCCGTCAAACCAACCTACAATGATTTTTGTATCATAAATGCTACATTGGGAAATTGTATGTTGATGAAATCAGTAGCAATAACCCTTCTTTTTGGCTTTACATTTGTCGGGTAAAAACAAAGCTTGTTTGCAAAGTCTTTTTTTCTTACTTTTGTTTTATTTAAAACGATTAAGAACTATTTGACTTACATAATAAGCAGCCAAAGGCAGCAAAATCGAGGCTACACAATTGATCATCATTGCTCCAACGATCAAATACCGCGCTCCAAACCTATGCGCTAGTTGGCCAGCTGGGACCTGCAGGGACATGTAGCCCCAGAAGAATGATGCTATGATCGTGTCTTGCACTTTCTTGTTCCAGTTGAACTTCGGGTACTAGAATCAGTCATAGTAACATAAATAAACTATCCTAACTGGTCCAAGAAGCAATTAAAAACGAGATTGACACCTGAATATTTCATGTAAATATAATTTGATTTAATACCATTCGATGCAAAACGGTCCAGATTCAAAAAACTAATTAGCGCAAAAAAATTATCCCAAAACTCAAATAGTCACTTACAGGTGGAACTAACATCAGTGCGTTTAATATTCCTTCAGTTTGAAATTCTTCCGGTTCAGTTATATTAGCACCTTCCGCACCGGTATCGTACTCCGTCATGGCGACCAGGGATACTCCCATGCAAGATCTCATGCTGTAGGCTACAGTGAGCGTGCAGAAAAGTACTACACATTGCTGGTGTCTGTAGCCCCATCCTGAAACTGATGGAATTTGCTACTTCGTATCTGTGCCAGACACATTTATTATACAACATTTTTAAATACTTGTAGCTGCCTATCGATCAGCCGCACGGTCTCGCAATAATTAAGTATTATTTGGTTGCTTGGAAGTAAATGCTTGCGCTGCCGCCGCAACAATCTCAGTCCTAATGTAATTTTCCTCATGTCGGACCTGTGCGTTTATATGTTGATTTTTAGTAAACGACTTCTGAAGTAAAAATTGAGGCTTCCACGCGAGGCATGCGCCTGTGGCAGCATCACAAGCCTGCGTGGTCAGTCAGTTAACCAGCTAATCATCGTTCAACAAGTAATTGCAGAACAAATAAGAATATAACCCTTACGTGGACAACTCGATATATATCATTTGAAATCTAAATTTATATTTCAAGTTTATGTCGAGCCGTAACGTAATATGAGTATTCAAATAGAGCCATATCCAATTCTGTTTACGTTAAGAAAATTGTAGCGCTTGTTGTTGAAATGTTCAAGAAAGGTTTTGACCTTTAAGTCTACGGGCTTTAAGCCTTCAGTAAGCCTAAAGGCTTGGCTTTTTTACAATAATTAAGAAAAATTTGAGTCCTATTAATTATTTGAATGCTTACTTTGTGATTATATTTCTATTAAGCAAAGTACATACAAGATACATTAAAATTATATAAAACAATATTTGTTGAAGAATATTTTAAGCTGTTCATTAATACAAAACTAGATCAAAAACCTAATTGAAAGCTAAAACATTGTTAATGCAATGTTTAAAATCAGCTCCAAACTGCTAGAAGCAATTTCACAGGCCAAATAATATCCAATAATACAAACGCACAGATTCACGCACAACTTTGCAATTCTAGTTTAATCTGTTCACAGATTGAAGATCAAATAATCCTTACTAAGGTGAAACGCGAAATCAATGACAGCAAAGTTTCCAGACGACACGATTTAACCAATTAATCAAAAGTTTGCGCTCACCTTTAAAATCGCTGTTTTCAAAGATTTTTTCTACCGTCTCTTGTTTGACCTCCATGATTAAATTGAAATGAGTATTCGTATTAATTTGCTGAATATTAACAGTTTTAAATATTTTCACCTTTCGTAGTGTCTTGCCTGTGATGAACCGGTGTAATGACTGTAGATATTCCCTACATCATCGTCTATCTCTTTAGATATAATAAAAATATTATGTGAGTACCGATGTATCACAGTCGTGTACAAATACTGTTCGTAATCTTCTGAAGCACAATAATTAATACTTTTTTACACATAATATAACTTTATTGGTTTCCGGTAAGTATATCAGTGCGTCAATGCCAATTTGAATGTTTCACAACATATTACGATAAAGTCCATTATTTAGGTGATCGGTGGAGATTCATTATTCTTAAGCACAGAATATACTGTATATTTGTATATTAATGGCCTCTTTCCATTGGGTCAGGCCCAATGTGATTCTGCCAATGTCGACGTAGTAGAGGAGACTATATTACCTACTAATATAATTGACACTCTTTGCCACCTGTCAATGAGTTACCTAACCTCGAGTCTCCTTCTCATTTGGTTGATGCAGTCTGAGCGTCCGTCCAATCACGTGCAATTATCACACCTTTACTGGATGCACAAACGTCATCTTGCGTTTTCTGAGTATGTTAGTTTTTTTTATTAAATGGAAAAAAGTTGCCATTGAGTTTCTTGCCGGATCTTCTCAGTTTTCAGTAGCGTTCCGAACCGGTGTTAGAGTGTTTTGTTGTCCTACTAATAATGTTGTTATTATGAATTGTATGTAATTTCAATAGGTAGTCATAACACGATCGCTCCATTCACCTACCAAAGTAAACTTGATAAACATGTATTTCGAAAATTGCTATTGGCTTTCGAAGATGAATGTCTTCGTGAGCGAACACTCAAATTACGTGACAGAAACGATAGCCAAGAAATAATGGTGGCATTCCGTTGTTTCAAAATTAAAAACTGGACCGATTTCATTATCACCGTTTTTTGCATCTATACCTAACACTCAATATAGTGTTAGGTATAGATGCACCATTTCATATAATTCTATATACTATTACCACCATTTCATATAATTCTCACGTGTACACTTAGCTACTTGCCGTATCTTTCAGCATTTTCGCGGAATCCTATTGCTGAAACTTGGCTAAGTGGCGAAACTTTTTAATGGTCCCTACACATCGCTGCAGAAACGAGTGTTCACATTTCAAAGAGGGATGTGACGTGTGTGTCCAGACGTAACTTTTCTTGTCTGATATTTATACACTTTGAGTGAGTAACATGAAAGTATTTTAATTCAATTTTCAATACTTAAAGGTACCTGTCGTTCTTGAGTTGCGAGTGACGAATCCCTTAAATATTAAATAATCGTCCACTACGTACTAATATAATAATTATATAATAATAATTTAGCCCTTTCACGTCCCACTCCTGGTCACGGTTCTCCCCTCACTAAGAGGGGGATTCAGGCCGTAATCCACCACTCTGGTCCAGTGCGGGTTGGCGATTTCACATGAAAGTTGTTTAGATTTTCTAAGACATACAGGTTGCCTCACGATGTTTTCCTTCACAGTAAGAAAGTGATAATCATCATAAAAACTATGATTGGCACATAGATTTCAATAAACCCAGAGATACAAGCGGGGGTTTTGAACCCAGGACCTGAACGCAAGACGCGTTCTTAACCAATCGGCTATCACTGCTCTTGTACTACTTAATATGCAGTTTTATTTACTTTCATCCTCATTTGTACACGTATGGATTGAGGTCATTTCATAGTTATTGATTCCATCCATATTGTACATTTGTAGCAACCTAATTAGGTTGCTAGTTTAACCTATACTATCACAATAATTTGAATAAGTCTCAACACGTATTTATTTTTCAGTGTAGAACTGTTGTATAAAATATTCGTTTTCAATCATACATTCTTTACATTTTGAAATATGTGTATTATTAATTTGTAAAGTACATACCAAAGTACATTGAGGTGTGATAAAAATATTATATATATATATTTATTTATTTAAACCATAAATTTATTGCAATTAATAAGAAATGTGGGATGACGATCTGCGAAAGACTGCAGGCAGATGCTGGATGCGGCAAGCTAAAGACGGCGCTATGGCGCTCATTAGGGGAGGCCTAGGTCCAGCAGTGGACAAGCATAGGCTGATGATGTGATGTGATGTGAATAAGAAATCTTCACTCTTTTTCTTTCGTTTCCCTCAACTTTTCTCGCTTGGCTTCTTCTATAGGTATGTCTGAAAATTGGAAATATATTATTACATTGAATTATTGAATCATAATCTTGAAAATAAGGTAATTGCTAATATTCCTCAAATGGATCGTAACAAATCAAAATCAGTTCAGTCTCGATTTAAATCAATATAAACATGTTAGTTACACATCAAGCTTGGATTGTAAACAAAATGAAAATACCAAAACCACATGAAACAAGTTTATGAGCTACTTAGTTTAACGTGCTTTAATAAAAACAAAACATTTTAATGTAGATTCAAATTTAGGTTCTTTACAAGTTAATGAGTGAGAAAATTACAAATATAATATGTTTTTTATTTTTTTTTACATTTTTTCGCATGGGCAAAACTAATGTTAATATTTGTTAGTGTATAAAGCAGTATGCCTGTCAGTATTTTTATATATGTATTTACCATTTTCTCCGACATCATTCCACGGCTGCGTGTCGGACGACATGAATATCACGAAGATAGCGTTGCAAGTGAATGCTAGTCCAGCAATAGTCAACAACATTATACGCCATTGCATTTGATTTCTCTGAAAGAAGTAAGTAAATCTCTGTATCGTTCCAAGCTAGTGTGATATGAGTCAACGGCGAAGCTTCGTAAGATATGTATCATTAATAAAAGTTGTCTGTACACTAGACTGCTACACAGATTTAAGGTTTATTTTAGTAAAGTAGTCGCTGTTGTGACCACAAAAAATACATACCACATCAGTAACAACTTGAGACACCATAACAGGCAACAACACGTTCAGTATGTTCATCATAATGTTGCCAATCGCCATGAGAGTGCCGCTGAAGTTAGGGGCCAGGTCGATATGGTTTACCTGAACGAAAAAGATAAATTGAAGTCTAAGTCTTTTTAGTTCAATTAATCTTCAAATTCATTGCATTGAAGGCATTGATCAAACGAGCGTAACTGTAATTTATTATCCTGCTGAAAAAGTTACAGAAACTTTAGATGTTGACTCCATTTCGTGCACTCAAATATAGAGACAGCGCCATGAATCGCTGTAAATATTTCACCAGTGAAAACTCACGGTAAGTAGTTGAAAAAACATATTTACCATCCATCCAGTATGTATACCCATGTGACAGCTCATTGCTATAACCAATAAGGTGACAGCAATTCCAATGCTGGTAGTAAACGATACTAGCATTAATGCTACCGCTATGCCGACTTGAGCTGTAAAATGTATAATCCCAATAAAAACAAAAGCTTAGATCACAACATATTGTAGCCCATTAATTGCCAGATGCATAGTTAAAGGTAATGTCTGGTCACACAAATTCTCACATATTGAATTAGATATCCTCCTTGCATTTTGCAAGGTGATAAGTTTTCTGTTGGTGAAGAAATCCGATGTTACTCCAAACATAATGCTGGTGAAGAAACTGGCAATATACGGTAGGGATGACAGGAAACCACTCTGAAAATGGAATAATATAATTTTAAAAACAACAGACAGTTACAAAAGTTAGTTGGCACGAAGAATTCATCATAACAGAAAGAAAATTATATAAGCTTTGGTACTTTTTAAATACTCGTATACTGAACCAGGAAGCATTTGGGAATAATTGGCCATTTAAAAGATTTGTGACACAACTTTGTAACATACTCACCCTTTTAACATCAGTTCCGAGGATATAATGAATGTATGAAGGAACTTGTGTGAAGTAGAAGACGAAGGTGACCCCGCTACCAACGTGGGTGACTAGTGTGGCCCATATCGGCCGGGATTTTAAGATCGCTTTCCAGGGGGTCTTGGGTCGCCTCTGAAACAGTGAGGTAATGGTAACTATGTTGATGAGATGGATGAAAAGCATGGTTTGATTACCCTTAATGATTCTACTGGGTGGTTGATGGACTTCTATAAACCATTATTCTTTAACTAGAGGGAAATGTCGATACTTAGATAATTTTAGAAGTAAAGTACTGTCTTTTGCGAGTCTCATAACAAGTGAATATTTATTTTTTAATATTTTCTCTTGTTCTACATACCCGACGAATTTGATCATCGATCCGCCCCAATATATAATTCTTCTCATCTTCACTGATAGATCCATGTTGTCTCGGGGATGCAGAACCGAAGATGGTCAGGAAGGTGAAGGCCAGGAGACACATCACTCCGACAGCCCAGAATGTGGATGGCCACCCCCATTTACTAGCACCCAGAGAGCCAGACATCTGGAATGCTATGACTGTGCCCAATGTCGTTCCTGGGACAAAAAATTTAAGTATTCTGACGAGAGTTCTGCCATGAAAGTAATCAATCATAATGGTTCAAAATCTTCTAAAGTTTTTTATCAGACTGAAGTACTGTAGAACTGCTACACTACAAATATGTATTGCAATAATTACTTATTTCCTCTGGGCTGGCTGGCTATCCTAAAATTAAATAATTATCAGTTTTTTGAAAAATATAAATTCTTAGCGGTGTTAATAAACGTGCTTGGTCGCATGACGTCAGCCACGTGAATCTAAGACAATTGTCGTCCTTATCAAAAACTAGATTTTCGTGTATGTTATCTTATCTATTGCAAAAAAAATATGACAATTATTTTTTTATCAAATTAAGATAATTAGACACATCGCATGATTTAGCAAACAGCAGTAATTTTTATATAACATTTACGTCTTGCTTTTCCTTTAAATTAGATTTAAACATATGTAGTTGCTACTCAGGTAAACAAGTCTTTTAGAATTTAATAATTATTATTAAATATACTACAATATACAGGCTATTTAAAATGCAATGAAGGAGCTGATTTTAAATATGTTTTATTTTTTTAGTAATTATTAAGTTGATGTAAGATACAAAATATTATAGGTGTTTATATATTTCTGTCTATCTCTATAGGTTCTCTATTATAGGTAGGTATTTAAACTGGAGTGGCTCCTCCCTCTTTGTGACAAGTTTCACATACATGTACTTACTTATCTCGTTATTTACCAGAATGAAATGAGTAATTAATATTATTTCTGATGAAATATTTGTGCAATGGAACTTATCTGTTCAGAAATTTACTCAAGGATTACAATTTTATGGTTACAGTATGTTGAATTATACTTGTCAGCTGGGTACTTCCTGCTCAAACTGTGTTCAGACAATAATGTTACTTAATACAATAAATACAGTTGCATCTAAAATTTTGATAGATTTTATAATGTAATAAATATTTTACAATCGAATTCCAACATCGCTTCGTTATGTACCTGTGTAGACATAGCTGCTAAGGCTGGCGCGTTCGCTGGTCGGCACCCAGTTGGCAAGGAGCGTCTGCACGCTCGGGTACACCCCCGCTTGTGACAGCCCTTGCATGATGCGGCAGAAGCACACCGCTTTCCAACCTCCCTGGAACATGATTAAATACAGACGAGGTCCGTATATATCGATCTCAAGCCTGAGAGCGATCATGGAAATGTAATTCTTGTGATACCAGTACAAAGTGATATGTCAGGGGCCTCCATTTTGGTTTTGTATTTGGTATTTGTGTATGGTATTGTTATTAATTGTGTTTGTTATTGTTATTCGTTACTCGAAATTGGCAGAATTATATTGGGCTTGACCCAATTGTAAGAGGCCATTAATATATAATATATATATATAAAAGTGATATGTCAAAAGCGGTCGCTCCCAGACGAGATCGATTTATTGGTACGGGCCGTATAGTCCTAATAATAAACATTTTAATCTTATGACATACCAGCATTAGTAACACATACGGCCGAATACTGATAATAATAATAATAATAATTTAGCCCTTTTGACGTTCCACTGCTGGTCACGGGCCTCCCCTCAACATGAGGGGGATTCAGGCCATAATCCACCACGCTGGCCCAGTGCGGGTTGGCGGATTTCACATGTCTTTCGAAAATTGGTTAGATCTTCTAAGACATGCAGGTTTCCTCACGATGTTTTCCTTCACCGTAAGCAAGTGATAATCATAATTATAGAAATTATGATTCGCACATAGAATTTGAAAAATCCAGAGGTGCGAGCCGGGATTTGAACCCAAGACCTGGTGCCCGCAAGACGCGTGTTTTAACCAATCGGCTATCACTGCTATAACTACTGCTAATACTGATACGCTCCTCAAATGTATATGCCCTACTTAGCTGTTATAGATGTTACTTAAATGTTATTTATGGTATGGAACGACTTAAATTAGACTCAGCAAGTAGACTTAACTTTTTATCTCGTTTTGGATTATCATCATCATTATAAGCTGGACGACGACCACAGTCATTGCCACTTGATTACTCCAAGAGTACCTCGGACAGGGTTCTCTTACGTACGTCTTTCCTGGCTGCCAATATAAAACCGGGATGCCCCAATGTTCTTCGTTTTCATAAGCTAAATGCTTCCCATCCCATCAACTTTGGAAATATATGATCCATAGCAAGGAGCTGAAATATAAGGATGGAGAAGGAACAGCTTACCCAAAAAGTCAACCATGGGGTGATGAGAGATACAACACCGTTAACTAATAGTGCAATCTGCATCGGCAGCTTCCCTCCCCATCTTTGAGTGACGATGCCCATGGGGATCGTCATGATGCAGTACCCAACGAAGAAAGAGCCAAGTACCATTTCATGTGTTGATTTCGGCCAGTCGTAAGTCTGGAATAAATGTGATCTTTTCACGACCGTGTGGCGGAGTGGTTTAAACGTAGGCAGCGCGGATCACTGCACCGAGTGGACGGGGGTTTAATTCCCGTCGGAGTAAACTTCGGAAATGATATTTTCGTAATTCGCTCTGATTTGAATGCCACTGAATGAATATCACCCTGAGTCCATTGTATGGTTACAAAATAAGCAAAGTACAAGCATTGCTTAGTTTGGGACCATACAATTGGTCTGCTAATCTTGCAATGTACAATTATTTATTTTGACCTACGTGTATCGGTCCGTTTTTCGTTATTTTTTAATAAGGTGGGTACTTACTTTAACAGGTTGGGTATAATTTTGCTTCAAAGTTGCATCTGTATCGTTCAATTTTAAATATTCAATTACTTCTGGACCATTTTGAACCGTAATATTATTTTCAGCAGTATTCGTTTTATTTTTACTTTTTACATGAATTGCTACAGATGTATTTTGAATGGCACTGCTCTCTTTAGTATGGCTGGTCATAGCCACCACAGTAACTCCTAAATGTCCTCGCGCTACAAAGCTTATTGTGAGGCATAATAGAAGTATCAAGAGTTGTATGTGACGGACGCCGTAACCGTAATGTGTTGGTATTTCTTGCTTTCCTGTAACAGCAAAAATATTTAATGATATATTTATAATAATATATTACACCAACACACCTGTACAATAACCTACCCCGCGTTTTGCCATCCGTCATTTCGCCGATGGTGTTTTAGCCCCAATATAATAAGACCCCTATTGATATCATACCAGTCACCATGTTCAAAATACTAGACCCAATAATTACAAAGGGTAGTAGATATTAATATAAATATAATAAATAGCTCCAGTGCGTTGCCTTTTGAGATTACCAAGAATTACAAAGTAATTCGGACTAGTAGGGCAAGACACGCTACGCTTTGACATTATTATTGACTGTAGATATTTGAGCTGCTCAGTCCCAAGCTATATAGGTACTTACCTTACCACTAATTAATAAACATAAATTATTTGAAGACACTTATTTAGCTTTCTAAACTCTATTGTGGGACTGTTTTAATATTTGGTGTATTTAATAATGTTATTCATTCGAAATTGTTAGTTGTTATTTAAATATTATAAAATGTTTCAACATTTACAGCATAATATTAATAAAACTTCAATAAAACTCACCATTAAAATTCTCTTTGATGGGCACTTTATTATACTGATACTCCACTGGGCCCACATTTTTGCTCATATTTATGATAATTATAAATTAACGCGTTCCATAAAACTAAACTGTGTCGAAGTTCTCATCGAAACATCACCCAATTTGTCATAGACTAAAACATTAATGAGATACGTCAACAATTATACACCTATATATACTTTGGAGTTTCATGAATTTCATAAAAATATAGCGCCCTCAATTCCCCCCCCCCCCCCCTCGCATAGCGGGGGGTTTTTTTTTTTTTTTTTTTTGAATTGACTATATGTTGTTGGCCAGAGTGGCCATAACAACTTCACCCGGACAGAGGGCGAGCGCAAGTGCGCTCCAGCCAGAGGGGCAGGGGGGCAGCTAGCTCAAGGGCGCCACAAGGGACACGACCTCGGCTTGGGCCGCTGCCAGGAGAGGTGGCGAGGGTAAATCTACCACCGGATGAGGGGGGGGGGGTGATTTAGTATAGATATTATATAGATAAGTGTACCATCGGAAAACTCTAAACACGTTGTTTAATGTTTTGATTTTTGTGGAAACGTTGAATTTAATTTTATTGACTATATAAAAACCTACTGTGTACGTCTGTAGTCAAAACTTCATAAGGCTAGAAGAAAGTACATCTAAGTAAAATATTCACTGCAGTAATACCTAAAGTATATCTAACATAATAATAATTATAATGTTTATATATGAATTTAACGATGAAATGCGAGGACATGGACTTACGATTTAGGAACTTATATAAAAACTAGGTACAAACATTTTAAAAATGTTTCTTCTGTCTTAACTGTATTTAGATTAGTATTTGCCGTCTTGATATCTAACTTAAATTTCATTATCGCACAGCGCTTAGCTCGCCGCGTCTTATTTAAACTATGATTGTGTCATAATGAAGATAGTCAAACATCTCGTATGTTTTGTGAACAGATGTCGCATTCCTAAGCAATTCTGTACGGGACTTGTTTCTAAAAAACTTTGCTTTTTAGGCATGAAAGTGGCACACAAAAATATTACTGATTTGGAGAAGACATAATTTTATCCAAAAGTATCAAAATAATTTAAACATAGTATCGTAGGATTTTTTAAGCAATGATAGCCGATTGGTTAAGCTCGCGTCTTGCGGGCACCAGCTCCTGGGTTCAAACCCCGGCTCGCACCTCTGGGTTTTTCGAAATCTATATGAGATTCATAATTTCAATATGATTATCACTTGCTTACAGTGAACGAAAATATTGTGAGGAAACCTGCATGTCCGCTAGCTAGATTTCATGAGAGTTAATTTACAATGTGTGGGAATCGGAGGATAGATGATATACGTGTACATATCAGTTATCATCCAATATCAGTAGACTGACATCCGATCCCGAAATTAAAATTAAAACAAATATTTATCTATACCAAGAGTATCCTATGAACGTCTCTTATTTTAAACTGAATGTGCATTTTTTTGGGAGTTCGATTTCAAAGTAGCAGGGTTCGGATCAAAATAAAATTAATGTTTCAATTAATAAATAATTTAGTTTAATTAAATAAAAGTCTTGCTGACATCAGTTCTTAGATTTCCCATTTTCCTTGCTTAAAGGTTTTTCTTCAATATGTTTGACCTCTGTAATGATATTAAATAAGACGATTAACATTTTAAACAAATGTTAGTATATGCCACTCAAATTATATTATCATTAGGTACACTGAAAACTTTAAATGCATTATAATATAACCGAGAAGAAAGGTTAGCATGCATCCACCAAATTACTCTCAGACCTAGATCTCGTAGCAATATCGCATCAATCTAATGGCACCTACAATGTAGTATTATGTTTTAAAAGAGTACGTAAGTCGACGCGATCCAGTCCACTTATACAATCCACTTAAGGCTTACGGCGGAACGTTTGGTGTTGCAGTTAGAAACCGTCATGTTGAAGACAATTACCATTTTTTTCCTCGCCATAAAAGTTCCACGGCTGTACCGTTCCTTTGGCGAAGATGACGAAGATAGTATTCGTCAGGATTTGGAAACTGACGAATATTAGGAATACTATTTGCCATTTGCGTTGGTTTTCCTGTAAAATACAAATAAGAGTTACCTATAATACAGTTTATCGGGTACATATATATTGACGTAATATGACTTACATATATTTTTGGGACTTTAACTATGTTTTTTTACTTACAAATTCTCGTGAAAAAAGATTCGAAATAAAATCTATGAAGACACTATAAAACAAAGCCAAGCAGTAACTTTGTCAAAGCTAGGAAAAATAGTAAGGGAGTTATATATATTATCTTACCACATCATCTCTTACAATATTCGAGACCACCACAGGTACCAAAAGACCGGTTAAATTGGCGATCATATTCCCAAGCGCCATTATTGGGCCGGCGAAGTTCGGTGCCAAGTCTATTTGGTTTATCTGTAATAAATTATGAACTGTCTCACTATTAAAGTGTATAATATTACGACTATCATAATATTTGCCTAATGCAGCGAAACGGTATCGATACTGTTTGGAATAAATTCAAACCTTATCTATACAAATAAATAAAATTGGAGTGTCTGTTTGTAATATCAAAATAACACCTTTTCACTAAATGCATATGAAAGTACATACGACACCTATAGCAAAAACGCGATTTAAAAAAAAAATGTCTGTCTGTCTGTCTGTCTGTCTGTCTGTGTGTTTGTTCCGGCTAATCTCCGAAACGGGTGAACCGATTTTGACGGGACTTTCACTGGTAGATAGCTGATGTTATAAGCAGTAACTTAGGCTACTTTTATTTTAGAAATACAAAATTTAAAAAAAAATAAAAAATGGGCCTGTCGTGCGGGCGCAGAACGCGGGAGCGGGCTTTTTGTTAAGTTAAATTCCACGCGGACGAAGTCGCGGGCTCAGCTAGTGCTAGCATAAAATCAACTTTTTCATGTTTGTTCTTAGTGAGTTTATTTTGGAATCACCAATTAAATTAAATATTTAGCCATAAACCGGACCAAACTTTAGCCCAACAAAACAAATAGAGCAAGCGTCTTTTTAAAATTAAAGCGTGAAGTTTTATATTAAAACAAAAATATCATTAGAAGTAAGAGAAGTACAGTAAATAATATTTAGACCATTACTTGCAAGTAAACTTAAAAACGATGACTTTACTAACATGATAACCGACGTGCACACCAGAATGTGATCCCAGTGATAGAATCAGCAGCACAACGGCTAGCGAAGTGTGGTTCACAAAGCTGAATGCGACTAGGAACAGCCCTGATAACACCATACCTGGAACATCCATACAAGTTATATTTGCAATTCGATTTAACGTGACAGACTCAAATATGATATCCGCAGGAACCAGGATATCCGCAAAAGAACCAAAGTCACCGACATAGCTCACAGAATCAGCAAGCTGAAGTAGCAATGGGCAGGCCACATCGCTCGTAGAACCGACAACCGTTGGGGAAGAAAGGTTCTCGAGTGGCGACCTCGAACCGGAAGACGCAGAGTTGGACGACCCACTAGATGGACCGACGATCTGGTGAGAGTCGCGTGGAGCCGTTGGATGCAGATAGCGAGCAACCGTCCATTGTGGCGTTCTATGGGGGAGGCCTATGTTCAGCAGTGGACATCTTCCGGCTGATGATGATGATGATGACTCAAATATGGTGGTATTTGTTTGCGGTAGAATGACACAGCCTGCAGTTTATGAGATCAGTATCAGTATCAGTATAGTGTAGTAGTACTTTAATTTCCTGCTAAGTTAAAACTACCCGCTAAGTCCAAATTTAGGTCAGCTCGTCATGTTTTTATTCTCAATGTTTAAATACAAAGGCAATTTACCAATAGTATTAGCAGTCCTTCTGATATTGACGATGGTCATTATTTTCCTATTAGCAATGAAATCAGATCCATATCCGAAGAGTAACGCCATGATGTACATAGAAATGTATGGTAGTGACGAGTAGACTCCATTCTAAAAAGAAAATAAAATTATGTTATGATTAAGAAAACGGTAAAGTAAGCAATGAACTGTTACAAAGTTGAATTTACCCTCTTAATATCCACACCAAGAATGTTGCTCATATACAATGGTATTTCAGTCAGTATCAGTAGGTACCCTGCGGCGCTGCCTGCGTGAGTACATATTAAACCCCACACCGCTTTGCAGGTGAGTATCTTCTTCCATGGGGTTCTGCGTTTCTGGTTAACAAAATTATTTCACTATCATCTATTTAACTATAATTTGGGAGATTTTGGCAGGTTTCTGGTGCCCTTGAAGAACCACAATGATAACGTTAATAATTTTACGTAAGTACCTTAGGCGTAACATCAGCGCTCCCATCTTCCATGATATATGCTATTTCCTCAGATGTAATACTTGGATGGTCATGAGGAGTGGCGGCTCCAAACAGCCCCAGCAGACCGCAGCAGACCAAGCTGGCGGCACCGAAGATCCAGAACGACGAAGGCCAGCCCAGTGCTGGACTGCCAGCGAGAAGACCGGATAGTTGGAAAGCTATTATTGTTCCCAGTTGAGATCCTGAAAATTGTGAGTACAATATTAAGAAACGCCTATAGATGTATATTTCTAAAGATCCTGCGTTGTGCTATTAAGAACATATGTCTGCTTCTTTTACAAATTTCGTCAATTGTGCGGATCGAGGATTGCGCTGACGTTTGAGAGTTCATATAATGAGCACTAATAACTTATAAGAATTAATATAAGAAAATATTCTAAACCAAATCAAATCAACTGATACACACACAACATGACAACATTATCTACTGATAGAACAAAAGCATAAATTACAGCTTCCATTGGTTCAATAACAACATAAGGAAGGAAGGAAGAATTAAATGAAACCAACTGTAAACCAACTAACGTTGTTATAAAATTCAGCATTTCATGTTAGTAAGATTAAATTCTGGCGCTTTTAAACATAAGAGGTAAGTAATTTATGTACGTGACGAAGCGAAAGGGTTCGATGTAAGTTCAGAACATTGTTTTGTTTCAATCTCATACGAATACATAAGGGGTTTTAAATCGTGGCGACTTATACCATGCAAGAAATAATTACAAAAAAAAATGTTTGATTCCTTCAGTTCACCATGTAAAATACTTACGAGCCAAAATTACCTAGTTAAGAAACAGTGCCCAACGATAGTTTCCACACTCTTCCTCAATTGGTAGTCTGTTGACTAGCATCTCGAATAGAACAGACCTTGTGTTGATTTATAGCGAGCTCGTCCGAAGAGTATGGCTGTATGTCGACATAGCATGGGACGGGGTATCTCGTCTGTAGTGTGAGAAGTTGGCGGCTCGTAACTTAGTTGCGCTTGGAGAAGTCAGAGCCACGATCTGATTGCTTCCTTCGTTTGTCCGCGCGAGACGGCAAGCATTTCATTATGAAGATATTTAACTTTGACAAATGGCGAATGTTTTTCAAGTCAAGTATGTGTATAATTTAATTATAGTTACGTCTGTTTTTGTCTTAAATAATCCCTCAAATGATCTTATCACAACTTGTGAACCTTGAAAGCATTCAATAAAGATGCACATTACTATAAATTTTCGGAAAAGTTTGTAAAGTACCTAATCTAATTACAAAATTCGCAAGCATTTGTAAAATAACTATCTCACTCTTTGGAAGTATGTGAGAAAGAAACATATGCCGTAAAATTTGAAAGATTTGCGAAGTTAAATGCCTCTAATGTTGGTACCTACTCAAATTACTTACAGATATGGGACTGATGGAAGAAGACCTACAAATATAAAGAAGACCTAAGGTGTCTAGAATTATATTTTAAGTTTGTTGATATATTCCTTACCAGTATAAACATAAGTGCTAAGTCTTCCTCGCTCGCTGAGTGGTACCCATTTGCCGAGCATCGTGTGTATGCCTGGGTAAAAAGCTGCTTGCGTCATACCTTGGAGCAATCGGTTCACCGAGACCGCTACCCAGCCACCCTGGAATTCGAACTCTATCGCGTTGATTATTTTTAGACGTAAGAATGAAGTTGTCTGTTCCAAATTTATTCAGTAGCTTTTGAATTATATAGATAACGCCTAAATATCTCTTTATATCAATATAGCCAAAAGATGGTGCTATATTTGCCATTAACAGCGGAAAACAATAAAATCTTGTTGATATTTCATCACTGATTCTTATCTTATCTTTAAAAAAATCCGAATGTTTTCCAAGATTTTTATACTAAATTTAACTTACATTTCCTTGCTAATAAGAATAGACTAGCACACATTACTCAGTACCCACACATTATTCAGATACACACATTATTCAGATACCTTAAGGAACAACAGGTCTAAAATAGAACAGTGGTGTCACGGAAAGTAGATGACAGTTGCCCTGTTTAAATATCAGCTTAATCGGGGTAGAATGGAATTTGATTTTTTTCTATAATACATTAAATTTAAAGTGAAAGAAAGCAATCAGACTGTGCAAATAAATATAGGTGATTTATTACACTCACAATCATTGGAATCCAAGGCGTGATTATAGACAACACCCCATTGACCCCTAAAGCTACCATGATAGGTCGCTTACCCCCATACTTCTGTGCCAGTATCCCCATGGGAAGCATCATACTGGTATAACCAAGGAAAAACGAAAACGTTATTAATTCTTGCGTTGATTTGTTCCAGTTATATTTCTGAAATAATAAAATCACATACCGACATTACATAAACTCACAGATTTTATTAATCTATGTTGCACCAAAATTTGATTAAAGAGAACCACATTATCAATGCGCTTACAGTTCCAATAAATGGTAAATTATATAAATTTCCTTATTGTCGATGCATGTCTAATCTTAACTTACAGGTGGTCTAAAATAGTTTTTTCCTATAGCATTGAGAGGTTTGTTACCTAAGGTATAAAGTCATCAAAAATCTTACTCGATAAACGTTCCAACCTTCATTCAAAGTCCCATTTTGTTTACTTCGCAAACACCCATCAGTACAGTTGTCTTTATCAGCAATATTAAGACTCGGGGCCTGGTCTACCATGGCCACCATGAGCACGCTCAGCTGTGACCTCATGGTGTATCCGACCGTCAAGCAGATGAAGAGGATAAATGTTTGCATGTGACGAGCGCCGAAGCCTTTAGGTGCTGTAATTGCATGTTGGCTTGAACAAACTGAAAAAGGGTGTCATCACATTTCAATAATCTATTAGGAAAATAAGAATCCATGTAAGATTTCGGTTTGTCAATTTTTGACATAAATATTGCAATTTTTTACGTAAATAATATATAAGTATTAGCTTTAGATTCTAGTCGAGGTTAGACTACCTTATTTTCTTGTTAGAAATAATACAAGATTTTGAATAACCTTGACGGGGTTTTAGATAACTGTGTACTTGCAATTGGTTGATATAATAGATAATTGCTTAAAATATCGCCTAACTACTGTAAAAACAGCCTTACCTAATACTATACACGTGTATATACATATACAATTTTAAACCCATAATAGACATCTATAGGTAACAATTTATTTTCATTTCCTGTGGAGTGGGGGCCTTTACCCTGATGTATATAAGTGTATATGTTTTTAGCCTAAATGAGGCTCATCGCCTAGTTGGACTTTGTTTTTTGGTTTACTTAGGTCTGATAAATAGCAGACCTAAGTAGCTAACCTGAAAGATAAATTCTTTAAGAGCGCGCTTTAATTTAGGAGATTTGAAGCGTCCAGAGCAAATTAACACTAATTACTAATGGAAAGGACAGACAAAGGGTTATCCTAGACTTTGAAAATAATATATCATGTATAAGAAAGTGTTTTGCTCGAGTGCGGTAGGTCAGTAAACACAAGTCAAGTTTAATTTATCCCAATATCACACAAAATAGATGCAAGAGCTAATAAATGCAAATATTAGGAGTCTATTTTAGCATACTTTGTGAATACTTAATAAAAGACAATAACAGCGTGTCTGCTTAAAATGATGTTGAGCCATTCCTCAATCCTTTATAGGACAATTGTCCCATGTTTATAATAATATTAACACTCTGATATCCAAGTGAACATACCTTCAGCTTCCTCCCCTTTTGGCACAGTTTCGTAAACGACTTTATCAATCGACATTATTCACCCTAATGATATGACTACTGAATGATCTGCCGCAATCTGTACGTTACAGTTTACTTTAGAGTCATATATCTACCTGTTTATTTATAACTTGTAGCTACCTTAGGTCATTATGTATATTGATATGAGATAAGTTTGGTTAGAACTAGTATACTTGGTGAAACAAAAAGGGTGTACTATTTTTTTGCAACTTAACTTTGTAAATCTAAAACTATCGACTTTGTGGGACAGATGAAGTACTAAAGGTTTTGTAGACTTGTGAAATCTGTCAACGGCTTAATTCCTATAACACCTTTTGTTTTTCAAGTTTCCTCCAAAGCTGTTAGTTTTAGAATTAAAAAGTTGAGTTTTGAAAAAAAAGTATACCCTTTCTGCTTCAACCTGTAGTATTTGGGAATACTTCATGCAGCAGAATTAGTACTAATTTTGTATTTGTATTTTTTCTTGTTCGCTGTGAAATCTTAAAACTTACTATATTTTATCATCTTCTCTTAGGCTTTTTCCTACTTCTTTTATTGAGTCGAATGGCGCTGCTGGACGATGTGTATGTTTTTCCTTAGAACTATTCAGCTGTGCGAAACCAGACCGAGTTTTTATATGTATAACAAAAGTCAGCGAAGAAGCGCTCGACCCGCCTGATGTTAAGCAGTTTCCGTAGCCTGTAAATGCTTGCAATAAACTGTAAATAATATAACTAATGGCATTGCTCAGACGTTGACGACCAGAAGGGGAGTGAGGCAGGGAGGCAGAGGGAGGAAAAGGAATGGAGAGTTTGACTTGTAGCTCTCTCACTCAGCGTACGAAACGCAGCTATAATAGCTGCTTTACGCCGATCTAGTTGTTGCTAGCCAAAAGCTATAGCGCCGCAAATTGAAAGGCATCGGTATAATTTGAAATTGAATTGTGTTGTAATTACATTGCCGATCGCTCGGTAGAGAGGGGCTCAGCCTAATCTGATTAGAAGAAGACTAGTATGGCCCAATACTAACGCCGACCACTCATTTGAACAGCTGCTGTGGTGAAGTAAAACCTGGTACTGACTATTTCTATCTTCTATGTAGGCCAATTGATTTTTTTTTAGTAGCTGCAAGTAGTGTTAATTGAGCCTATTGGCAAGCTCCAGCAATTAGGGCAGTGATCATTTGAAAGGTCGTGGAAACACATGCAGGTAAAATATAATGATGATAGTTAGATAATAAGTAGGTGCATTGGCTTGTCACTTGAGTTTAAGGCTGGTTTGCATTGGCTTATCATTATCATGCCTTTCTTGAACTAGACGGGTCTTACAGGCAGCATATTGGTTAAAATAAATCTTCAAAAAAAAACAGGTTTCTTATAAATTTAATAAAAATAAGTAATGAATTCAAATTGAGTGAACGCTGTCATTGCATATTTCAATCAGATTTGTTCTGTTATTTTATTATCTTTACATTTAATACGTTAACAAGAGGCCTCGCTCACAGTTGTATCAGTTATTGTACTAAAACTTATATGTTTTTAAGGTGTTTTTATTATAAATTCAGCATTTTATTTTCAACAATATCTTAAATCTGACACTACTTACCAAGTTTTACATCAGACCAGTCGACATTATCTCGACTTTATTGGGGATTAAATACCAAATCCCCGAGGACGTACTACAGGGCTCTCGCAAAATATTGACCTTCCCACGATACAACCTTCTGGTTTGCAGTCCACAACCTTATCTGTATAAATATAAGAGATATATTCGTTTGGCTGGACCGTTTTAGCGACACAAAGATTAAGAGAAGCTTACTCAATCAATTACGGATTGGGACACCATATTTACGTTATAAATAACTTCTAGCTATATTCAAGATTTTTAATATTAATTGTTTTTAACTGACTTCAAAAAAAGAAGAAGTTCTATGTTTGTCTTTATGTATTTTTAATGTATGTTCACCACACACTTATAAATACTACGTACGTATCTCTGAGATGTTCACTTATTTCTCCAGCAATTGTGAACCAATTTTATAAATATTTTTGACTAAAAACTTTTCGACACCATCTTCTATACAAATAAATAAAATTGGAGTGTCTGTTTTTAATATCAAAATAACACATTTTCACTAAATGCATATGAAAGTACATACGACACCTATAGCAAAAACCGCGATTTAAAAAAAAATTGTCTGTCTGTCTGTCTGTCTGTGTGTTTGTTCCGGGTAATCTCCGAAACGGCTGGACCGATTTTGACGGGACTTTCACTGGGAGATAGCTGATGTTTTAGGGAGTAACTTAGGCTACTTTAATTTTAGAAAAACAATTAGGGTTCCGCGTAAAAAAAAAAAAACACATGCAATCAAAGAGTATCTCCGAAACGGCTGGACCGATTTTGACGGGACTTTCACTGGTAGATAGCTGATGTTATAAGCAGTAACTAGGCTACTTTTATTTTAGAAAAACACAACTTAAAAATGGGTCCCGTCGCGCGGGCTCAGATCGCGGGAGCGGGCTTTTTTGTTAAGTTAAATTCCACGCGGACGAAGTCGCGGGCTCAGCTAGTATGAAATAAAGTATAAGGGTCCTAGTCATTTCTAGCCTTTTTTGTGCACCTAAGTTTTTTGAACTCGGTTGAATTATTATTATAGTATATTATATTTGTATAGTCCCCATCAATTCTGGGAGCATACTTAGTATTGTCAATTTTTAACAAAATTGTTTTTTTAAGTGCGTACCTACTCATGTTCGCTATTATCAGAGTCGAAATTGATTTTTTGTAGGTATCAGCCTTAGGCGTAATATAAACTATCTTAAGACAGGATTCGATAAATAAGGAAGTTTTAGCAAAATGCAAAAATGTATAATTAACATAATTTGGTCCATCATCACAAAGCCGTGTCTATTTCTTGTTTCACTTGATTCGGGTTGGAGTATCCGAGCTCGTCTAGCTGCATTTGGTTAACACCTGCAAAAACCATTTAAATATTATACAACACGGAATCTGAAAATAGAAACTGAGAACATTCCTTTTTAACAGCGGAACTTTTAAAATTTATCATTTTACACCAGGGCAGTGTGTATTGTTATCCTATCAATTCATTATGAGCCTAAAGGATGGTTCTCTTAAATCAATTTATTATTACTGTTCTGCTTGTTAATCGCGCTATTTAAGTGCTAGAACGCATGTCTAGTTTTAAACTAGTTTCAATGTTGAGTATAAAGTTAAGTTCAAAAAGTTTGATCAAACTGTAGTTAATTCCAAGTACTAACTAAACAAATACAAAAGAAAATATCTTACTCAGAACTCCATTGTAATGTTTTAACTCTTTCTTAATCCCAATATGGTCCCACTCTTGACGCTCATTGCTCGCTAGGGAGGTGTACACTATATTGCATAGTAAATAAAAACTAGCCAAGGTGAGTAGTACTATTCTCCAGTGTCTTGAATCAGCCTGTATAGAAATAGATATGGTTGAAAGCCGGCCTTAATGTCTCTGTAATAAGAGTGACAAGAGAAGTAGGCGATACTAAGTAATCATTAAGTTATGTGCCTTAGTAAATAAAAATGAATATACGTAGAGTTTTATATGTTGGCCGTAAACGATAGCACGATGATACTCATATTTCTTATTCTGGTAGTCAGAAATGATTTAGGTAATAAAGGTGACGAAAGGCTATCAAAAAAATCACATGATCATGTGAAAACAAAATATCATTAGGTAAATAATGCATGACTACTGAATAAATCAACTGACGCTAGTGAAGTTGACAAACAAACCGCATTATCTCCAAGTATGAGTCCAGATACAAAAGGAACAGATGTTCCAACGGCACTGCTTACAGTACTGGATAACAACATCAGTGTCCCTGAATAATTTTCAGACATATCTCGATAATTGTTCTGCAATATGAAAACAGTAACGAAATATAAAACCATACATATAATTCACAAATAAGTTTTGAGACCTCAAACATACAAACACAAGTGACTCAGGAATGGTGAAGATGGTTGAAACTATTATCGATTTTGAGATTTGGTGCTATAAACTTTAATTTAAATTCTGATAGCCAAGATAAAACTGACAAGTGGTGAACGTAACATTCGTAAATTACAAGTCGCATTGCGGTATTCTTGAAAAAGCTTATAATTTGTCGATGAGACCTTCAGCACGTGACCGAGCGGTGCTATTGCCATGTTACTTGCAGTTGTAGAAGCGATAAATAATCTGAATGTGGAGAATTGAATGCTGGAACGTTGGGACCTGGAGAACATTCAGCTAAACGGTGGGATTTGAATTATAATACTGTACGTGCAGCTCGCTTGGCTATCTGATTTACTACTTATAAAATTTAAAACTAACTATGTCTCTTGTGCTCTAAGCGTTAAGATTGGTTTATCAATAGGCACATGCTTTAGTAGGCTTACCAAAAATCCACAATATTGGAAACCAAGCAGTCCCAAGATGCCTGCTAACATCAAGATTGCTAGATAGCCCCAATCACGAGGAAGATTTGATAGAACCGTCAATCCTATGATGACGCCAATAGAACCTATAAAGAAAATTACAGTTGGAAATAAAGGGATAAGCATTTCGATGGTTAATAGAAGTAAACTTACACTACCTAAGATGTTAACAAGTTTCGTGAAGAAAGTTGAATTGAAGATGTATTGAAAGTATCGTATCCTATAGAACCAGTTGATGATTGGCCCCATTATCAAATACACTGCAGTCAGCGATATGAAGCACAGCATAGTATACCAGGCACTCTGAAAGAAGTAGAATCAATGAAACACGTTATAATATTTTTGTATTAAGACGTTTGGTCATTAGACCGGATATTTTAATTGTTGAACTTATATTCACTTACGTCTTTTAGTAGTATGTTAAAAGTCAACAAATAAGCTGGAATTTTTGTTAAATAGAAAATGAACAAGGCGTTGCTTGCAGCATGGGCGCACGTTACACCCCAAAATGTTGAAGATTTCAGAATTTTCTTCCACGGCCTTTTCAGTTCTTTCTGAAAACAATAAATCTACATATATTTTACAGTTCCAAATTGTAACCTTCATGTACAAAAGAGACAATTTTATAATTAAAATGTGCATTGTCATTAATTTATTCTAACAACAATATAGCTGGACTATATTTATATGCACTGGTAGGTACTATCATGTGAAACCCTTGGGGTGAACTTTAGACGGAACATATACTTATAATTTTAATTAATAAAAAGCACACACGCAACATAGCGATAAAAATCTGAAGAACGGAACCGGACGCAAACATAAAAAAAACTTTTGACATTTGGGACAATTATAATTACTAATTCATATTGACTTACGCTTTAACAAAAAACAGATAGATCGCGCAATCTATACAAATAAATAAAATTGGAGTGTCTGTTTGTAATACCAAAATAACACCTTTTCACTAAATGCGAATGAAAGTACATACGACACCTATAGCAAAAACGCGATTTAAAAAATTTTTGTCTGTCTATCTGTGTGTTTGTTCAGGGTAATCTCCGAAACGGCTGGACCGATTTTGACGGGACTTTCACTGGCAGATAGCTGATGTTATAAGGAGTAACTTAGGTTACTTTTATTTTAGAAAAACAAAATTTTTAAAAATGGGTCCTGTCGCGCGGGCTCATAACGCGGGAGCGGGCTTTTTTGTTAAGTTAAATTCCACGCGGACGAAGTCGCGGGCTCAGCTAGTGTATTAATAAAGTTCATTATTTCCAATAGCTTTAAGAGCAACCTACCTTCTTATAACAGCTCAAAGTCTCCTTAATAAGCTCCTTTTCTCCATCACCAACTGCCTGGTGGCCCTCAGGAGTGCTGGCCATCAGCGTCCCAGATATAGCTGCCATAGAAAGCGTCATCATTGCTAGTGAATAGTAGATCAACTCCCATCCTAACGGCGCTGCTGTTAGCAGCCCTGCTACTGGAAACGCTGCTATTATTCCTATTTGAACTCCTAAAAAATAATTTAAGATGTCAAATGCATACACTTGTTTGTAGATGAAACTATAGATGAATAGATAGCGTAAGACAATCATAATTATCCTAGTATTAAGGCTTATGCTAACGTGTCTGACTAAAATGTAAGGGAGAGTTTAGTTAGGAGAAGATCGTTGAGCTGCAGAGGGAGTTCTTCCATTATTAAAGATATAAATAAAATATCTGCCATAAAGACTGATTGTTAGCGGCTAGATAATGCTTCTCATAGTCTGACTAACCTCCATAAACTAAGCCACTCAATATCTTCTTCTCATTCGGAGGCATCCAACTGTCAAACAGGGATTGGTTGACAGTACACAAACACGCATGCGCCATTCCCATGAACAACTTAGCATTGCACGCGGCTACCCAACCACCCTGTAACGTAAGTAAATTCTAAAGTTTGGTCTTGATTCATAACGATGAAATTTGATTGCACCACTAGTTCGTCATAAATCGGTTAATTGTAGGATTAGCTAGATCAGAACTTTATGATCGCAACCTTGAGACGGTATTTCATACAAACCTTATTAATAATAGTAGGCATAGCAACACACAAGGTCCCGTTGACAATGAGGGTCGCAGTCATAAGCAGCTTTCCTCCAATCCGTCTTAAAAAGAGCTCAGAAGGAACCAGCATCAGGGTGTAACCGAAGAAGAATGATGAAAGAACTGCTCCTTGTATTCTGCTATCCCAGTTGTGAATCTGCAAGAATATGAAAAATGGTTGAATTAAAAAACAGATGGTTTAGATCCAGTAGAGAGATAGATGATGATGAAGCGAACATTATTTTTATTTTTCTGTGCCAGTTTTTCAATAGTCTAGAGCCAAGAGGAAAGCCATTTTAATAAAAAAAAAAATAACTCAGAAACCAGAGCCTGTGGACGATACTTATTATAGAAGCAGCGAAGGCAATAGGTACAAGTTTTAAGTAATAAATGCTTTTGATTCACAGTTCTTAGTGAGTTGCAGGATTGTATGGTGAGGTTAACTAGTTTCTGCACCGGGTCAATAGGCCATTAATGACACCATTAAAAAGAACGAAAGTTTTTGCATCTCACTGTCTGACTACAAAAGAGGCTAGGATTACGATAATGGCATATATACTTTGATATAGGTATCATCGTATCTCGTGGGATCCACAGTCGCCAACACAGCGACGCCCAGACTGCCTCGAACAAACCCCAAGACTATGGCGCTTGTGAACATGTACAGCATCTGTATGTGGCGGATCCCGACCTTGAACCCTGGAAATAAAAAGCATTTTCCTTTAAATATCATCATTAATATCACGAGTAGCTGAACATTTGTTGTGGTCTTTGTTCTCTTTCAGTATTTGCAATATACCTCCCACTCTGACCCTGGTTTCATTTTCACTTTAGAAGATTTTTATAGACAAGAAATATAATTTCGTAAATAAGGACCTATACCTAAACAGAGAAAATGTAGCCAAGAAGTAACTATTTACTGACCTTTCTTAATAATAACTCCAGAATACCCATCTTCGAATTTGTATCTCAAAAATTCGACGTCCATTCTTTGTTGTCTTCATTCACAAACATTTAGTAACTATTGCGCCTAAATTACTCGCATAGAGTTCCACTAAAAATGCTGTTGATGTTAAATTATACTATCTCTGTTATCTCGCAGACTATTTCAATAACAATGAAACTGTAACTATCAGTAAATAACAAAGATTTTCTTTGCAAATATACCTATCTGAGTAAAATAGCTTACTACAATTGACTTTCAACTTTATCATACATCTGTCAAGGTGCGATGTCAAATGATGTGTAGTACATTGCTACCACTAGTTGGTAGAGTTTTATTATAACTATTTTGTACAGGCTGCATGTAATTGAGGCTTAGTTAGAGACGTGATAAATGACAAGTAGCGAAGATGACGTTAGTTAGTTGAACATTTCGAAAGGACAAGAATGGCTGTTGACTCTCTTTATGATGGCGAGGTCAGAAACAAGATATTTTAATCTTAATGTTATACATTAGACACCTTCTCCCTAAATAATAATAATTATTATTTTTATTATTGTTATTTATTTATGATCAGGCATCGCAGGCCCATAGATACATACCTTATAAACTAACATACATACATATTATTAAAACTAAACTACACTGTAGGTGGTGACGGCGGCAATCTCCCCCGAAAGCGCCTGTACACCACACCCTTCGGCCAGTAGTCTTCCTGCATGAAAGTTGACAGCCTGTCGACTCTAACCACAAACGCTTTGAAACTGGCGTTGTGACTAGAGTCCAACGGTTGAACTCTCAATGAGACATTGTTCTTTATTCTGATCTACTCAGAAATGTCCCCCGTTTTGCTGGTGTAGTGGAGGCGGGACAGGTAGACTAGAGTGGCCGGCACTGCTGCACGCAACAGGACGTCGGACCCTGTTGCCGCTGTGCCGCAGCGATTTCTGTTAACCCGCTGCGTGCGTCTCTTCTTCTGCACCTTGATGAATCCCTCTTCATCTCGGTCGTCAAAGCGTGCACACGCAGGGGCCACGCGCGGCACCTTACGGATGAAAGGCGGCTGCTGGGCAACAGTCTTGCTGACGGCAACGGTGGCAAAATCACGAGGCTTCTGTGGCACCGTTGATTAGAAAAATAAGAGGGAATTAAGCCATACCCAACCTCGCTAGAACATTGCCGGTTAATGAACCTCACTCATTACGTAAGACGTGCAGGTTTCTTCACGATATTTGCTTACCTTCACCATACAGCAAGTGAATCTTTATAAACAATGAGACTCGCACATAGAATTAAAAAATCCCAAAAGTGCAAGCAGATATAAAAATATGGACGCCTTGTTTCTAAGGTAAATTAACAATAACATAGATGTCACTATTCAAAAACAGAAAGATATCTTTAAACAAGTATACGTAAGAAGCTACTTAATAAAATAATAATAAGATGTAACAGAACCTGTGCTCGACCAAATACTTCTAAAAATACTAATAGCGATGTTTTGAATAATCATTTTGTTCTTATTCAAATTAAATTAAGGTTTTAAACTATACAGTCTGGTATAACTCCAGCCTTGACATCTTGAGTATAACTTTTTGAAAGTCATATAAGGTAAAGGTATGTCTGTGCACGCCTGCGAGATTGGTCAGGTTTGGGTGTAACTGGGATCCATTGCATTGCCCCCAGTGTATTGTATGCACGACACTGATAGCACAAGCGGTGCAGAGTTTGGGACAACACAGCTGGTGTGTTTGCTTTCCATAATATTTATTTATTAATAGCTTTTCCCCGCAACTTCGTCCGCGTGGGTCGCGCAACGTATTTTACATACAAACTTCCATCCGCTATATTGCCCTCTAGAGGAGGAATTTTCTAAAATCCTTCCTTATTGGATGTCTACGGTATAAAATGTAATGACTGTCAAAATTTCATGTATCTAACCCCCGGGGTATGGGCTGTGCGTTCATAGACGCCTAGTTCAATAATGAGTTTCTCATTTTGTAATTATAGTACACTTTTTATTTTAAAATTTTTATGTTTGGACCAAAATACCAACAGAGAAATGTGAGTGCTCTGCCGTTCCCTTTCGAAGAATACAGGCGAGTATAAACGAGCGAATGCAAGCGATATTTTTCTGTTTTAATCAACCCTAAGTATGTGTTGGTTTAGGTACAGCAGATCTACCATGAACTTATACGTTCGCTAGTGTCGTCTACGTAAATATTATATTTTTTTGGTAATCGTATAACCAATAGGCGCTATGCACTACCACACAAATGTTTTACTTAATCGCTAGCGACTTTTGAGCTTTAAATATTGTTTTACCTACATTTTCATAGAAGGGGCTCTGTCGATCCGAACCGTCCCCGCTTTTTCACGGACACTATATTATGGTGTTTATACTTGAATTTTTGTATGTTTTATATACCTATTTTTTGTTTCGAATTTGATTGTTTCATGAAGGATGATACTCGAATAAAACTATGTCAAATTTATTTAATTTAATGTTATATTATAAAATTGTAAATATCGAGCTATGAAATACAAGTCTTTATGAACTTAAAATTAATTAAAATTACGTCAGTATTTAGTCTGTAACTAATAATGATTGGGGTAAATCAAATATTTAGAAAATTAACTACCTTTGTATTTTATAAATACAGTTGAATTAAAATGATTCCAGCGGGCGTCTCTAGTCTCATCGGTATACCAACTTTTAAGTTGAAAATTAAAAATGACTAAATTATGAGCAAATGTTAATTTACCAACTAACTAAATCGGCTTTAGTGGGCACAATTATTAATCAGAATATATACATCAGCATAGAGTGGCACATCGCGAATTTAATCAAATTCGCAATTCTAAAACCATATAATCACAATTTGCTCTCTGTGTCTTTACTCTTTTCCTTCTCGGTCATCGGCCGCATCTCCTCTGAAAACAGAAAACGGAAGTGTTAAGAAATCAATTGCAGCAATTTTGATGAGAGGACACTAGGTTAACATGAGTTCATCCGTTTGTATGAGTCAGTGAGTCGCTACCATCCACGAAAAATATTTTTATAGCAAAATCTTAGTACCGGCTTAGTATAGGCTGCCGATAGAGCCACAGTGTAATTTACCATAGCTACTAATACCTATTTATGGGAGAGCTACAAAAATGGCTCTAAGTATTTATATAAAAATAAATTATAATATTTCTTCGTATACATATATGATCGTGATTCTTATAAGATATGGGAAATCAATGGAATCACACCCTTGTCAATATAAATTGACAAAATAGAGAAACATTTTTGTTTGCTTTTTTTGTATTACTGACCTGGGTCACTCTTTCTCACTGGTCTATAGTCAGGGCTGTCCCAGGGCTGTTTGGTAGCACTGCCATATACAATATACACCGTGTTGGCGGCGATGCAAATCGCGGCTACTAGAAGAAACACTATCCTCCAGCGACTAACGTCATCCTGACAAAAAAAAATGTTGAAACGTATGATTGCTCAGTTCAGAATTAGTTTTTTTAGAAACATAAAAGATTTAAATCAATGAAAATGAAGACAGTTATCTCGCCAATACACACAGCATCGAAAGTATCTCGCCAATACACACAGCATCGAAAGCCTGTCGAAAAGCGAAAAGAAAACGTGTCGTCGTTGTGTAAAAGCTGTTGTTGCATATACAGACGTGTGGTCGCATACTTTCCTAATATAGCAAAAAGTACTCATGCATCATGTATTTCGGTCTAGTATAATCCTACATATTCAGCCAATAGGTTCAATATATAGCATGGCACTCACCGAACTATTTCCCAGAATGAGACTTGTGGTGACCGGGGTGAGAACACTGCCCACACTTGCGCCGAAGTTCGTTATAGAGAGCATCACGCCCGCAAAGTTAGGTGACAGGTCTAAATGGTTTACCTGAAATCAGTTTTAATATAATTACCTTTCGAATACAATTTTGTTCCTGCGTGTATTCTAATTCTTTGAGAATGTTTACCGGTAACCAAAATCAGGTTCAGAATTTCTCAAGCTGGACAGCTTTAAAACACTCAAATATTTATATGTAAGAATAACAATTGAAACAGATAGAAATGTTTAATAGTTGTTTTAATCTTTAAATATGTAGATTGTAAGGCACTTACCATAAATCCGGCAGAACCAAATCCAAGCAGAAAAAGCACGGCTACAAGTGTCACTATCGCATATTCCTTGTCGTCGGAGCTCAGGAATGATAAAACCACGATGCCAAGGCCGGAACCGAACAAGGCTGTATAGAAACAATAAAAAGTTTGTAATAAAACCCTAGCAAGTTTCTAGCAGTTATAAATTTAAAATTGCCTATTTACTTACTGATTGAATTGAATATCTTCCTACAAGCCTCGACAGATAAATATCCAGCATTGTAGATCCTCTCGCACAGTGTGGCTGATATAATTCCGCCGAACCACATGCCTACGTACGGTAAAGCTGACAATAATGCACTCTGCGAATAGAGAAATATAAGTTCTATGAGAAATATATTTGAAACACCTATACACCCGTGGGAATAAAATAAGGTAATCGGAACATTATCTAAAGGTCCACTCGTAACAAAACAGTATACAATAATGCAGGCTGACTTTTAGTCTCAAATAATGATTACTTACGTTTTTTAATGATATTTTCATAGCCTTCTCCAAATAGGTAGGTAGCTGCACGAAGAACAATACGAATGCTATCGAACATCCGGCGTGTGACACTATGATGGCCCACACAGCTCCTGTGCGGAACATCGCTTTCCATGGAGTCGGTAGATTTACCTGTTATTAGCATATTAAACATAAGTACTGTGAAGACATCGAAGATATTAAAAAATGATATCTGTCACCTACAAACAACATAACAGTCTATCTTCCAGATAAGAGTGTGTTTGTAGCCATCAAACTATCTGGATTTATGTTGGTAAGTAAACATTACAATCCAAAATGACTTAAAAGTATCAGTATTAGGGGTCAATAAATTGAGTATTGTGTACTAGAGCCAAGAACTAAGTCATCATAGAACAACAATAATTCAAGAACAAATAAAAGACAGATGTAATCAAATGAACTGCAGCAGCATACCCTATGCTCCGAACTGCTGTTGAGTTCAAATTCAATGTAAAATTTCTCCTCTTCAGTCATCATGGAATGTTCTCCAGGCGAGCTGGCTGAGAACCAGTACCACATAGCAGCCGTCGAGAACATGAGGCCAGAGATTGAGTAGAATATCAACTTCCATCCCATGCCAGTCTCAGCCAGTATGCCGGATAGAGGCATGGCTATGATTGTACCGATTTGAGACCCTATAATAGAATATTTAGAAGTCATATAGGGTGCTGAATAAGCTCAGTTATAAGTACAGATAGCTCCAATTTTGTGTTTTGTATTCAATAAATAAATAATTAGCAATATTTGATAAGATATGACACTACAAAAGGAATGGTATGAGAACTATTAAATAGTAATTGCTTGATTATGTAAACAAGAATTTTGAGCAACTCTAGTTTGTAAACTGTTAATAGACGAATAAACCATCACATGTATTTTAGAACAGAAAATGTAGTGTAATGACTACAAAACTCCATAGCTACAGTAGTACGTAGGAAGAATAACAGTATCACAATATTAAGTTGAATGCCTTACCAGAGTAAACCACGCCGGTGTATGTAGTACGCTCATTAGCAGGCAGCCATTTTCCGAGAAGCGTGTGGCTGGCGGGGAAGAGGCAAGCTTGGCTGAGCCCCATGGCGATGCGACACACGCACACCATTATCCAACCACCCTGAAATTTCAAGTTCACATAATCTTAATACAGTCCTCATCAGTTTTAGAATGTAAAAGTATGTAGGTAGATTCTCAATCATAAATACAGGTATTCCAGGAACCTGGAGAAACAAAATCACATAAGTTAGGTGTACTTAGATTGGTATGTATAAATTGTTCAACCTGTTGTTTGGTTAAGTTTATGCATGGTTATGGTTATGGTGATGGTTATGGTGATGGTTATGGATATAGATGGATATTAATCAAATGCTACTAACCACACTAGCCAGAGTCGGCAAGAGGAGATTGATAAGCCCGTTTGCAAGTAAAGCAAAGAGGAGAATTGGTTTCCCTCCATACTTCTTCGCTAGCAAGCCTGCTGGGATTTGCATAGTCATGTATCCCCAGAAGAACGATGATAATATAATACCTTGGGTATTTTCGTCCCATTCGTAGATCTGGAACAGGAGAAAGAACACGTAATATAGCAGTCAATGTAGAATATTGACTAGTGTCTAGCTTTTGGATAGCTTTTAGCGATAACGCATAACCTCATAAGTTAACTTTATAGTTCTTGTTATCAAACACTGATAATGGACCAACTATAATCCATCTGTCACAGATATGATTGAAAATTATTTATATTCTTATTGCAAAAGCAAAAACTGATAAAAAATAAGGCGTGGTTGTTAAACAATCATAGTCGGTGACGCAGTGGAAGTTTTACCAACAATATAAATAATAACGATATTTGTACGACATTTCAAGTTCATAGAGAATTTACAAAAAGTTCCACGATAACATCTCATTAAATATGTAGAATCACGCTCATATCAAACAAATTAAGTACAGCTGTCAAGACTAGCGGAGACCGCAATAATTTATTCCAGTTCCAAAAATTCCGCTAGTGGCGGAAGAAATCTTAGTCAAGAATGCCTTTGATTATGACTCTTGGCTCCTTCATCGAAGTCTGTCTGCTCTCGTTCTCTGCCATCCATCGGCTGAAACATATGGACTGCTTCGCAAAGGGTTCCCACATAGACAGCCATGACAGGTCACAGTTGTTTCATCTCGTGGAAAGCCCATGCTACAGTTCCCGGCTCATTGTTGTCATTATAGAAAACTTCTTACGCCCCGCCCACTGCTAATCAACTTTACGATTCTTCTAGCTCTGTCAGTAAATTCAGTAAATAGTTCATCTAAGAATTTCTCATTTCCGATTCTGCCATGTGGCAATACACCAAGCCTTTTTATTTCGTTTGTGAGCGCCTTTTTATGAGGCCTAAGCGTTCATCACTTAGTCTGTTCAACACAATGGGTCCAAAGCTACGTTTTAGAGTTAGGTAGGTATTTTAGGCCATAAGACAGTTTACACAAGTTAGGGAATGGACCATACAAAGGTACTCACTTCGACATTTGTGTCGTTTCCTCTGCTGGTGTCTGTCATGGCTAGTATGGCGACGCTGATGGTGCTGCGAGCCACAAACAGCGCGACCATGCAGAACGCCATGCAGATCATCTGCACGTGCCGGATGCCGAAGCCGTGGTCTGAAAGACAACATTTCCAGGATTCAATACATTATTATACCAGGATGTCATGAATAGTAAGGGTTTAAGCCTTAGGATTTATGAGAATATTTTTTCTTTTAATTATCGTAATCAATAGTTTCCAATAACTGGTATAGAAAGCTTTGTAGGAAATGGAATTAATAGTTTTAATTACTCAGCTCTATGTTCCGGTCACGTATTAAATTTTCTTCATTAGCTAGACACCATTCGTTATTCCAATTCATTAAAAACGTGAATTATACTTTCATTTCCCTATTATTATTGGGTTTGGGTAATAGATTTTAAATGTTACCAATGAGATTAAGCGGTGAGCCTGGGGTGCTACTCTTAGAAACGCTAATCGATATATAGTGACATTTGTATTGTGGAATCCTACTCTAAATTCCATCTTTTTGCCATCGTATATCGCCTAAACGGACGCAAATGTTGTATTGTTCGTTCAGTATCGATACGACAGCAAAAAATATGGAATTTAAAGTAGGATTCGGATATCAGATGGATATAAGACCCCATAGCACCCCTGGAGTCTTATATCCATCTGTTAAGCGATTCTATGTCTATAAAAAATGAGTTCAAAACCTAAAACTCAACTACTGAATAATCACGCTCTAAAATGTACGTGTGTAATTGTGCTTCGTCGCTGTATGCCACTTTTCACTGTAGCTCATGATTGCTCGTACTACTGTTACAATGTTTTGTTTTTTTGAGGGTAGGTAGCATACAACGACTGCTATTTTTCTAGTTTGTACATATCAATTTCAGATGAAATATATTTTAGTTTCATACTTTTCAGAGCGTGATTTTTCAGTAGTTGGGTTTTAGTTTTTGAACTCATTTTTTTATTTAAATTATTTTTGGGTTATAACAATATATATATATATATTTTAAATGTGCTTATTAAGCCCTTTTATTTGAAACCCCCCACGGCACCATTAGTTATTGATTTTATTAGTTCATGACTTTATGACCTCTTGAGGGCGCTATATTCAATTTTATGTGACGTCACATAGCCTATAAACAGCTGACGATCAAGACACTTCCAATGATACCTCGTTGGTCAAATTATGACAAGCAGTTGAGAAGTTATGAGGGAACAGATAAACATAGGTACATATTCATACCGGTCAAAATCATAACCCTCCTTTTTGCTTCGCCATGGTCGGGTAGAAACTCAAATGTAATGTGACTTAAAAATAATAAATTTTATAAGAATATTAAAATGCTATTATGTACAGTAAAAAGAAGTTAAGCCATTGTAGCAATTTAATAAAGTTAGTTATAACTGTTAAATTAGGTAATTTGATTCAGCAAATTGTTTTAGCTGGATGTCATAATCCAATTTGATAGATACCTACTACATTTTTACGTACATGCAACAGGGTTTCAAAAACATTATTTTTTGTAAAAGTTATTGGAATGTTCAAAGAAAGAATTCAACACAGATTGGCTCAACAAATATATATAATACTCTACATCAAATATTCAATACCCTCTTCTCCAAACCTTTTACCCATTACAAGGGTTCAATAAGTAGCTCCTACACAGAAGCCGTTTACCATACTTTTGTTCGCAATTATTTGACACGATCAATTATTTGGTTAGGACAAGACTTGTAATCGTTTCTTGCTGTTTGTTCGGGTTCAAACCTAGTAATCGATTTCTGGAACGTTCTCATAGTTGTGTGGAATATCATGAATATGTTAATGGCATACGAATGGCGTTTGAAGATTCTTTTGAACGGGCGGTAAGTAGATGTGGGAAGTAAAAAAAATATCAACCCTATCATATTTCAAGACGCCTTGGAGATGAAATTCCTAATAACCACCATTTGCTTTAATATAAGTATTGAATCAAAGAATTATTAATTTATTATTAAAAAATATTTGTATTGAATACACAAAGATAAATAATACGCCATCATGCTTCTGTCCCCTGTGGAGGCAGTGTATCAAATAAATAGAAAAAATGAACCTAGTTAAGCGTACTTTAGTTTCCATTACTTTGTTTCTTATTACCAATGCCGGTAGGTACGTACATAAATGAAATCAATATGAAACGAACAAAAAGATAATGAACACAAAAATATTTACATTTCCCGGGTGCTTCTTGCTGCGCCATGGTATCAAGTTTTTCCTTTTTCCCTTGCGTCATTACTCCCCGTCAACTCTCGACATCACTCTTCGGCAAAGAATGGCAGCTCCAAGAAATACCAGTGTTTATTAATATAAACAGGTACAACAACATCTTCGGAGGAATATTAACTTTATATCATTCAAAATAAAGTTAATTTTGAGACGTTCCAGTGGAAAATGCAGTAGATCTCTGATTGAGTGGCAGTTGTGAGATATTGGTATCACTATGTCTACAATTAGACGTAGGTTTAATTTAACATTAATATATGTAATAACTAGATTTTGTGTGTATTGTACTAGTAAGTTGTTCGAATTGCCTTGCTTTTTCGATGTTTTGTTAAAGTTTATTGGAAGACGACTAAGAACACAGAAAAAAAAACGATAAAATATGATTTTTATAGATACTTAAGTATTAAGTATTTTGTACTAAACGTTTCGTAATTACAGCAAATACTTATGGAGTGCCTCGTATTTATAAATAATTCGCTGCTATTTCTAGGAAATACAAAAATAAAATTTGTTGTCTTTATTTTTTTTCTCAGTGTTTTGTTCGAGATATGCATGACTCTTCGCCAGCGGATCTCCCGCGATCCTGCGCCACGAGTGATGACATCAGCTCATCTAGTGCCGCGCCGTCCCATCCACATCTTCGAGCTGGTGGCCGCCATTCATCGCCTTTCCTATCTGCACCAACGGCTAAAACGTGCTAGGTAAAAATGTATAACCTGACGCTATAAGCTGTATTGTATAATGTATATGTCGAAGATGGATTGTTTAATTATCTGCTTTACAAAACAGCACGGCTTTGTAAAACAGCTAATTATACAATCTATCTATATATATACCAACATACATGCTGTTTCTAACAATCAGCAGTATTGTTTGAATTATCAGAAAATATTAGGTTACATAGTATTAGACATTAAATGTACAATGAATTACTTGTACACACCGCAATGTTGTATATTAACACAATAGATGCGTGATTTTTCAGACAAACATACATATTAATATTTTAAACATTAAACGTCTGTGTCACAAGTTATTTCTATTTTTATACAAAGTCGTAGTAGCTGCTTTGTCGTAGCCTAAATTTAAGTCAAATATTAACATACAACGCCCGTCATCATTGTACAATTAAGTGGATATCCACATTATCATGGGGTACTGGCATCTGATGTAATGCCTACTATGTAATTAGTGAATGGGCAGTAAATATTATGAATAGTTAAATATAAGTAGGTATTACGGGGGACTTAGATTGGAGCAATTGTGGAAAATTTTAATATTATAGAAAAAAATATGTTCGGGCTGCTCGGCTCACTGCAACGGGTGGTTGTGGGTTCGATTTCCGTCGGGGAAAATATTGGGAATGGGCTTTTCATAATTTTGGTCTACTTGTAACAGGGATTGCAGCAATGCTTTGAATTGTTTTATGGTTTGGTTGTTGTGTTTAGCGATAATATTTTAATTGTAGTCATCATAACACTATTAGGGTCCGAAGGACGTGCCCACCAAAACACGGAAGGGATCATTGTAATGGCCTTCACCCCTAGAGTGTCACGAGCACGTACGTCGGTGTATAAGATTTGAATGCTCCAAGTGTCGCGTTCCCCTCCGGGTGGGTATAAGACGCGAGCGGCAATTGGTTGTTTATTTGCTCCGTTTAGTAACAATTCAATGATAATAGGTAGATTGATTATGTAGATAGATCGATTATGTCAAAGTATCCATTGTTGTAAAAAAACTTAATCGGCAAGAAAAAAAAAGAACAAAAAAATCATACTTCCGAAATATTGCAACACTTGGGGCAGAGGGCGCTCGGAGATGGGGATCATTGGAAAGGTTGAAATTTAGATACTGCTTAGTCTAACCATTGTTATCCTATAATAGTACAAATTGTAATATGAACTGGGGCGTCCTTAGAAATTATATTTGTATGTTATCAAATGCAAATAAGCTGCACTTGTATGAGTGAATTAATATTATCTCTTTTACTCTTATTATATCGTGCACATGCCCTTCTATTTCAAGTACGAGGAATTGTAGCCCAGGTAGTATATAAGCAAAGCGTTTATTTCATAACTTTATTACAGTAACTTATTACAAACTATAATCATAAATCCTAAGTAGAGGATATAAAAAGTTGATCATCAAGCACATAAATAACTTGTAAAGATTAGTATATAAAGTTCAATTTAGATTGCCATAGAAACAAAACCAAACTTATTTAACTAACTTTATTTATAAACTACTAATGTAAATACTTTTCTCTTAGCTATAACCATCATCATTAACAATGTTCATTTAACAACTCAAATTACAACCCATCGTAACACTAACTTATAACAAAAGTCAGTCTTCATCAATAAGTAAATTAAAATTAAAACCTAATGAAGTAATTATAAGGACGTCTTCACGTATCTGTCATCTTCTATTATATTCTCCCGAGATTCAGTCTTTCGCTGCTGTGGTTTCTTACCACCACCTGAAACACAATGAACTTAGTGATAAGTCAGTAGTTGCTGGGTTGCAGATAGATGTAGTACATAATACCCAACAAAACTATCAATATTTACTTTGAATTTAATAAAAGTAAGGGTTTCGTAAGATGGGTCAATTTTTTCTTAACACAATTGTTAAACTACTATTTCGCATTTCACTTGCTACACAGAGCGGTATGTGTTTAAAGACTTCAAACGCTTGACCGCTTAAATTAATATTTTTAAGATCGCGGTATGATGAAACCAATTATAAATCAATTATAATACTTACCACCGAGCAACATCTTCTGCAGTGTAGAGAACGGGGCATCGACAGCGATGCTCAAGATGAAGGCACCCAAGAACGATAGCGATATATCGCCCATAAACCTGTATATCTGTCGTAGAGAACAAAATAATTACAAATAGAAAGAAGAAATCATAATTATTTGCTGTTACATTATTTCTCTCAAAAACTGAAATTTAATTTCCATGACTGAAATGACAATACTTCATTTACTCCGGGTTTCAAGAGTTTGTTTATTTCCCACAGAATTCGATAGGAGCAAATAGCTCAAGAGCACGGACTTATGCACCCCAGAGAGCCATCTATCAGCTGGTAGTAGTCCAAAAATACTGGTCGTACAAACAATAACAATGTATATCTATTTCTGTTTTTTCCTTGTCATAGCAACTATTTTCATCTTGTATCGGGGTCCTTATGTTGATATAGATATTGAATTGTATTACAAATTTGATGTACCTACCTATATACCTACAAATTAGATGGCATACTCACATTATCTCCATTTCTGAAGTAGTATGTCTTCACCCAGCTGCCGTTGGCGATCATGATGATGGGCAGATGGATCAGGTACACGCCGTACGACAGACGAGCTGGCAGCTTCCACAATGACAGCGAGAGGAACCAGTTTATAGGACCTGAGGAGGATGTAGAACTTTAATCATACAAGAGAAAGTCCAGTTCCATTCAGTTCAAGTGGACTAATAAAGTAGTTTTTGATAACAATGCACATTATTTTACGTGGCGCCTTGGTAATTGCGGAAGATGATAAATCTAGCACAAAAAATAATAATATTATGGTATAAATATGTTCTGTTAGTTAGTGCAGGTGGTTGGTAGCGAATATATAATTAAAGGTAAGCTGTTAGTGAGAAACCCGTTAGATTTTATTTTTTTGGAGTAAGTAGGTATCTCCATCATTTCTAGTAATTACTAAGGCGCCATACAAAAAATTGTGCATTATTAGAATAAGATACAGATACGTAGATACAATAACAAAATATTTCATGATATTATGTTTTCGTAAGTTGAATCTCTTTAAGCCAAGCCCACCCGTCTACTCCCATTAAAGGAACATGATGTCAGTAGATAATGAAGATATAATTAATTTAACGCCACCCCGACTTAAGCCTTATTTAGGTACTACAATATACACTGTGTTACCTAAAGGAGCTGAATGGGCTCTGAAACTGGGGACTGCACTAATTTTATTCAGCTACATTCTATATTTCCTAATATCCTCTATCCGAATAGAATGTACTTCCGGTTTACGTTGATTTGCCTGATTATTATAATCCGGAAGCGACTACCATCACTTAACTAAGTAGTTCACAAGTACCTAGTAACATTTATTAGCTTGACTTGGACCGCTACTTTCTGTCAGCCAACACACTCACGATTTTCAATTTGCATCGACTTTATTTACTGTCGATATCAAATATCTGTTAAGCAAGTAATTACCGTCAGATGTCAGAATATAGTACTCGTAGAGTTTATATTAGCTGTGGAAGTCTTTAATCTAATTCCCACTGATTTCGTGGCCCCGAATAACCAGCGAGCAAGTAACCATTAATTAAAACTGTAATCACCGCAAGCTTTGCATTTTTGTGACGTGACGAGGCTACTTACAGCATCGCGTGACACTGCAAAACTACGATGGATTCGTGTGTAATGTCAAATTGTTAGTTTAGAAGCTAACTCGTCATCATAAGCTTGCAAATTGGGAGTACGGGCTGCTGTTGCTGTACTCAGCAACAGCAATCGGCTGTCGGCATATTTTTTTAGAATCGAGAAGTATTTCTTCGATATTTTAAACATGATTTAGAAGTATACAGCCAGTAAGTAACATACATTTGCGATCAATAAAGTAGCAATCATTCGGGTCACGCGCAATTCGACCCGTGTCATGTCGTCAGGTGTACATGGTAGACGCATCTCATTTGTACCTAGCTTAACTCTAAGGGAATTATTGACTTACGAAGGAACTTACCCCCATATCCATGAACGCAAGCGAAGATCAGCCAGCCCAGAGCAGCTGCCCAGATGGCGCGCATGTATGCGTTGAGGAAGTTGTCGAAGAGCTGGCTAGAGTGGTCCAGCTGCATTACTGGATAGATGGAGAAGATACAGAATGCCATCATCACGAAAGAAAGAAGCCAGAGTAGAATCACGTTGACCTAAATAAAAATGGACTTTGTTAGTGGGGATTTGAACATTTTTTGACTCGTCAAAACAGAGTTACAGAGATATCAGACGGTAGTGGCTCCTGGTGGATAGCAGTAATCATCCAAATAAGGGTACATAAAATAAATAAATAAATATTGTAAACAAACTAGACACTAAGCAAGAAAGTGTAATCTAATGAAATGTATGGTGAAAATAATATAGCTTACAATAGATATTCTAATCTTCTTGTTTCTACACAAGTGCAGCAGGTATCCATACACCATGCCGATGAAGAATGGCGGCGCTCTCGTCAATGTATTCAAGTAGTAGGTCTGCACGTAGTCGCGGAACTCCGGCAAACGGCTACAACAAACAAGATGGATGCTGTTTGAAATGCAACAAAGTTATATAATTATTAGAATACAATAAGTAAGCAGCGTAAGCAGATGAAATTGAGGTTTTAACAAGAATACATACATATCAAACCGGTTCGCCATAAAAGATAGATGCATAGATGAACTATTTTTTGCATATCAATAATTATAAATATTATCAATAAAACCACACTCACTTTCTAATCTAATTTCGGGCCTACTGGGTTAAAAATAAATAACCTAATCGAAGATAAAAAAAAGATGTTTTAAAGTTTTGGGAGGGTACAATTTCATTTTACTATTTACACGATAGAAGAATCAAGAAACATACCTCAAATTAACAAACGCAGCAGAGAAGTTGTACAAGAAGCTGTACAAGGACGAAGACACCATAGATAGTAACACTATGGCAGTGAGGGCGCACCAGGCGAGCCTCTTCCGGCCGAACAGGAACACCATGACCAGCGGACACACGATGTACAGCTGGACGTCCACTGATAGGTACCAGGTTTGAGCTAAACACTAGAAGAGCGGAGTTTGATTTCATTTGATATATTTTTCCTGATTAGTTCGTATGGATTACAAATAAAATAGTATTCTATTCTACTCGTAAAGACGCAAGAACAAAAGCTAAAACGCCTGACGTGTTATAGTTAATAGCTCATGCCCGTGAATGCCGTGCAAGATTATTTTCTGTAGGCAACGGGAAAAGACGTAGATACTATACTGTTCTAATATGAACACGCTCTTTGAGCAATACTCACACAAAACTATATTATTAGACTTACAATATTATGTGGATTGACATAATTCTGTATATGCAGCAACGCAGACCACCAATAAGTCCTGCAGTTTTCTGTAGCATGGCCCACGTTTTGCCAGAATGGTCCGTCAGAGACGCGGTTGAAGACTGAAGCTTGAAGCAACACCATGGTCGCCAAAAGCGGGAACATTCTCGTAATACGATTGATGTAAAAGAGATGGATTGTCCTGATGAAACGAGCTGGAAAGAAAGAAACAGCTTAACCAATTAATTCAAATCGTCTTTTGTGACTAAATAAATTCGCTAAAGAATCATAATATTATAAGTCGTAAAGGTTCAAGAAAACGATTTTATTTCAATATGACATTTTTATATGTTGTATGTGTTAAAGACATAGCCGGAAAAGTACTGACGAAAGATGAGGATATTAAAAGTAGATGGAAGATGTATTTTGAAAGATTATTGAATGAAGAGAATGACTGGGATGGCGTATTGAATGTGGCAAAAGAAAACTTAGGATTGATAAGTGAAGTGTGCGTAGAAGAAGTTAAAAATGCGGTAAGAGGGATGAAAAATGGAAAATCGGTGGGTCCAGATGGTATACCTGCGGAAGTATGGAAAATTTTAAACGTGGACGGATACAAGTGGTTAGCTTTATTCTTCAATAAACTCATAGACGAGGAAACTATCCCCTTGGAATGGAGTAGCAGTCATCTGGTGCCTATTTTTAAGGGGAAAGGAGATGTCCAAGATTGCAATGGGTATAGAGGAATAAAGCTAATAGCACATACGATGAAGATATGGGAGAAGGTAATGGAGAAGAGGCTGCGAATGGAAACTGAGGTCACACAAAACCAGTTCGGATTTATGCCTGGAAGAGGGACTGCACATGCTATATTTGCCATTCGACAGTTAATGGAAAAATACAGACGTGCTCATAAGAACTTGCACATGGTATTTGTTGACCTCGAAAAGGCATACGATAGGGTACCTAGGGAGGTTCTGTGGTGGGCGTTGAAAGAAAGAGGTTTGCCTGTGAAGTACGTTAATTTGATTCGTGCCATGTACAGAAACCCGGTTACCAGGGTGAGATCCGCAGCTGGAGTAACGGATGGATTTGGAGTAGCCGTCGGTTTGCATCAGGGATCGGCCTTAAGCCCATACCTCTTCCTGTTAGTTATGGATGCTTTGACATCGGCCCTACAGGAAGAGGCGCCCTGGTGTATGCTCTTTGCCGACGACATCGTACTTATAGAGGAGGATGGAGCTGTGTTACAGAGCAAACTGCAGGATTGGCGGCACGCACTGGAGACTGTTGGCTTGAAAATCAGCAGAACCAAAACAGAATACATGTTCTGTGATTTCGGCGGTGTCTCTAGTGCAGTGTCGATTAAAATGGATAACGTTGTAATACCAGTTTGCTCTGATTTTAAATATCTCGGTTCGTTACTCCAGCATGACGGTGAAGTTGACCGTGATATAAAAAGACGGATCAATGCAGGATGGCAGAAGTGGAGACAAGTTACCAGCACTACATGCGACCCAAGGATGCCTATTAAAATTAAAGGAAAAATCTATAAATCGATTATAAGACCGGTAATCATGTACGGCTCGGAATGCTGGGCGGCTAAAGTGCGGGAAGAGAAACGTCTCCACTCTGCCGAGATGCGAATGTTGAGATGGATGTGTGGAGTGACGCGAATGGATAAGGTGAAGAATGTGTATATAAGAGGTAGTGTCAGGGTAGCGCCAATAACAGATAAAGTAAGAGGTAGGAGGCTGGAATGGTTTGGACACGTGATGAGAAGGGATGAGATGCATGTGACTAAAAGAGTGATGAATATGAATGTGGATGGATACAGTGCGAGAGGAAGGCCCAAGAAAAGATGGATGGATTGTATTAAGTGTGATATGAACGAGGTTGGAGTGGATGTGAGTATGACAGGAAAGCGTGATGTATGGAAGGAAAAGACATACTGCGCCGACCCCAGATAATGGGAAAAGGTAAGGCAGATGATGATGATGACATTTTTATATGATTATCATCTGCTTACGGTGAAGGATATAGTGAGAAAACCAGCAAGTCTTAGAAGATCTATATTTTTTAAAGACATATAAAATCAGATAATTCGCTAAAAAAATATTGATTTAAGGTTCATGAAATGATTACATCTTCATTACTTTTCTATAGGTTTATCGAGTTCTACTTTACTATCAGAACAATATACTAAGTTAATCACGCAATATAATTTATCACAAAGACTTAATACGAATAACGAATAAGACAGACAAGATACTCGCTTAGTAATAAAAAACCATATTTACAATAAATATTTAATGTAATGTTAATACAAGCTCTACGGAGCATTCAGCGATAAGCCTACCTTTGAAATAGTTTGGTGTCGGCTGGTACTGTGGTACCGCGCCTTGCTACTTAAGATAAGTGATAATATTATACGGTAACCTGCGACATTTGCCTTCAGGTAATTATGTCTTGAACTATTTGAAATGAGAATGTTCTTGGCAAATTCACATTATCTTTACAGTTCGCTGGTCTAATTCATATTTATAGACCTACAATTTACAACAAATGCTGTAAACTAGTCCGTTTATATCCAAAACCTGTAACTCTAACTAATCTGATCAATGGTTGAGTAAATCCTCACCTTTGCTAATCTTTCCTACAGTCGTGTACACGCCAAGTATTCCGCTGAGCATAAAAAAAGTGTCACCATTGTCGATCCTGGATCACAGGAGTTACAGTGGTGGGAGTGTGTGGCGGGACTAGTCCCAAAAGCCTTTATGATTTAGTTTCTTGTGATTCCAGGTGAACCCATTAGATCTCTCGCCCAACTTCGCGGGCGTGATGCTCTCTCTATCAAACTTCATCGGAGGCATTGGCAGGGCATTCACCCCGGTTGTAACTAGTCTCATTTTGAGGAACAATTCCGTTAGTTTTTTATTTCATTGTTTTAGCTCATGATAACGTACACACAAAAATTTAGTTGTAAATTTGTAATCTTATATGTTTTTGGGAATGTAAATATAACCTTTTAAACTAGAAACCAACCATTGGCCTTTTAAAATATGCAACACTTTTATTGTTAGACCTTATACAACGTTATATACGAGTTAAAGTTGATTTAATTTTTCAGGCCGATGTTAGTCGTTGGAGGATAGTGTTTCTCGTAGTAGCTGTGTGCTGCATCAGTGCCAATCTGATTTACGTGATATTCGGCAGCGCTGACCAGCAGCCGTGGGACAGCCCCGACTATAAACCAGTGAGGAAGACTGATCCAGGTAACCCTTTTCAATAACTTTGTCTGTAAAAGTAAAACAAGTCGCAATCATGGAGTCAATAACATTGAATATTTTTTATTTCTGTAGATACAAATAATAATAATTAATATATATATCTTACTAATTATTTAAGTCAATAATTATAATTTATTTTGTTTCTAATGAACACATGAATGAACGAGGTTTTTATTTTATATTTTCAAAAGAGATGGAATCAGTTACTGCGAAAAAGAAACAAGAAAATAAGTCAAAATAAAATGTTGAGACGTAACACATAATAAATATTATTGTAGGGGTAGAAATATCAATGAAATCAGTGATTTAAACATCGATAAAGGACAAGAAGACACACATCTCCAAGACTCTTAATAACTACGGAATTTCATATTTTCAAAAAGTTATTATGTGGTTATAAATAATAATTATTTACTATAATATATTCATAACCGTTTCACCGAACATAAAAAAACTCTACGGTTAAATTCCGTTTCCACAAATTGTCCGAAGTAAGCTCCATATTTCAATCAGACAATAAGACGGCCATTTGTAACGATGAAATAAACCGTCGCTCGGCCGATGGCGGCTCCATCAATTTCTCAGTAATTGAGCGGGACTGTCCCGGAATTTTTTTCTTTAGTCTCTAGAGCTTCAGACTCTAAATAGTAGTCTATAATAATAATAATAAACGCCAAAGCTGAACACACAGATCTCCACAAATACATAGCCGATATAGACATTAAACTCACACCACTTAACTTAAGTTACAGAGACATGCAATTAAACATAACAAGCAGGCAGAATAAAATAGACAAGTGGTCACAGAAGTCTTTACACGGGAGGCACCTTGCTGATCTCAGCCAAACACATGTCGACAGAGAGGCGTCGAACGAGTGGCTGAGGCGAGGAGAGCTCTTTCCGGAGACCGAGGCTTTTATGATCGCTATTCAGGATCAAGTAATGGACACCCGTAACTATCAAAAGCACATCATCAGACTACCAAACCTCCCAACTGACCTATGTAGACGATGCCATAGTAGTTCTGAAACCATCCAACATATTACCGGTGCTTGCAAATCTATAGTCCAAACCGATTATAAACATAGACATGACCAAGTAGCAGCAATAGTACACCAAAACATAGCCCACAAATATTCTTTCATTCCAAAAAAAGTTGCGTATGATAAATATCAGCCGAGCACAATTTTAGAGAACAGTTTCAAAGTTTATTGGGATAGGACCATAATAACAGATAGAACTATTCATTTTAACAGACCGGAAATAACAATTTTTGACAAAGCTACCCAAGCAGTATTTATTATAGACATAGCAGTATGCAACACCCACAACCTCCTCACTACACACACCGAGAAAATGACAAAATATTAGACCTAGTTACAGAAATAAAGAGACAATGGCAAGTAGATACAGTAAAAATTATACCCATAGTTATCTCCACAACAGGCGTCATCCCAAGTACCCTCCATACTAGCCTCAACACACTTCAAATGCCCAAATCCACTCTCTCACTCATGCAGAAAGCAGTTATCCTTAATACCTGTCGTCTCACACGCAAATTCCTCCAAAACTCTTCATCATCTTAGACCCTAACTATAGCTGCTAGCTGGCACACTTGGTCAAGGCCCGTGTGTCAGTTATTTAACCCCTCAAGTAGGGAGAAAAATATAAACACAAAACACATAATAATAATAATCGTTTATTTGCATAAATAAGGTACAGAAGGTTGGTAACATGTACAAAATTGATCTCTTATTCTGCCTTTAAGGCGCTACGGGCAGAAAAATGAATCTCAGTTTTGGGCTATCTGACACTCGCATTCTCTAGCCACGTCATGACGTCGGCACTACGGAAATCTATGGAGCAATTACACGAGTTAATTCCCCCATCTCCATTCTACCATCGGACGACAAGACGCACGGTTACAATGCATCCACACACCGTGGACATTCCTTCAGTTCGTACCAAGCGTTTCGCTTCCACTTTTATTGTGCGAACTGCCAAGGAATGGAACACCTTGCCGGCGTCTTTGTTCCCGGTTGACTATAACCTGGATGTTTTCAAGTCGAGAGTGAACAGGTACCTTCTAGGCAAGTATGCACCACCGTAGACCACATCGTCACTTACCATCAGGTGAGATTGTGGTCAAATACTTGCCTATTTCGAAAAAAAAAAAGAAAAAAAAATATTGGTACTTGTAGGACCCATAGAAATTTCACCAAAATCGGTTCAGTAGTTTGGGAGATGGACTATTTATGGTTACCAGCAATTCAATACGTAGTTTACCATTAAAACATGACTAAAACTTTATAAAAAAAATATCGACTCCAAAAAAAACCTGGGTGCGCTAAATAAAACGCTAGAAATTTTGAGGTCCCTAATTTGGAGTCACTGTCAATTCAAGTAAGTAGGAGTTGGTAGGTACCTAAGAAGCTGTCCTAACGTAGAGTAAAGATTCCACCACTGCAGCGACTCCATAGGAAATAAATTGTCATTTCTAGCTTTTTAGTGCAGGTTTTATTGAAGTCAGTTCTATTTTTTTTATCATTCCTTAGTCGCCCATTACATCAAAAATTTGGGCGTCAAGTATAAGTACTGATTCCATGTGCCCGCAGCATAGTCGAAGTAAAGATGTTCCGTTTAAAAAAACCGGTAATCGGTATTGAAAGTATTTTAACACAAAGGCAATTGCAAATTGAATTATGCCGATATATTGTATTTTTCTTAAATTCGGTAGTTAGCTAGATTATAAACGTCCGATAGTAAGGTCGGTCTTCTGTCATCTTGGAATCCAAAATTTACGTCATAATCGTAATCGGCACGCCAAAAACCTAGAAAATTATACCCATATGCCAGATTTTCCCAAATATTTGAAGTCCGCAACTTGGGATTATAAAAATCACATAATTATACTTCATAAAATATAGCTTGATGTCTGCGACAACTGTCAGTAAAATCACGCCTATGAAGCTTGAATTTCTGAATAGTACAGACAGTACCTGTCAATGTCATACTTTATGGGCATGCCGATCTAATTAGTGATGGGCGATGAATCATCGTGACCACAGACGATATTTGAAATAAAACTTAATTTATCTTTTAATTTTATTTTATATTTTAATATCATGATATTATTTACATTTTTGCATACTGGATCTAAAATAATAGTGAGTAAATAAAATCTAATTTCGGGAGCGGGACGTCCGATTTGATAATATTTGCGAACAAGAGTTTATAATTAATTTACAAGATTTTTTTAGCGATTCAGATACTGATCCAGATATGGATTTGGGTTGTACTCCTTTAAGAGAATAAATGTCATTTTATATTAAAATATTAGTTTTTAGCATTGATGATAGCAAGAAACGTCCATAATTTCTATCGACATTTTTTTATATCCTGACAACCCTATAAATATCACTTTGACTTAAGTCGCAGATATCAATATTAGTCATGGCATCTCTTTGTGACTAATTATTGCAGAGCTCAGTGGGATGGAAATCTATACAAATACATAAAATTGGAGTGTCTGTTTGTAATATCAAAATAAAACCTTTTCACTAAATGCATATGAAAGTACATACGACACATATAACAAAAACGCGATTATTAAAAACTAGCTGTGCCCCGCGACTTCATCCGCGTAGTATTGGATTATTGGGTTAAAAAGTATCCTATATGTTAATCCCGGTTATAATCTATCTGTGTTCCAATTTCATCCAAATCCGTTCAGTAGTTTTTGCGTGAAGGAGTAACAAACATACATACATACATCCACACTCACAAACTTTCGCATTTATAATATTAGTAGGATTATTAAAATTTTTGACGGGACTTTCACTGGCAGATAGCTGATGTTTTAAGGAGTAACTTAGGCTACTTTAATTTTAGAATAACAATTAGGGTTCCGCATAAAAAAATAAAAACACATGAAATAAAAGAGTATGTCCGAATCAGCTAGACCGATTTTAACGGGACTTTCACTGGTAGATAGCTGTTGTTATAAACAGTAAGTTGCGCTACTTTATTTTAGAAAAACAAAATTAAAAAAATGGTTCCTTTCGCGCGGGCTCAGAACGCGGGAGCGGGCTTTTTTGTTAAGTTAAATTCCACGCGGACGAAGTCGCGGGCTCAGCTAGTGAAATATATAATAAATTTAGTTAGTACATTTATTTGACACATAAAGGAACGAAAAATTACAAGAGAGTGACAATTGATCTTCTTAAACAATTGACAGAGAATAAATCCAGAAAAAGAAATCAATTATGAATTTAAATGAAACCTTATTTTATTTCTAACAATCAAGCTATGTTTTTTGAAGTACTAGCTGTGCCCCGCGACTTCATCCGCGTAGTATAGGATTATTGGGTTAAAAAGTATCCTATATGTTAATCCCGGTTATAATCTATCTGTGTTCCAAATTTCATCCAAATCCGTTCAGTAGTTTTTGCGTGAAGGAGTATCAAACATACATACATACATACATACATACATACATACATCCACACTCACAAACTTTCGCATTTATAATATTAGTAGGATAGTACTCCTAGATTTCGCTTCTTCCTATATCTATGGTTCCCCAGATAATTTGGCCATGTCACTCTGTCCGACCGCCCGACGTCACAGTCCTTTTATTCAGAGGCTAGAAGGCTGCAAACTGGCGCTAAAATGGATTTTTGGTACCGCTACAAAACTGTGTTTAAATATTGAAAGCAATATAATTATTGGTAGGTTACCAGTTTTAAAAAATAATCCCATTTACTAAATATTTCCAACTGGTTAAGCCCGCGTCTTGCGGGCTACCAGGGTCTCGGGTTCAAACCCCGGCTCGAACCTCTGGATTTTTCGAAATCTATGTGCGAATCATAATTTCTATATGATTATCACTTGCTTACGGTGAAGGAAATAATCGTGATGAAACCTGCATGTCTTAGAGGATTTAACCAATTTTCGAAAGACATGTGAAATCCGCCAACCCGCACTGGGCCAGCGTGGTGGATTATGCCCTGAATCCCTCTCGTGTTGAGGGGAGGCAAGTGCCCAGGAGTGGGACGTCAAAAGGGCTAAAACTATTATTTATTATTATATTATTAAATATTGAGCTCCGCAATGGCCTTTTTCACGTAATCACCTCTACTGGTGGTATTTTAAATTATTCGAATTGATATCGGACACGGATAAGATCACTTACACGTCTGTGTTAATGCCAAATTAAAATTTATTTTGAATATTTTTTCACTGCTGTATGTTATGACATATGTCATACGATTATTAACATACAAATAAATAAATATCGCCAGACGAACACACCAACTGTATGGTCCCAAACTAAGCAACGCTTGTACTATGGGTACCATACAATGGACTGGGGGTGATCCCAGTGTCACCCAGACTAGGGAAAATTACGAAGAGGCCATTTTCGAAATTTACCCTGTCGGGAATCGATCCCGCAACCACCCGATGTAGTGAACCCAGCGGCCTACGCTCGAACCACTGCGCCATGCGGCGGCCAAATTATATTTTTTTAGTACATTTTAAATAGTCAAAAATATAAGTTGACATTTAAAATCCCCCTTCCCCCTGAACCACGTTATAAATAAATAATGATAATAACAGAAAATATTATTGTAAATAATTAATATAATAACCACAATTTTAAGTAACATTCAAAAGCGGGATGTCTATTGAAATACATGTCTTTAAATAAAAGTATGTTTTCTCATAATGTCTCCCTTCACCGTTCAGCAAGTGAAAATATATATTACGTTGGAAATTAGATGAAAATTGAATAATAAATATTTTTTAAAGTCCATAAATCTGTCAAATGACTACTATATACAAGTACATAGTATCGGACTCGCACTTGACATATTTTTTATTTGACTAAAGGAGATTCCACTCTCTTCGTTTACGTAATGGTTACGTCGAATTTATTTAAATTCGGATCTAAAAAAATCGGCATAGGTCCGACCTCGATGACGTCCGCAGACGACTGAGCTAGTTAGAATATGACAGTGATGCAATTACTTCATGTATAGAAAATATGAGATGACACTAGTGACCGCGCGCTCGGAGGTAAACCACATAAGCGCTAAACAATATTTCTTTGGTTTTTAACAAAACTAGGGAATGGATTAAAACTTTCGATTATTAGATCCTAGATATTATCATTTACTATGTTTTAGAAAAAAAATCGTGATCTAATTCGTAATAATATCGTGGATGAAATGAAAATAAAAAGCAATATCAGCCAACTTTGGTTTTTTTTTCTATCGAGGAAATTTCACTTAATCGTGTTTTCCTATATATGTAATCCTAGTTAATGTTCTTCAATAACACATATCTGAAAATAAGCTTCTTAATCTATAAAATGATAGAAATATTTCGAATTTAAAACCCAAAAATTACGAAGGCCTCAACTTAATTTCGGCGTGCAAATTAAAAAAGAAAACAAAATGAATAATAATAATAATCACAAATGTCAATAATAATAATTTCAATAATGGGATACATTTTCCATACAAAAATAATAACAAAGATATAATTTAAAATTTACGTGCACTTGACAAATCTTACAGTTTATAATCTAAAAACGCATGCACACTATAAAAGCATTTTTCAATTAAAAACCTTGTCAAATCATTTTTAAATTTAGAGAATGGTAGAGTTTTCATGGAATTTGGTATTTTGTTATACAGTTTTATGCACATGATATAGCTGTTGTTGCCTGTAAATGTGAGATTCGTCCTAGGTTTAAGTAACTTATTGGTATGCATGGAGCGTGGAGCATAGTAGCTTCTCGCTTGCTGAAAAAGTCCCTTATGTTTGAAAACAAATATACACGATTCTAATATATAAATGCATGGTGGAGTTAGTATTTTATATTTCCTAAAAAATGGACGGCATGACTCTATTTGCTTCAATCCAAATATAGCTCTTAGACACTTTTTTTGCATTACAAATGCTTGATCAATTTCCACACAACGACCCCACAGGATAATACCATACCTTAGAGTGGAGGTTATATAGCCATGGAAAGCCGTAATTGCGGCGCGGCGTTTCTCGATACTTCGCAGCTAATACGCCTCAAAGGGTATATAAATTTATTTATTTTAACACAAATGTCATTTATATGGTTTTTCCATGAGCAAAATTTATCTAATTTTTTATTCCTAGAAACATAGCGGAGTCAGTTTCTGCCAGGGTAACCCCTTTATAACATATATTTAGAGCCAGTGGTTTTGTACTATAGGTACGAAATTGCATAAGAGAGTATGCGGTAAGAGTACCACTGAAACTGATGTTAAATTATTATGTTACTAATGAAATTACCTTAAAGATACCTCTAAGATGAAATGGTCGGTTGACGTTGTGTACTTCAAGTGTCGAGTTCTAAAATAGTATTTTTTTCCCATTCCCATCGCCCATTCCTTTTTAAAATTTATTTAGATCTAACCGTGAGTTCGCACTGACGAAACATTCACTCAAAACATGTTTATTTTCGGTTATTTTTGACACTTATCGAATTGCGTTCGCACTGTCTAAGAACATGTTGCATTGAAATCTGTTCGACAACTCGTTGCATGAGATAAGTATCACACCATGTTCGTAATACAAGTTGTGATACATTGTTGTTGAAATCATAGATGATGGAGTGTAGCGAAAAGTTCTAAAGAGGTCTTTGTTTGAAATAGTTATTAGATTGCAAAAAGTCTTTAACTGAGTTTTTGTGGTCAAATTCGAAACGCTTAAAACATTTTGCGAACTGCGGACTTTGCATTAGAGGGAAAGAGATAAGTAGAACATCTTTTGCCTTGCTCAGTGTATCAGTATGGATTATTTTTTAATACTGCGGGTCACGAAACAAACATTGTACAACTGTGGATCCTCAGGCAGTTCTTACTAACTTGTATGATTTTCAGACCCACATGGATTCAAGCGATGAAGATTTATTGTTTTACAACTAGTATTTTGTGCCTAGTACAGCAAAATTTAGAATAAGTAACAATACATACCTTAAACTAATATTTTAGCTAACGAAACAAGTCCTTTTTCTTTTCCGAAGGTAAGTATAAAAATAGTGACCAGTCGCCAATCCAAGAATTATAATAATTAACGTGATTATAATAATCATCTTGCGCCAATCACAATTTATGGTTGTTTACGAACATTTTTGGATAACAATAAAATGGCAGAAAATTACGTATTTCAACAAATCTCGAAACATGTCGCACGTCAGTGCGAACGCGAGCAGTAACAAATCTACTGACAAACATGTTAATGTATGATGTTTCAGTTCAGTGCGAACGCAGGCTACAACAAATCTCGAAATTAATTCTGAAGCTTATCCAGTTTCCGGCAGTGCGAACGCAAACGCTAACAAAACATGTTGTGACATTTGTTCCTACAGCAAATTGCACAACATATTTCGCGACATGTTTTTTGGTGCGAACTAGGGGTAAAGTTATCTTCGGCCGAGTGGTAAATTTTGTATTTTTACTTTTAATTGTTGTTTTTAGGGTTCCCGGACCTTACAAGGAAAAACCGGAACCCTTATAGGATCACTTTGTTGTCCGTCTGTCCGTCTGTCTGTCTGTCTGCCTGTCTGTCTGTCTGTCTATCTGTCTGTCAAGACCTTTTTTCTCAGAAACGGGTAGAGTTATCAAGTTGAAATTAATACCAAATATCAAATGCTATGGTCCCATGAAATTTTGACAGTAAGTACCTTATAATACCGCAAGTATTCACTAAGAAAGGATTTTGGAAAATTCCACCCCTAAGTGCATAAAATAGGGTGTGAAAGTTTGTACGGGGTAAAAAAAATTAACCTAGTGACATGAAAATAAGTATTGAGGCTACTTATTACAAATAAAAAATATTAATTTCAGCGTTTTGTAAAATTCCACCCCTAAATGTGTAAAATAAGGGTTTGTATTGTAGTTTGTATTCAGTTTGGTTGCAGTTTGTATCGGGTTCCCGAATTTGTTTAAGCATTTTTGGGAAGTTTAAGCTATTTATTATTAAAATATCTTGCCGGTATCGATATTGGAATCCAGGAATGGAAAAACTATCTAAAATCATAATAACATTTTGTACGGAACCCTCAGGGCGGGAGTTCTACTCGCACTTGTCCGGTTTTTTTTAAGTAAGAAACTACATCACTAAACCAGGGAATCATTCATACAAATACAAGTAGTACTCAAAAACAAACCATATCACCACAACAAAGAATACAATATCAACTGTAAAGGGCGCTATTAATCTACGCTAGATATTGTATAACTGAGTAATGTGTGACTATTACACAAGTCTTGTGACAAAGGGCACGTTCTGAATCGCAGCCCCCCCCCCCCCCCCTAGCTTGCTCTTCCTCAGTAATTTGTTACTGACTTGTGGCAATATACCAGAGTTTTACTTATTTATGTACATAAAAAAGTGTCATACGTAGTCTCAGATGAAAATAATAACATAGACGGAACACAAGAACAAGAGAGTGACGCAAGCAGAAAAAGAACAAACAAAAATCATACTTCCGAAATATTGCAACACTTGGGGCAGAGGGCGCTCGGAGATGGGGATCATTGGAAAGGTTGAAATTTAGATACTGCTTAGTCTAACCATTGTTATACTATAATAGTACAAATTGTAATATGAACTGGGGCGTCCTTAGAAATTATATTTGTATGTTATCAAATGCAAATAAGCTGCACTTGTATGAGTGAATTAATATTATCTCTTTTACTCTTATTATATCGTGCACATGCCCTTCTATTTCAAGTACGAGGAATTGTAGCCCAGGTAGTATATAAGCAAAGCGTTTATTTCATAACTTTATTACAGTAACTTATTACAAACTATAATCATAAATCCTAAGTAGAGGATATAAAAAGTTGATCATCAAGCACATAAATAACTTGTAAAGATTAGTATATAAAGTTCAATTTAGATTGCCATAGAAACAAAACCAAACTTATTTAACTAACTTTATTTATAAACTACTAATGTAAATACTTTTCTCTTAGCTATAACCATCATCATTAACAATGTTCATTTAACAACTCAAATTACAACCCATCGTAACACTAACTTATAACAAAAGTCAGTCTTCATCAATAAGTAAATTAAAATTAAAACCTAATGAAGTAATTATAAGGACGTCTTCACGTATCTGTCATCTTCTATTATATTCTCCCGAGATTCAGTCTTTCGCTGCTGTGGTTTCTTACCACCACCTGAAACACAATGAACTTAGTGATAAGTCAGTAGTTGCTGGGTTGCAGATAGATGTAGTACATAATACCCAACAAAACTATCAATATTTACTTTGAATTTAATAAAAGTAAGGGTTTCGTAAGATGGGTCAATTTTTTCTTAACACAATTGTTAAACTACTATTTCGCATTTCACTTGCTACACAGAGCGGTATGTGTTTAAAGACTTCAAACGCTTGACCGCTTAAATTAATATTTTTAAGATCGCGGTATGATGAAACCAATTATAAATCAATTATAATACTTACCACCGAGCAACATCTTCTGCAGTGTAGAGAACGGGGCATCGACAGCGATGCTCAAGATGAAGGCACCCAAGAACGATAGCGATATATCGCCCATAAACCTGTATATCTGTCGTAGAGAACAAAATAATTACAAATAGAAAGAAGAAATCATAATTATTTGCTGTTACATTATTTCTCTCAAAAACTGAAATTTAATTTCCATGACTGAGATGACAATACTTCATTTACTCCGGGTTTCAAGAGTTTGTTTATTTCCCACAGAATTCGATAGGAGCAAATAGCTCAAGAACACGGACTTATGCACCCCAGAGAGCCATCTATCAGCTGGTAGTAGTCCAAAAATACTGGTCGTACAAACAATAACAATGTATATCTATTTCTGTTTTTTCCTTGTCATAGCAACTATTTTCATCTTGTATCGGGGTCCTTATGTTGATATAGATATTGAATTGTATTAGAAATTTGATGTATCTATATACCTACAAATTAGATGTCATACTCACATTATCTCCATTTCTGAAGTAGTATGTCTTCACCCAGCTGCCGTTGGCGATCATGATGATGGGCAGATGGATCAGGTACACGCCGTACGACAGACGAGCTGGCAGCTTCCACAATGACAGCGAGAGGAACCAGTTTATAGGTCCTGAGGAGGATGTAGAACATTAATCATACAAGAGAAAGTCCAGTGCCATTCAGTTCAAGTGGACTAATAAAGTAGTTTTTGATAACAATGCACATTATTTTACGTGGCGCCTTGGTAATTGCGGAAGATGATAAATCTAGCACAAAAAATAATAATATTATGGTATAAATATGTTCTGTTAGTTAGTGCAGGTGGTTGGTAGCGAATATTTAATTAAAGGTAAGCTGTTAGTGAGAAACCCGTTAGATTTTATTTTTTTGGAGTAAGTAGGTATCTCCATCATTTTTAGTAATTACTAAGGCGCCATACAAAACATTGTGCATTATTAGAATAAGACCTTATATCTATTTTAGCCCTTCGTACATACAATAACAAATTATTTCATATTATTACAAGCCCACCCATCTACTCCCATTAAAGGAACATTATGTCAGTAGATAATGAAGAAATAATTAATTTAATGCCACCTCGACTTAAGCCTTATTTAGGTACTACAATATACACTGTGTTACCTAAAGGAGCTGAATGGGCTCTGAAACTGGCGACTTCACTAATTTTATTCAGCCACATTCTATATTTCCTAATATCCTCTATCCGAATAGAATATACTTCCGGTTTACGTTGATTTTCCAGATTATCATACTCTGGAAGCGACTACCATCACTACTCATAGCTTAACTAAGTAGTTCACAAGTACCTAGTAAAATTTATTAGCTTGACTTGGACCGCTACTTTCTGTCAGCCGACACACTCACAATTTTCAATTTGCATCGACTTTATTTACTGTCGATATCAAATATCTGTTAAGCAAGTAATTACCGTCAGATGTCAGAATATAGTACTCGTAGAGTTTATATTAGCTGTGGAAGTCTTTAATCTAATTCCCACTGATTTCGTGGCCCCGAATAACCAGCGAGCAAGTAACCATTAATTAAAACTGTAATCACCGCAAGCTTTGCATTTTTGTGACGTGACGAGGCTACTTACAGCATCGCGTGACACTGCAACACTACGATGGATTCGTGTGTAATGTCAAATTGTTAGTTTAGAAGCTAACTCGTCATCATAAGCTAGCAAATTGGGAGTATGGGCTGCTGTTGCTGAGTAGTCTGCTTTTTTTTTTAGAATCGAGAATCATTTCTTCGATACTTCAAACATGATTTAGAAGTATACAGCCAGTAAGTAACATACATTTGCAATCATTCGGGTCACGCGCAATTCGACCCGTGTCATGTCGTCAGGTGTACATGGTAGACGCATCTCATTTGTACCTAGCTTAACTCTAAGGGAATTATTGACTTACGAAGGAACTTACCCCCATATCCATGAACGCAAGCGAAGATCAGCCAGCCTAGAGCAGCTGCCCAGATGGCGCGCATGTATGCGTTGAGGAAGTTGTCGAAGAGCTGGCCAGTGTGATCCAACTGCATTACTGGATAGATGGAGACGATGCAGAATGCCATCATCACGAAAGAAAGAAGCCAGAGTAGAATCACGTTGACCTAAATAAAAATGGACTTTGTTAGTGGGCTTTGAACATTTTTTGACTCGTCAAAACTGATTTACAGAGATATCAGACGGTAGTGGCTCCGGGTGAATAGCAGTAATCACCCAAATAAGGGTACCTACATAAAATAAATAAATCAATATTGCAAAAAACTAGACACTAAGCAAGCAAGTGTAATCTAATGAAATGTATGGTGAAAATAATATAGCTTACAATAGATATTCTAATCTTCTTGTTTCTACACAAGTGCAGCAGGTATCCATACACCATGCCGATGAAGAATGGCGGCGCTCTCGTCAATGTATTCAAGTAGTAGGTCTGCACGTAGTCGCGGAACTCCGGCAAACGGCTACAACAAACAAGATGGATGCTGTTTGAAATGCAACAAAGTTATATAATTATTAGAATATAATAAGTAAGCAGCGTAAGAAGATGAAAGTGAAGTTTTAACAAAAAAATTAACGATTACCGTTATTAGCAAACCGGTTGCCAATAAAGGATAGATGAACTATTTTTTGCATATCAATAATTATCAATATTATCAATTAAACCACACTCACTTTCTTATCTAATTTCGGGCCTACTGGCTTAAAAATAAATAAACTAATCGAAGATTTAAGGAGGGTACAACTTCATTTCACTATATGCACGATAGAAGAATCAAGAAACATACCTCAAATTAGCAAGCGCAGCAGAGAAGTTGTACAAAAAGCTGTACAAGGACGAAGACACCAGAGAAAGTAACACTATGGCAGTGAGGGCGCACCAGGCGAGCCTCTCCCGGCCGAACAGGAACACCATGACCAGCGGACACACGATGTACAGCTGGACGTCCACTGATAGGTACCAGGTTTGAGCTAAACACTAGAAGAGCGGAGATTCATTTCATTTGATTTATTTTTCCTGATAAGTTCATATGGATTACAAATAAAATAGTTTTCTCTTAAAGTCCCAAAAGGTTCCTCAAGGGACCAACTATTGACAGTATTCTATACTACTCATAAAGACGCAACAACAAAAGCTAAAACGCCTGACTTGTTATAGTTAATAACTCATGGCCATGATTACCGTGCAAGATTATTTTCTGTAGGCATTAGGCAACGGGAAAAGACGTAGATACTATACTGTTCAAATATGAACACGCTCTCTGAGCAATACTCACACAAAACTATATTTTTAGACTTACAACATTATGTGGATTGACATAATTCTGTATATGCAGCAACGCAGACCACCAATAAGTTCTGCAGTTTTCTGTAGCATGGCCCACGTTTTGCCAGAAGGGTCCGTCAGAGACGCGGTTGAAGACTGAAGCTTGAAGCAACACCACCGTCGCAAAAAGCGGGAACATTCTCATAATACGATTGATGTAAAAGAGATGGATTGTCCTGATGAAACGAGCTGGAAAGAAAGAAATAGCTTTTTAAGCAATTAATTCAAATCGTCAATTAGTGACTAAATACATTCGCTAAAAAATCATAATATTATAAGTCGTAAAGGTTCAAGAAAAAGATTTTATTTCATGATGACATTTCTATATGATTATCATCTGCTTACAGTGAAGGACATAGTGAGAAAACCAGCAAGTCTTAGAAGATCTATATTTGCAATATAAAATGATTTAAGGTTCATGAAATGATTACATCTTCATTACTTTTCTATAAGTTTATTGAGGTTTACTTTACTATCAGAATAATATACGAAGTTAATCACGCAATATAATTTATCACAAAGACTTAATACGAATGACGAATAAGACAGACATGATACTCGCTTATTAATAAAAAAACCATATTTATAATAAATATTTAATGTAATGTTAATACAAGCTCTACGGAGCATTCAGCGATAAGCCTACCTTTGAAATAGTTTGGTGACGGCTGGTACTGTGATACCGCGCCTTGCTACTTAAGATAAGTGTATAATATGAGACGGTAACCTGCGACATTTGCCTTCAGGTAATTATGTCTTGAACTATTTGAAATGAGAATGTTCTTGGCAAATTCACATTATCTTTACAGTTCGCTGGTCTAATTCATATTTATAGACCTACAATTTACAACAAATGCTGTAAACTAGTCAGTTCATATCCAAAACCTCTAACTCTAACTAATCTGATCAATAGTAGAGTGAATCCTCACCTTTGCTAATCTTTCCTACAGTCGTGTACACGCCAAGTATTCCGCTGAGCATAAAAAAAGTGTCCACAGTGATTGGTGCAGAGTTAATCCATGTGCTTGAGAAATCTGATAACCACTGCAAAAATAATACCAATGTATATTAATCAAGCTGGCTCTATATGTAAAATAAATTACAACAATAAAAGCTTCAAAAAGACCAGATGTTCTTTATAATACTCGTATTATGAAATGAACTTTCAAATTTGATAACCAATTATTTTACATGAAATGCTATTTTGAGGGTAATTACTTACGCTAACAGTATCATTCACGTTATGAATGAACCCGAGCAGCGTCATACAGTAGGTATGGGCAACTACGACCCACATCATTGAGATGGCTCTGATCCCGTCCACGCACTCCAGGGCACCGGGCGAGGTGTTGAAGGTCAGAAACCGACGGGTGTTCGTGTACACGGAGAAGGATCGGAGGAGACCGTTGACACGATCCGAATCTGCAAAGCAAAAGATTTGTAGAAATAAGAGGTGAGCCGGTTGAAAGTTAAAACAGAATCCTGATGCTATTGGTCTTTGAAATATAACCAACTAGCTGTGCCCGCGACTTTGTACGCGTGGAATAGAATGTCTGGTTGGAGTGTAGCCTTAGGGGCGCTATGACTTAGGTTTAGGTTTAGGTTAGGTTAGGTTAGAACAGTGACCAAAACGCGCGAGCCGAGCGAGCGAAGCGAGCGTGCCGCGGCAGCGGCCGGCGAAGCGCCAGAATCTGAATGTGTCATTAGGTTATGTTAGTTCCCAGTTAGGGGGGCTATGGAGCCAGGACTTAGACGAATTTTCGAGAAAAAATTTTTTTTTCGTTTTGATCATTATTCTTACCTAACCTAAACCTAAACCTAAACCTAACCTAACCTAAGTAATAGCGCCCCTAAGGCTACACAATGACCGAATGTCTTTGGGTAGCATTTTTAATTATTTTGGCAAATTATTTTACAAATAAGACACATACCTACGTATAAATACTTTAATAAGCAAATAGCTATATTTCCATACACACTTTCATCCCCTATTCCCTATTGTTATTTTACACCCATGAGGGTAAAACTTTTACAAACTTTATTTATCAACAGCCTAAAGATAAGTTTCAAGCGTCTAGCTCTAAAAATGACGATACTTCCATACAACTTTTCATCCCCCCTTTCAACCCCTTCCAACCATTTTCTCGCATTAAAAAGTAGCGTATGTCCTTTCTCAGGCTCTAGACTATCTGTGTAGCAAATTTCATTTAAATCGGTTCTGCAGTTTTGGCGTGAAAGAGCAACAGACAGACAGACATACAGAGTTACTTTCTCATTTATAATATTATATTATATTATTATTATAGTAAGGATGACAAACTTGAGTGCAACGTCACGGAAACAAAAACTCACTGCTTTTCAAAATGAAGGTGTGGTACAGATCGTAGCTTGTGCTTGCTATCAACAACAACGCTATTACTGATAATAGGGCGCTGAAATAAGTACATTAAAATTTGTTCAATCAATAGTGAAAATGTTCGAACAATAGAAGCAAAAGAGATTACAGATCCAAACTAGAAATAATAGTACTCACATTGCGACATAATCAGCCGCAACGAAGGGTTTGTCGTCAGACAAGCGGCAAAAGTATTCGTCGAATGTAACATTGATGAAAGGAATTTGTTCCTGCACGAAGTTTATTGCCTCTGTGGCGGTACAGACTTTAGGAACACATACCGCTAAGGTCATTCGAAGCTGTGTGGCAATATATATCGGGAATATTCTGTAATTAAATAATGAGTATCGTTATAGCTTTATGAATTTATTTAAGCTAAACTTGGTTAAAGGAGTTGTTGGAGTTCTTGTGAATTCCAAATTATCCAAAGTTGCAATATTTTCTGTTGTCTGCTTTATAATCCTAATAGTAAAGCTTACTTTTGTTATATTACCTCGTATCAATAGGCTCCCCAACTCCTGCAATCTCCTGCGCATAACTTTGCAATGTCCTTAAATTCTCGGCCGCTTCAATGGTCTCATTATCCGGCTGAGGCCACGGGATATCAGGCCATCCAGGCCACTCTGGAAATTCCGGCCATTCAGGTAACTCCGGGACCTGTATAGGATCCTGTTGTATTGGGACTGTGATCGCGCAGTATTTGCCTTGGATGTGCATTGAGTCGCTAACTTGATTTATTCTAAGGCATTGGAAGTAGTCACCCAGGTCGTTCCAATTACCTGTTGAGAAACCGCTCGGCAGTTTTGCACTTGCGTCTAAGACTGAAAAAAACAACTTTAATTAATGAATGAGGTTCCCGCATGATTTCAGAATATTGCTATATTACGTATTTACTGATTGTTACTGTAATTCGCTGTTGCATCCTACCCTAGATACAATGCTATCGACGTGATTAAAAAAACGAGCAGTTAAGTGCCTAAGAATCAAACTTTACAAATATCAATTAAAGAAGGCAGCATTTTAAGACTTGACGATTTAAGTATTGCACGAATATTATAGGGATTTAATTATCATATATATTATATGGATTTAATAATTAGCTCAATTCATTTCAAATATAACCCGACTTAAGATATACGTATCTATCACCTCATTATACACCTGAATTTCTTCAATGGACTGATTATAAATAATGACCATAAAACACGTGCAATTTGGAGATTAAATAGCTGCACCGGATAAAGGTTGGTCAAGGTGATAACTTATTGAATATAAATAATTTATTTTTATTGGCTATAAAATTGCTCTAATATTAGTAGATAATCTATATTTTTGTATTGTAAAATCAATAGGAAGTATTTAAATATCTGGTTAGGGTAATTCCAGGAGAGATGGACCAGCGGGAGAGACGGACTTTTTCGATTATTACCAAACTATGGTATTTTTTTACACTAGCAACACTTTTTTCTTATTGTTACACCACTTGCAACGTGTGCAAAGTGAAAAGTTGACGAAACATTTTGTTTATTTAAAAAAAAATAGGTTGAAGATTTAGGGAGTGCAATTTATTTCTAACGAGCGCATTAAAGGCGAAGGTACGTGGTCAATATTGTATTTTTGGAGCCATAATTTGCATTACTGTATTACTTTGATTTTTAAGCTAGGTAGTAACCTCAAATAAAAATATTATTGATTTCGATTATTGTCAGAGGTAGTGGTCCGTCTATCCTGGCTTTTAAGGAGAGATGGACTGTAATTTTTAGGGCGAGATGGACCACTTTTAATACGCGTTCAACAGTATTTTAATGTTGTTTGAACTAAGAACTAACAATTTATATGCATAATAAAAACATGGTTAAGCTAATTGCTTTAAATTTTCAGAATTTCCTCTAATATACAAAAGATGAAGTTAAGTTTTTTGGGGTGGATGGGTTTTAAGGCTTTAAGGTGCTATAAAGGCTTTTTCTGATGGAATGAGAGACAACAATGCATCCAGAACATTTGACATACCAAAGAATATACTAAAATAACGAGAATATACAATGTCTGAAAGTAAAAAAGGCAAGAAAAACCATTTTTGAAGATTGAAAATGAATGTAGAAAAACAATTACAATACAAGAAAATAAAAATAGTGACGAAGATGTGAATTAGAAATAATTAATCTGCGTAAAAGCCCAAAGATTCCGGAATGGGATGACAGTGAATGCGCGACTGTGGAGAAAATCATTCTGAAATTTTAAGCAGTAATTATTGGCTTCAATGTTTTATCTGCAAACGCTGGTCCCATGACAGATGTATCTACTCTGTATGTGCGATACATACGGAAATACTTTTAACAATTGAAAATTTTACCAATTGCATGATTATTCGTGACTTCTGGCATCTATTTTAATATAAATAAACATTCCAAATGATTATTTTTGTTAGGTCCATCTCTCCTTTGTGGGTGGTCCAACTCATCCATACAGTATGGGAGAGATGGACTAAGTGTATCTTTTGTTTGATATCAATTTTAAGTTATAAGATGTTACTCTAGTGACGTCAACATTTTATAGGATGTTAATTATTAATAGTAAATTGATATAAAAACAAATTGAGAGTTTTACTTATCCTACTAATATTATAAAGAGGAAAACTTTGTTTGTTTGGTTGTAATGAATAGGGTCCGAAACTACTGAACCGATTTGAAAAATTCTTTCACTGTTGGGAAGTTACACTATCCCCGGGTGTCATAGGCTATAATATATTTTCAAAAAAATTAGGGATCCTTACTAAAACTCGAATAATGTAACCGCAATGTACCCGTGCGACGCCGGGGCGGGCCGCTAGTCAAGAATAAAAAGTTATAAGGCTTAGAAAAAAAGTGGTCCGTCTCTCCTGGAATTACTATAATCCAAGGCATAGATAAACGAGTGACATATATTTCAAGGTTTGATTAATATGTAGAACAATAAAATTATTAAAATTTGCTTTCACAATTATCTAGAAAATGTAGGAGACTGTTACCTACTTTGTGGTAGATGATGATAAAATTCTGTTGCGATCAAATTACGACTAAAAGTATTTCTATCTTGCTCACATTACTACGATCATGAAAAGAATAGAAACTAAGTTAGTTTGTAACCGACACCGATTGACGCAACAGATAATATTATTTTGGAAAAGCTTCATTGAAAATTTTGACGAGCGAAAACATTTTTAATACCCATTAAAATACTTCGATAATAATATGCCGCTTTGAGCGGGGTTCTTAATGCTGTGAGCATAAGTTTAGTGGTTTCCTTGGCAGAGTAACGTAATGTACACGAAATAAGCTTTCTTAACTTGCTTTATATCTTCTATCACAGTTTTTGCCGATTTAGCACAACAATAAATCGCATAGAAATAAAACCGTTGAATTATCCATACAATGTCCGCTGTGCATTTTTTTTTAACTATTAAAACTAAATAAACAAACACGATATTTTAATAGCCTATTGTGTGTATCACAGGTCCTTTCCTACTATTTATTTTTTTAAAGACTCACACTGTAATCCAAGCGAATGATTTCGCAAAAACACCAACTGCTGCTGACATTGTTCAGAATTTAACACATCTTCATAAAGATTCTGATCAAACGTGCTTCTATAATTATTGTCCGAGTCGTTCAAACCATTTACTGTATTGAGAACCACTGCTATTATAAATATTTACTTAGCGATACCCATTGCGTCTTTCCTATTGTAAACCTCGGAAGTAAATATAAGCAACAATGTTTGGGTGTCGGTATAAATTGTATTTATCTACACGCGCACGCGATAAGTTCATTAGGATTGTGATTGCAATTCCAGCGATATGGTTGCTATCATGGCGGTTTATCGTTAATTTATATTACCTACTTTGATAACTGTTTTCGCTGCCGCCTTAATTCAATCTGCTTTATATTTAATCTGGTTTTAAAATTGATAATAAATAGGAGCGTTTTACCTTACCATAAAACGCTTATTAAATACTTACCTTATTTGAAGCTTACTTCGTTTGAGATAGGCGCTGTCAGTTTTCCGATTCCGTCTTCCTTCTCTTTCTACCCCATGCATATATCTTGCTCACTCATTCACTCCCCACCAGGTAGGGCCAAGAGCGTTGGAAGCTCGTTGGCAATTTTTGAATCATTGAGTCGAAAACACCAGGCAGGCATTAACGCGTAAGCTTCAAATAAGGCAAGTATTTAATAAGCGTTTTATGGTAAGGTAAAACGCTCCTATTAAATCAATGACCGTTATTTGAAGCTTACTTCGTTTGAGACGTGTTTGTTATCGTCTGGTGGTGATGGATGCCAATGTGAAAGAGCTAAGTAGACATGGAAAGGTGAGCACGATAGTGTCTGCAGTACCTGTGTTTAAAGACTGGTCCAGATGGTCTAATACAATTAGCAACTTCTGGCATTAAAAATGTGTATACTGATTCTAAATAGGTAGCGGAAAGGTCAATCGTATATCGTACCATTAGGAAAAAAAAAACAATAAAAGAATTAAGACAAGTAGGTATGACACCAAACAAAACTGGTTTATTTATTACTAGCTGTGCCCCGCGACTTCATCCGCGTAGTATTGGATTATTGGGTTAAAAAGTATCCTATATGTTAATCCCGGTTATAATCTATCTGTGTTCCAAATTTCATCCAAATCCGTTCAGTAGTTTTTGCGTGAAGGAGTAACAAACATACATACATACATACATACATACATACATACATACATACATACATACATACATACATACATCCACACTTACAAACTTTCGCATTTATAATATTAGTAGGATAATTCTAGACATAATTACATTCACAATAAAAATAATCGGTAATCGATGAGGATTTCTAAAGTAGGTATACATTATATTTCGTGGTAAGGTAAGGTACTTTACATTTCTTAATTGACTGGATCAAACATACGAGTAAAAGTTGCCTTAGAAGCGGTTGGCATGATCTCTCGTCTATAGAACCGCGTGAAGGTATTACTCGATCGCCAGTTACCTCGTGATAAAATTTCATCTAGGGGTAAATTATCCGACCAGTTCTTAGATGCCACAGCTGAGCGCATGCTTTCGGGCGTAGCACTTATACCAGCTTCTAACAACAAACGTTTAATCCATCCTGCGATACTGGTTCGTGAAGCGCCTTTGATCGGGCCTCTTATTGTAGTAAAAAGGTTGTTGCAACCAGCCGATTCCCGTCTGTTATTAAGGAATTTCACTGTCTGTCTCACCCAGTATACAGGGTCCAAGTTCTTATGGTTAGTATTAGTGAATAATCTCCAACCAGATTGTCTGTGGTCAGCGCTGTCCGTTTTAGAACCGTATTTTGGCAATAAAACCAGTTCATCCTTATTTTCGATAAGGTGTTCCTTGTCCACTGCTAATAACTTGAGATCGTGGACTCGTCTCCCTGAACACAACAAGAGAAGCGTTGCTGTATGTCTACTGGTTGCAAACATATTTGTTACATCCACTTTGGCTGTTTTCAAGAACGCTGACAAAATGTCGATATCCCAAATGGGAGGCTTTCTAGGTACTGGTTTTTTTAAAGATATTGACTTTAGTACATGTCTCACTTTTATGTTAGAGCTAAGTTGCTCCGAATTATCTGTATTAGATACTCGTAACGTATCCACAACTGACTTATGTAGGAGAATTGTGTTATAGGCTAGTTTGTCAACCAGATGTAAATCGTCCAAGAATCTGCCGATCACCGACCCTGACGGCTGCAAAGGATGAACATTGTGCCTTCTAGACCAATCAAGCCATCTATTCCAAGCGGCTTTGTAAGTTTTTCGTGTTGAAGGGCGCAACGAAGACTGCAATAGTTTTAATTGCGCTTTGCTCCATCCCATCAAGTTCCGTGACCACCCCCACATTTCCAAACTTCTAGTGTCATCTCCAGTACTTTGGGAGGAAGCTGGACAGTTCTCGTGTCCACAAGGCTCCGATTCAAGTTGGCCAACGTGAACGGGGCTGCTAAAGCCCGAGATTTCAAATCCGGCCGCCAGAACACTCGGTGCCACCGTGGGACTACCACTAAAAATATTCCTGTGGCTGAGTTCAAATGTGCCAGTATCTTGGGGACTAGGTAAGGCGGCGGGAAGATCCACGCAAGGTGATAATTCCAGGTCTGGGAAAAGGCATCGTGGTATACCGCCCGTTTGTCGTTCTGATTCAGGGAAACATAATTGGTCACCACGTGTGCACGAGCCGAGGCAAAAAGATCGACTACTGGTGTCCCGAATTTCCGAAACACCTTCTCTGTGCAATGACGCAACAAATGCCATTCTGGTGGAGACTTGTGCCTGGACAGGTGATCGGCATGGGTGTTGTAAATGCCCGGAATGTGATGGGGCGCTAGGTGAATTTGATGGATCTCCAAGAGATATAACACTCTGGTGGTTAGATCCATTAATGACAAAGACCTCGTTCCCCCTTCGTTCCGAAGGTAAGAAACCACTGTTCGGTTGTCGCACTGAAGGAGAACCGTAGACTGACGAAGAGTATGGCCCTGAGTCTCGAGCACCTTCAGAACAGCCAACATTTCCTTCAGATTGCAGCGAGCCCGAAGACGAGTGTGTTTACCAAAAATCCGGGCTTCAAATGTTAATTTTCATGAACGGGAAAACCGAGATTTTATAATTTGAAAAATACAACGAAGTAGATAGAATTAGTTTAGTATAATATTGTAAAACGATGAATCAAAATGAGGACGGGTCGACGGACGACGAATGCGATGCTAATGTTGCATGCTCCAGGTTATGGCTTCGGCATCCGGCACGTTCAGATGACTTGTATGGCGTACTGCATGATCGCGATGTTTGTGGCTCGCAGCACCATCAGCGTCGCCATCTTAGTCATGACTGACACCAAGAGACGCAATGATAGTAGTGTTGAAATAAGTATTTGCACAAAATCAGTAATGAATATAGTAGGATTTCATAATCACTAATAGCTCTTAATAGCAGAAAATGGCAGGTTCATTTGGTAATATTTTTATATGTACTGTATATTCGATTGATTTTGTAGCAACACAGTCTGGAGCGTAAATAGTTTTGAGTGATTAGCTAGCTGTGCTTGCGGTTGAGCTGCAGTATACACGCGTGCGTACACGCGTAGGAATCAACATTTGGGAAGTAATTCGTAAATAGCCATTTTTCCGCATTTTATTTCAGATCTACGAATGGGACAAAAATACCCAAGGTATTGTCCTGTCCTCTTTATTCTGGGGCTACATGTTAATGCAGATTCCAAGCGGGTTGCTAGCAAAAAAAAACGGAGGGATACTTATCCTGCTCGTCGCCCTGATCATAAATGGATTTATTAATCTTTGTTTGCCTACGTTAACTAGTGTAGTGAGTAGTGCTCAATTATTTGTACTCCCATTTTAAGCCTTTCTTTTGCACCTAGTCACAGAAGACCTTGCGTAATTTTTTGGACCTAACCTTTGTACAATATTATCTTTTTTAGGGTGGTTGGATCATGGTTTGCGCATGTCAATTGGCCATGGGTTTGTCGCAAGCTTGCTTGTCACCAGCCTTCCACACACTCTTTGGTAAATGGCTTCCAGCCAATGAGCGTACGACTATCATTGGTATTGTTAACTTTGGTAAGAAAACCCTGGCGGTGTTTAATGATACTTGATCATAATCTTTACAATGATATTCTGCTAAATGTTATCTTCTCGCTAGTAACTGGTTATAATAAAATTCTTTTAAATAAGTTATAATTATTATTTACTTAATCATTTGAAATCAGATTACGCTATTTACTATTACAATAATTATATATTTTTAGGATCACAAGTTGGTGCAATCATAGGAAAGCTTCTATCAGGCATACTAGCTGAAACAGTCATGGGTTGGCAGCTTATTTTCTACTTCGACTCTGGCCTGATGTTAGCCTATGGTACATATTTGTCCGTTTTATATTGGATCAGTAAAATATACAGCTATCTAAATACTGTAACATTCATTAACACAATCCCCAGAAAATAATTTTGTTTATCCTTAATATTCTAAACGTTTGCCATTTTAGAGGAATCTCCCAACGCCTTGGAAAGAAATGCTCCAAACCGGAGCAGTGTGGGCCATCGTAGCAGCACACACCGGGTGCTCTGTAGCGTACATCGTAGTTTTCGTTGACTTACCTACGTATTTGGAAAGGGCCTTGAAGTTGTCATTAAAAAATGTGAGTAAGAATCATTATTTACAATACTTGCCATCTTATATAATCATCTATCTAATATAGCCAACTAATAAAATTCTATAGAGTCATGTAAAAACTGCCATCCAAAGCATTGCACCAATTTTATTAGTTATTCTTTTGGCAGAAATGTTTCAAAACAAGTTCATTTAAACCTTTGATAAAAGAAGTAAAGGATACCGCATGTTAGTACACGCAATGTTCCACCAAAAAATACGCATGATTCAAAATTCGCGCAGTCGCCCGCTAGTCTGCAATCGACCATTGACACAAGAGCTGTCAAAACCGCGGCGTAAAATATTAAAAAAATACCGTTTTGCATCATTAAAACAAGTAAAAGTGAGAACTGGAAGCATATGAAAGCGAATGGCATTTCATTTTATCAGTGAGTCCCCCTTAAAATACAATATTTTACAAGAAAAAGTAAAATTTATATTTTCATACATTCTATGTAGTTGGATAATGTGGATACGACTTCTATAAAATTATATTGTTTCGTTTTCGTAGAAAACGGTTTATTGCGCTCTCCACAAACTTAACTTATACGCACTAGTAGGTACAGTAACATTTGTTACACACAAAACTTCCAAATCACATAGCAGTCGCACAGTCGTCCAATATAGTCGCTTACCTAAGGGTCGTTGTATATTCCTCTACCTTTGCTTTCTTAACACAATATGTTCAATGTCGCTTCCGATGACAATATATTTTTAGGGTACTGTTCTCGACAGTTTAAACTCGAAAATCTCTAAAAGTTTTTTTTATCAGGGCAATTTATGACATTTAATTTGAGATACGACAGTGAATTCAACATTTTCCCATAGATTTCCTCAATCTATAGAGAGGCGTGAAAAATGGACTAATGCCATACTTTTTACGGGAGCACCCGATTGGAGACCAACAAAACGTACCTGTATTTGTTCATTATATTTTTATGAATCGGATTTTTACACAAGTAACAAAGGCCACCGGATGTTAAATAAAACTGGTTAAATATATTGGTTTATATTTGAGTAATCGGCGGTTATGCTCAATACCGCACCTGCTATAATATCGCCAGACTGACACACCAACTATGATCCCAAACTAAGCAACGCTTGTACTATGTACCGATATCATACTTGGTACCGTACAATGGACTGGGGGCAATCCCGGTGACAACCAGACCAGGGCGAATTACAGAAAGGCCATTTCCGAAGTTTCCTGGGACGCAAATCGAACTCGCAACCACCCGGTACAGTGAGCCCAGTGGTATACGTGCAAACCACTGTCCCAAACAGTCGTCACAATACCAAGCCAAGCGATACTGCGCCAAGCAATATAATGAACACTTCCATCACTTGTCTTTGCTTGTGTATAACTTCTTACATTTTTTACCAGGCTGCTTCTCTAATACTGTTTAACTTAACACTGTACACATCATAAGGATGTCGTGCCGCTTATAATTAAATGTCACATTTAATTTTAAAGTCCCACTTTTATTTTTATCTCATATAAGTATTTATTACTTAATGTATATTTTGTGGACCGATAAAATAAAATAAAAGTATTTCCATATTTGCTTAATACTTTTTCTCTTACGAAAACGGTATTTTGAATATAACCCGCCACGTTATAATATATTTATGTAATTGACTTGAAATCGTGAGGCGTATCCATAGTTTTGACGTCGTTTTGCACAGTTTTGACACTGGGCCCCGCGCGCCGGCGCGCTTTACACACACTGTCATTGCCGCGAGATCGCATTTGAATAATAATAAAGTATGAAGTACTGTATCCATTCCTTCCTTTATCAAAGATTTAAACTCATCTAGTCCCGTATGACGAGGTGCTATCACGTGGTATATTGCATATAAATGTCCGCAGAGTGCATTATTGTCTGCTCTACCCTGCGCTGGCATGTGGTTTGGTGGAGTTATGTCAGCATCTCTATGTGAGAAAATCTATAATAAGGGACTCCTCTCGGTTTGGACTTGCAGAAGGATATTCAATTCAATCGGTAACTACTATCATGATAAACCTGCTGTTGAAAATATTACCTATATCACAGATTGTACTATTTGAAGTGTTGGGCTGCTAATTTAGCAGCTCATGCGCCGGGGAGCCAGTCGTTATTATGGACTAATCATGCCATCTTTTTCAAAAGGCACCTACAAAAGACTGGTCAATCAATTAATTCATTGTGTTCACTTTCATCATTTTATAATTGGGATAGAAGTGTTAATGGGTATTGGTTTTCTTCCCAGCATTATTCGGTACTGGTATCGGTATGGTGGTCCTCTCGTTCCTGGGTCCTGAGAACAGGGAGTATGTCATCGTAACATTGGTGGCGCTGTACACAATGCTTGGGTCTACTTCAGCTGGCTTCTTGGTATGTCGTCCTTATCGTGGCAGAGCCAAGCTGTAGCCATTGCCGATTGACTCCAGCTCATATTCGGCCTGGCTCGACCAGGGTAGTAACACCCTCTCACAAAGGTTCGGCGTAAAATATCTGCATATAGCAGGAAGCCCAATCGCTTCCTGTTTCCTAATTTCCACCCCCCATTAGGTCGGCCACGTGCGAGCAATGTAATTGGTTTTGCAAGCATCTATAGGTTATGGCGACTAGTTAATATCAGGGTCGTAGGCTTATGTGCTAACTATGTAATATTTTAAAAAACCTTGTCACATCCCTATAAATAAAGTATGTAAGCCTTTATGACCCCAAATCCTATCGTCCAATAACATTGCTACCATCGTTAGGTAAACTACTAGAACGACTGATTGTCCCGCGATTGCTCCCTGGCGGACCAAAATCAGTTCGGTTTTACTCCCGGCAAATCGACAGTTGACGCGGCTATATCGGTAAGAAAAACTGTAAATTCATCTACGCCTGAATACGTATTGGGATTTTTTCTTGATATTTCGGGCGCTTTTGACAACGCATGGTGGCCGATGCTACTTCTCAAGCTAAAAACGCGTGGTTGCTACAGGAACATCTACTCACTTATTTACACATATTTTTTACAGGGAACAACAACACTCAAACTTGAACATTATGCTGTGTCAAAGGCGCTGACATTAGGTTGTCCTCAGGGATCGGCACTTAGTCCATATTTGTGGAATTTAGGCTTCGATGACTTCCTCGAGCCACGACTCCCGTGTGGTTGTTCACTAACTGGATATGCGGATGACGGTCTCCTGTTGATAGAATCAAATACTAGGGCCGGACTCGGGAATCTTGCGGAGTCATGTCTGCGCTTAATTTCTGAGTGGGGCGAGCGTAATCGTCTTACGTTCGCCCCCCAAAAAACCTACCAACTCCTCCTAAAAGGGAATTTAAAAGCACCGCCACGTATTAAGTTTAACAACGCAACAATAAAGAGAAAACAATCGGTTTGCTACCTCGGATTAGTATTAGAAAGGAATTTCTCATTTATAGAGCATATTATAACTGTTGGTGAAAAAGAGAAACGTAACTTTTATGCGTTGACGAGAATATCTACGGCAACTTGGGGACTTTCCTTTACTACGCTAAAGATTATATTCGGGGCAACGTACTTAGGCTGCTTGTGCTAAGGCGCACCGGTGTGGGCCGACAGGGCCACAATAGGGGCGGTGTCTATGACATAATTAATATTTGTCAGATTTCTCATCCCTTTTATTCTACATCTATGGTTTATTAATATTATCTGTACAACTGTGATTGTCACTGAATACAACCTTATTACAATATATATTACAAGTTTTATTTACATCTTGTGCTTAACAAGAATTGGTGCCGAAAAATATTCAGTTACATTGTCATTTACTCGCAGTGAGAGTTATTTCGTGCAAAACATTGTTTACATCATTGCAAATTTGAGCGAGGTTACAGTGGCTTGTTCTCGGTCCACATACTTTAAATGCGCGGGAAGTTCGTTCGCACAGCAGCATAACGATTGGTGTAGCCGATTTCAATAACAAAATATAAACCAATCAGATAAAACTTGCGTCAAGTGAGCCGAGTGAGCTACGCATTGATCAACAAGAACATACTTTTTTCACTGATTCGCCGGTACATGATTTTCATTATTAATATAATTACATAAATCTCTGGAATTAATACATAAATATGGAGGATAAGGAGAAAAAACGGTTGGAGTGTAGCCTTAGGGGCGCTATGACTTTGGGTGGGGAGGCCTCGGGGCTCCCTGACGTTCAGGCTGGTGCAGGTGCTGACAGGACATGGGTGTTTTGGTCGGTACCTGCACCGAATAGCCAGGAGGGAGCCCACCGCCGCGTGCCATGAGTGTGGCGCGGCGGAAGACACCGCGCAACACACCCTGGAAGAGTGTGTTGCGTGGGTCGAGCAGCGCCGCATTCTGGTTGCGGCGGTCGGAAGGGACCTCTCACTGCCGAGCATAGTTCTGTCTATGCTCGACAGTGAGGGGTCCTGGGAGGCGATGGCCTCTTTCTGCGAGGACGTGATGTCGCGGAAGGAGGCCGCGGAGCGGGCCAGGGAGGAAGACCCCCTGGCAGATCCGCTCCGGCGCAGACGTGTGGGGAGGAGAAGGAGGCGCTATGATCGCCTTCATCCTCCCCACTAGCCGAAATCAGGTGGTGGGTCGGGGGACCCACTACCTATTGCACGATTTCGGCCGTCTGGGGGATGACTGGGGCAGGTCGTCCCCCTCTTAGCGCCTGTGGCCCGGCATATCATTGCCGGGCCGTCCGCCGGGGCGTCTCGGAGCATTTCCCAATGGTCCCGGGGCGCCCCTCTGCATGGCGGAGGGTGGTACACCGTGGGTTTTTAGTGGGTATACGGCCAACTGCCGGACTCCCACATACCCCTCCCGCCTCCCCCGAGGTGGAAGGGGACCCATAAAGGGTTTTCCCACGAAAAAAAAAAAAAAAAAAAAGGGGCGCTATGACTTAGGTTTAGGTTTAGGTTTAGGTTAGGTTAGGTTAGAACAGTGACCAAAACGCGCGAGCCGAGCGAGCGAAGCGAGCGTGCCGCGGTAGCGGCCGGCGAAGCGCCAGAATCCGAATGTGTCATTAGGTTATGTTAGTTCCCAGTTAGGGGGGCTATGGAGCCAGGACTTAGACGAATTTTCGTGAAAATTTTTTTTTTCGTTTTGATCACTGTTCTAACCTAACCTAACCTAAACCTAAACCTAACCTAACCTAAGTCATAGCGCCCCTAAGGCTACACAATGACCGATAAAACGTTTAATAGTTTTGAGAGGTCAGTGTAAGGGAACCATTACAAGGCAAGAAAAGTATCTGGCCGAAAATGCTTCATTGGTTACATTAGAAGATTTAGAAGTGCGGCTGAATATGGTGAACGATATATTGATAAAATGTCAAGGATACCAAGCGCAACTTCACATGATTGATGAAACCATACCAGATGATGACATCGAGGAGCGCATTTTATTATTGCAGGCCAGTATTCGCCGACTCATGAAGGAGTTAAATCTAAAAACAGTTCCCAAACTTACTGAAGTTTATGGCGCAAAATTGCCAACGTTGGAAATACCCGTATTTGATGGCAAGGACATCACTGCATACAAGCCATTTATTGAGATGTTTGAGGCGGTGGTCAACAGGGATGAACGGATTTCCAAGATACAGAAACTGTGTTTTTTGAAAAAATATTTACGTTGTGAGCCGTTACAATTGATCGACAACTTACCCATCGTTGGTGAGTCTTACAGTGCAGCATTACAGTTATTGCAAACACGGTATGAAAACACACCTTTGTTAGTGAGCAATCATGTTACTTTCCTACTAGATTTACCTGCTATTAAAGGCACAGCTGCGCAGTTGAGGGATTTTGTCGCAAAGATTAGACAGCATTTAACTGCTTTACAAAATCTCAATCAGCCCGTGAACCATTGGGATGCTATTTTAGTCACTATTATACTGCGTAAACTTGACCCATACACTGCTCGGCTGTACCATACAGATAGGGATACCAAATATTTGCCTAAAATTGATGGCATATTGACTTTTCTAGATAAGCGACCTGCTGCATTAGAAGCAAGTCCAGCATTCAATGATAATTACAAAAACAAAAGTAGTGTTACTTTGGTATCCTCATCGAAAATAATAATAATGTAGAAAAACAGAAACAATGTATACTGTGTTCACAGCCTCATAAATTGCATACATGTTCACAATTTATTGCCATGATATCTAAAGATAGATTAAAATTTGTTACTGATAATGGTTTATGTAAGATTTGTTTGGCTCGTCACCAGAAAAGGTGCAGGTATACCTTCAAGTGTGGAGAATGCCGTGCTAATCACAACACGTTGATTCATATAGATGGAAAGTCACCAGAGCCTGAACGTATAAATGTAAATACATCTCCAGTAAGTTTACTTACATTCCAGCCTACATATACAAATGTATTGTTGCCAACAGCCAAGGTATTAGTGAAGGATATCGAAGGTAACCAATACTTAGCCAGGGCTCTTTTGGATAGTGGGAGTCAAACCTCATTTTATGCCACTGAGTTAGCTAATAAACTAAGGCTACCAACTTTTGATTTAAACAAAAATATAATTAGATTAGGCGGTAACAAGGATATATGCAGTAAGGGAATAAAATTAAACATTTCTTCCCGAGTACAAAATTTTAACATAAATATTACATGTTCTGTAATCAATAAAATAACAACTAAATTGCCTCAAAGACCAATTAATTTGAGCAAATTTTCCATTCCAAAATGTGTTTCTTTAGCTGATGACGAATTTAACATTCCAGGTGAGATAACACTACTATTAGCCGCTGACATTTTCTTTAGAATACTCCAAGATGGGAAGGTCGAGGGAGACCCAGGGGATCCAGTATTGATCAACACACGCCTTGGATACATCGTGTCAGTCTGCGGTCATACAAGTTCCAATGTTAGTACAGCTTTATCTATGCATACAGTAGATGTGTCCAATTCTGATTTGACTGATGATCTTAATAATCAAGTTAAACAGTTTTGGGAAACTGAAAAGGTGCCTGAAGTGTATCACGAAACTTTACCTGAGCACGAGTATAGTTTAAAGGTATTTCAAGAGTCTGTGACACTCAAAAATAATAAGTTTGAAGTTAAACTTCCATTAAAAATTGCATTACAAGATGTTGATCCATCTAATTCATATTGTATTGCATTACAAAGATTCAATTATTTACAAAAGAGATTTAGAAGGGACCACACATATTTTACATTATACAAAGATACTATACAAGAATACCTAGATTTGGGCCATGCTAAAATAATAGATATAGAAAATAGTAGTTCTCAAGATCAGCCATTATTATTTTTACCCCACCATGCAGTTCTAAGACCTGAAAAACAAACAAATAAACTCCGTGTAGTTTTTGATGGAAGTGCTAAAACAAAGGATGGTCACAGTCTCAACAACATACTTTGCAATGGTCCTGTATTACAAAAATCTTTATTTGAAATATTATTATTATTTCGCACTTATAAATATACCTTTCAATGTGATATACAACACATGTATAGGAATATACTCATTCATTCAGATTATCGTTGCCTACAAAATATTTTATGGCGGGATAATGATTTAATTCAATGCTTACAGCTGCAAACCGTAACCTATGGATTGACTAGTTCAGCCTTTCTGGCCACAGCCTGTCTTGTTGAGCTAGCCAAGCGATATCAATCTGAATTTCCTCTGGCATGCAAAGCTATATTACAATGTTCGTACATCGATGATATTCAATCAGGCAGTGATACACTTCAGGGAGCAATTTCATTAAAAATTCAGTTACAAGAGCTTATGTGCAAGGCAGGTTTTCAGTTACACAAATTTGCATCAAATGATTCAGAACTTTTGAGAGATCTTCCTAAGGATAAAATCAGTCAAGGTTATACGGAGATTGATCAAGACAAATCTGTACACAAAATCCTGGGACTTGCATATGACTCGCAGGCCGATGTATTTAAGGTAAGTGGTAGAGTAATGTTAGCTACTTAGTAATGTTAGATACTTACTAACAGCTGAATCCGAAGAATCGGAGTTGATAGGTTACTGTGATGCCTCCACTAGCGCTTATGGCTGTTGCATTTTTATTAAAGTTAAAATACATGGTGACTATCGCGTACATTTTATATGCTCAAGGTCAAAGGTGGCTCCCCTAAATTCAAAACTAACTATACCTAAACTTGAGTTAAATGGCGCTTTGTTATTAGCCAAACTTATGCACCATGTAAGTTCAATCTTTGATATAAAATGAGCATCTTTATTTTGTGACTCAAAAATAGTCTTAGGTTGGCTGGGCTCGCCCTCTGTTAAGCTCCCTGCCTATTTAGCCAATAGAACGACGGGAATAATTAAGCTCACTTCCAATATGAAATGGTTCTACACTCCAAGTTTGTTAAACCCGGCTGATATTTTATCGCGCGGCTGCGATATGCAGGAATTAATAGAAAATAAGTTGTGGAAACATGGACCAGATTATATTAGAGAAACAAGCGATTATAACTTTTATATGTCCGAAATAGAGCTGCCAATGAACTGTTCAGACATTCCTAATACAGAATATTCCGTTAACATAAATTCAACTGAAAATTCATGTAATAAAATATCGATTTTACCACTTCTGGAAAAATATTCCACATTGTTTAAAACTATTCGCATAATGACATTAGTGTTAAGATTTTGCAAAAAATGTAAAAAACAAAAAATTACTGGTTATTTCACTGCGCAGGAGTTTAGATTGGCCTTAACTTATATTATAAAGGGTGTCCAATTATTTTATTTTAATAAAGAATTAAAATACATTCAAGAAAATACAATTTTTAAATCAAACTTAAATTCATTAACTCCTTTTATAGATTCCGACGGTGTCCGTCGTGTAGGTGGCAGATTGCAAAATGCCAATCTAGATTACTCTCAAAAATTTCCAATAATTTTACCAAAAAATTGTCATGTGACTACATTAATAATAAGGCAAGAACATCTAAAATTAATGCAGGCCTAAAAGTTGTACTGAGTAGTTTGAATTTAAACTATCACATAATTAATTCCATAAGAGAAATTAAAAGCGTAATCCACAAATGTATAACATGCTGTAGGTATAGAGCGAATACTGCTCAGCAACTTATGGGCTCTCTACCGAGCGATTGGGTTAACCCAGCTCGTGTATTTTCAAAGGTAGGGTTAGACTACTGTGGGCCGTTTGATATCAAACAATCTTCTAAAAGAAATAGTGTAGTTAGTAAAGGCTATGTTGCAGTTTTTGTATGCTTTACAACAAAAGCAGTTCACTTGGAGGTGGTATCAGACATGTCCACTGACACTTTCTTGGCCGCTTTTAAGAGATTTATCGCGCGAAGAGGTTATCCATCAGATGTTTATTGTGACAACGCCACCACCTTCAAGGGCGCCCACAATAAGATAAAAGAATTATATGATTTACATAATACTGAAAACTTTACTAATTGTGTCAATAATTTTGCAATAGAGAAAGGAATCCAATTTCATTTTATTCCCAAATACAGCACCAACCATGGAGGTTTATGGGAGGCAGCTGTAAAGTCGGCAAAGCACCATCTCAAACGAATTTCGTCTTTTAAAGTATTTACATATGAGCAATTTACCACTATTATTACAGAAATTGAAAGTATTTTAAATTCTCGACCAATCACTCCTATGTCACAAGATATTTCTGATTTCTCTTTTCTAACTCCAGGACATTTTTTAATTGGGTCTGTACTAACTTCTATACCGCAACCCGATCTTACTGATATCCCACCTAATAGATTGCGTTTCTGGAGATGTTGTGAGCAAACCAAACAAATGTTTTGGAAAGTGTGGTCCAATGACTATCTTTCATCATTAAATAAAAGAACAAAGTGGCAAAAGGAATTTCCGAATTTAAAAGAAGGAATGTTGGTGCTATTGAAAAATCTCAATACACCACCTCTCCGATGGCCTACAGGAAAAATTGTCAAGGTTTTCTCAGGAAAGGACAATAAAGTACGGGTAATTGAAGTACAGACTTCTGATAAGAAGGTGCATTGCCGTGCTATATCCAAATTTGTTATTTTACCTATTGAAACTAAACTTAGATTTAAGTAGAATTATATTATTGTTCTTAAAAATGATATTGTTCACCCCGCTTATACTGGAAAAATGTTCTAACTGCAAAAAATAATAGTTTTTAGACTTGTTAAAGGTCGCCCCACTTTATGTCTATGACATAAATAATATTTGTCAGATTTCTCATCCCTTTTATTCTACATCTATGGTTTATTAATATTATCTGTACAACTGTGATTGTCACTGAATACAACCTTATTACAATATATATTACAAGTTTTATTTACATCTTGTGCTTAACAGGCGGCATGGCGTAAATTACTACGAAGCCAACGTTTGACGTTAATATTTCTTTGTAAAGCATATCGCATGGTTAGTACCGAGGTGCTGCCAGTTTTCGCTGGTGTGCTCCCAGTAGACCTGGAGGTCCAAAGACGCACGGCAATGTACTATTCTACTCGGGAGAGCATGAACAACGGGTTCCTTAAGCCGCGAGACCGCTCTAAAATCGCTAGATTATTTAGTCTGATATCTGTCGTTTACGAAGATCTTCTGACCGAGTATCAATTCAGATGGGATACAACAACTAAGGGCCGCCACCTCCACCAATTCTTTCAATGCATTCGTGAACGTCTGGAGAGGGCGTGGTTGGAGGTGGACCACTGTGTGGCTCAATTTCGGACTGGGCATGGCAACTTTAGGAGCAAATTATTCTACTTCACATTGGTTCCTTCTCCTTTCTGTCAATGTTCGACGCCGCAAAACAATCATGAACAATCTGCACATCACATCCTGTGGGAGTGCAGTCTCTGGCACAACGAACGGACTACTATGCTAAATAGCCTGCAAGTGACATCTGAAGCAGTTTATTACACAGACTTTGTGGAATCCAGGGACAATTTCCGTGCGTTCAGGCGCTTTTGCCATACCTATTATTGGAATAAGTATAATTAGGTCACGAGTTTAGGTACAATTAGTCATATTACGATCCGTGGTGCCTTACAACTGGTCTTCAATCAGCTGTAACAGTCTTGTTTCTATGGCAATCGGCCCATACCAGCTATTTTTGTCTCCCGCTTTGCACCGGAGGGAAGTGGATTTTTTTTCTTCCAACTCCTCCTATTATTTCTTTCGATTAATTTTGCGGGTTCCAAGACAATTTAACTTTTCCCCTTTTCGAGGGTCAAACCTCGACGTCATTATTGGTCACCATTGTCGATCCTGGATCACAGGAGTTACAGTGGTGGGAGTGTGTGGCGGGACTAGTCCCAAAAGCCTTTATGATTTAGTTTCTTGTGATTCCAGGTGAACCCATTAGATCTCTCGCCCAACTTCGCGGGCGTGATGCTCTCTCTATCAAACTTCATCGGAGGCATTGGCAGGGCATTCACCCCGGTTGTAACTAGTCTCATTTTGAGGAACAATTCCGTTAGTTTTTTATTTCATTGTTTTAGCTCATGATAACGTACACACAAAAATTTAGTTGTAAATTTGTAATCTTATATGTTTTTGGGAATGTAAATATAACCTTTTAAACTAGAAACCAACCATTGGCCTTTTAAAATATGCAACACTTTTATTGTTAGACCTTATACAACGTTATATACGAGTTAAAGTTGATTTAATTTTTCAGGCCGATGTTAGTCGTTGGAGGATAGTGTTTCTCGTAGTAGCTGTGTGCTGCATCAGTGCCAATCTGATTTACGTGATATTCGGCAGCGCTGACCAGCAGCCGTGGGACAGCCCCGACTATAAACCAGTGAGGAAGACTGATCCAGGTAACCCTTTTCAATAACTTTGTCTGTAAAAGTAAAACAAGTCGCAATCATGGAGTCAATAACATTGAATATTTTTTATTTCTGTAGATACAAATAATAATAATTAATATATATATCTTACTAATTATTTAAGTCAATAATTATAATTTATTTTGTTTCTAATGAACACATGAATGAACGAGGTTTTTATTTTATATTTTCAAAAGAGATGGAATCAGTTACTGCGAAAAAGAAACAAGAAAATAAGTCAAAATAAAATGTTGAGACGTAACACATAATAAATATTATTGTAGGGGTAGAAATATCAATGAAATCAGTGATTTAAACATCGATAAAGGACAAGAAGACACACATCTCCAAGACTCTTAATAACTACGGAATTTCATATTTTCAAAAAGTTATTATGTGGTTATAAATAATAATTATTTACTATAATATATTCATAACCGTTTCACCGAACATAAAAAAACTCTACGGTTAAATTCCGTTTCCACAAATTGTCCGAAGTAAGCTCCATATTTCAATCAGACAATAAGACGGCCATTTGTAACGATGAAATAAACCGTCGCTCGGCCGATGGCGGCTCCATCAATTTCTCAGTAATTGAGCGGGACTGTCCCGGAATTTTTTTCTTTAGTCTCTAGAGCTTCAGACTCTAAATAGTAGTCTATAATAATAATAATAAACGCCAAAGCTGAACACACAGATCTCCACAAATACATAGCCGATATAGACATTAAACTCACACCACTTAACTTAAGTTACAGAGACATGCAATTAAACATAACAAGCAGGCAGAATAAAATAGACAAGTGGTCACAGAAGTCTTTACACGGGAGGCACCTTGCTGATCTCAGCCAAACACATGTCGACAGAGAGGCGTCGAACGAGTGGCTGAGGCGAGGAGAGCTCTTTCCGGAGACCGAGGCTTTTATGATCGCTATTCAGGATCAAGTAATGGACACCCGTAACTATCAAAAGCACATCATCAGACTACCAAACCTCCCAACTGACCTATGTAGACGATGCCATAGTAGTTCTGAAACCATCCAACATATTACCGGTGCTTGCAAATCTATAGTCCAAACCGATTATAAACATAGACATGACCAAGTAGCAGCAATAGTACACCAAAACATAGCCCACAAATATTCTTTCATTCCAAAAAAAGTTGCGTATGATAAATATCAGCCGAGCACAATTTTAGAGAACAGTTTCAAAGTTTATTGGGATAGGACCATAATAACAGATAGAACTATTCATTTTAACAGACCGGAAATAACAATTTTTGACAAAGCTACCCAAGCAGTATTTATTATAGACATAGCAGTATGCAACACCCACAACCTCCTCACTACACACACCGAGAAAATGACAAAATATTAGACCTAGTTACAGAAATAAAGAGACAATGGCAAGTAGATACAGTAAAAATTATACCCATAGTTATCTCCACAACAGGCGTCATCCCAAGTACCCTCCATACTAGCCTCAACACACTTCAAATGCCCAAATCCACTCTCTCACTCATGCAGAAAGCAGTTATCCTTAATACCTGTCGTCTCACACGCAAATTCCTCCAAAACTCTTCATCATCTTAGACCCTAACTATAGCTGCTAGCTGGCACACTTGGTCAAGGCCCGTGTGTCAGTTATTTAACCCCTCAAGTAGGGAGAAAAATATAAACACAAAACACATAATAATAATAATCGTTTATTTGCATAAATAAGGTACAGAAGGTTGGTAACATGTACAAAATTGATCTCTTATTCTGCCTTTAAGGCGCTACGGGCAGAAAAATGAATCTCAGTTTTGGGCTATCTGACACTCGCATTCTCTAGCCACGTCATGACGTCGGCACTACGGAAATCTATGGAGCAATTACACGAGTTAATTCCCCCATCTCCATTCTACCATCGGACGACAAGACGCACGGTTACAATGCATCCACACACCGTGGACATTCCTTCAGTTCGTACCAAGCGTTTCGCTTCCACTTTTATTGTGCGAACTGCCAAGGAATGGAACACCTTGCCGGCGTCTTTGTTCCCGGTTGACTATAACCTGGATGTTTTCAAGTCGAGAGTGAACAGGTACCTTCTAGGCAAGTATGCACCACCGTAGACCACATCGTCACTTACCATCAGGTGAGATTGTGGTCAAATACTTGCCTATTTCGAAAAAAAAAAAGAAAAAAAAATATTGGTACTTGTAGGACCCATAGAAATTTCACCAAAATCGGTTCAGTAGTTTGGGAGATGGACTATTTATGGTTACCAGCAATTCAATACGTAGTTTACCATTAAAACATGACTAAAACTTTATAAAAAAAATATCGACTCCAAAAAAAACCTGGGTGCGCTAAATAAAACGCTAGAAATTTTGAGGTCCCTAATTTGGAGTCACTGTCAATTCAAGTAAGTAGGAGTTGGTAGGTACCTAAGAAGCTGTCCTAACGTAGAGTAAAGATTCCACCACTGCAGCGACTCCATAGGAAATAAATTGTCATTTCTAGCTTTTTAGTGCAGGTTTTATTGAAGTCAGTTCTATTTTTTTTATCATTCCTTAGTCGCCCATTACATCAAAAATTTGGGCGTCAAGTATAAGTACTGATTCCATGTGCCCGCAGCATAGTCGAAGTAAAGATGTTCCGTTTAAAAAAACCGGTAATCGGTATTGAAAGTATTTTAACACAAAGGCAATTGCAAATTGAATTATGCCGATATATTGTATTTTTCTTAAATTCGGTAGTTAGCTAGATTATAAACGTCCGATAGTAAGGTCGGTCTTCTGTCATCTTGGAATCCAAAATTTACGTCATAATCGTAATCGGCACGCCAAAAACCTAGAAAATTATACCCATATGCCAGATTTTCCCAAATATTTGAAGTCCGCAACTTGGGATTATAAAAATCACATAATTATACTTCATAAAATATAGCTTGATGTCTGCGACAACTGTCAGTAAAATCACGCCTATGAAGCTTGAATTTCTGAATAGTACAGACAGTACCTGTCAATGTCATACTTTATGGGCATGCCGATCTAATTAGTGATGGGCGATGAATCATCGTGACCACAGACGATATTTGAAATAAAACTTAATTTATCTTTTAATTTTATTTTATATTTTAATATCATGATATTATTTACATTTTTGCATACTGGATCTAAAATAATAGTGAGTAAATAAAATCTAATTTCGGGAGCGGGACGTCCGATTTGATAATATTTGCGAACAAGAGTTTATAATTAATTTACAAGATTTTTTTAGCGATTCAGATACTGATCCAGATATGGATTTGGGTTGTACTCCTTTAAGAGAATAAATGTCATTTTATATTAAAATATTAGTTTTTAGCATTGATGATAGCAAGAAACGTCCATAATTTCTATCGACATTTTTTTATATCCTGACAACCCTATAAATATCACTTTGACTTAAGTCGCAGATATCAATATTAGTCATGGCATCTCTTTGTGACTAATTATTGCAGAGCTCAGTGGGATGGAAATCTATACAAATACATAAAATTGGAGTGTCTGTTTGTAATATCAAAATAAAACCTTTTCACTAAATGCATATGAAAGTACATACGACACATATAACAAAAACGCGATTATTAAAAACTAGCTGTGCCCCGCGACTTCATCCGCGTAGTATTGGATTATTGGGTTAAAAAGTATCCTATATGTTAATCCCGGTTATAATCTATCTGTGTTCCAATTTCATCCAAATCCGTTCAGTAGTTTTTGCGTGAAGGAGTAACAAACATACATACATACATCCACACTCACAAACTTTCGCATTTATAATATTAGTAGGATTATTAAAATTTTTGACGGGACTTTCACTGGCAGATAGCTGATGTTTTAAGGAGTAACTTAGGCTACTTTAATTTTAGAATAACAATTAGGGTTCCGCATAAAAAAATAAAAACACATGAAATAAAAGAGTATGTCCGAATCAGCTAGACCGATTTTAACGGGACTTTCACTGGTAGATAGCTGTTGTTATAAACAGTAAGTTGCGCTACTTTATTTTAGAAAAACAAAATTAAAAAAATGGTTCCTTTCGCGCGGGCTCAGAACGCGGGAGCGGGCTTTTTTGTTAAGTTAAATTCCACGCGGACGAAGTCGCGGGCTCAGCTAGTGAAATATATAATAAATTTAGTTAGTACATTTATTTGACACATAAAGGAACGAAAAATTACAAGAGAGTGACAATTGATCTTCTTAAACAATTGACAGAGAATAAATCCAGAAAAAGAAATCAATTATGAATTTAAATGAAACCTTATTTTATTTCTAACAATCAAGCTATGTTTTTTGAAGTACTAGCTGTGCCCCGCGACTTCATCCGCGTAGTATAGGATTATTGGGTTAAAAAGTATCCTATATGTTAATCCCGGTTATAATCTATCTGTGTTCCAAATTTCATCCAAATCCGTTCAGTAGTTTTTGCGTGAAGGAGTATCAAACATACATACATACATACATACATACATACATACATCCACACTCACAAACTTTCGCATTTATAATATTAGTAGGATAGTACTCCTAGATTTCGCTTCTTCCTATATCTATGGTTCCCCAGATAATTTGGCCATGTCACTCTGTCCGACCGCCCGACGTCACAGTCCTTTTATTCAGAGGCTAGAAGGCTGCAAACTGGCGCTAAAATGGATTTTTGGTACCGCTACAAAACTGTGTTTAAATATTGAAAGCAATATAATTATTGGTAGGTTACCAGTTTTAAAAAATAATCCCATTTACTAAATATTTCCAACTGGTTAAGCCCGCGTCTTGCGGGCTACCAGGGTCTCGGGTTCAAACCCCGGCTCGAACCTCTGGATTTTTCGAAATCTATGTGCGAATCATAATTTCTATATGATTATCACTTGCTTACGGTGAAGGAAATAATCGTGATGAAACCTGCATGTCTTAGAGGATTTAACCAATTTTCGAAAGACATGTGAAATCCGCCAACCCGCACTGGGCCAGCGTGGTGGATTATGCCCTGAATCCCTCTCGTGTTGAGGGGAGGCAAGTGCCCAGGAGTGGGACGTCAAAAGGGCTAAAACTATTATTTATTATTATATTATTAAATATTGAGCTCCGCAATGGCCTTTTTCACGTAATCACCTCTACTGGTGGTATTTTAAATTATTCGAATTGATATCGGACACGGATAAGATCACTTACACGTCTGTGTTAATGCCAAATTAAAATTTATTTTGAATATTTTTTCACTGCTGTATGTTATGACATATGTCATACGATTATTAACATACAAATAAATAAATATCGCCAGACGAACACACCAACTGTATGGTCCCAAACTAAGCAACGCTTGTACTATGGGTACCATACAATGGACTGGGGGTGATCCCAGTGTCACCCAGACTAGGGAAAATTACGAAGAGGCCATTTTCGAAATTTACCCTGTCGGGAATCGATCCCGCAACCACCCGATGTAGTGAACCCAGCGGCCTACGCTCGAACCACTGCGCCATGCGGCGGCCAAATTATATTTTTTTAGTACATTTTAAATAGTCAAAAATATAAGTTGACATTTAAAATCCCCCTTCCCCCTGAACCACGTTATAAATAAATAATGATAATAACAGAAAATATTATTGTAAATAATTAATATAATAACCACAATTTTAAGTAACATTCAAAAGCGGGATGTCTATTGAAATACATGTCTTTAAATAAAAGTATGTTTTCTCATAATGTCTCCCTTCACCGTTCAGCAAGTGAAAATATATATTACGTTGGAAATTAGATGAAAATTGAATAATAAATATTTTTTAAAGTCCATAAATCTGTCAAATGACTACTATATACAAGTACATAGTATCGGACTCGCACTTGACATATTTTTTATTTGACTAAAGGAGATTCCACTCTCTTCGTTTACGTAATGGTTACGTCGAATTTATTTAAATTCGGATCTAAAAAAATCGGCATAGGTCCGACCTCGATGACGTCCGCAGACGACTGAGCTAGTTAGAATATGACAGTGATGCAATTACTTCATGTATAGAAAATATGAGATGACACTAGTGACCGCGCGCTCGGAGGTAAACCACATAAGCGCTAAACAATATTTCTTTGGTTTTTAACAAAACTAGGGAATGGATTAAAACTTTCGATTATTAGATCCTAGATATTATCATTTACTATGTTTTAGAAAAAAAATCGTGATCTAATTCGTAATAATATCGTGGATGAAATGAAAATAAAAAGCAATATCAGCCAACTTTGGTTTTTTTTTCTATCGAGGAAATTTCACTTAATCGTGTTTTCCTATATATGTAATCCTAGTTAATGTTCTTCAATAACACATATCTGAAAATAAGCTTCTTAATCTATAAAATGATAGAAATATTTCGAATTTAAAACCCAAAAATTACGAAGGCCTCAACTTAATTTCGGCGTGCAAATTAAAAAAGAAAACAAAATGAATAATAATAATAATCACAAATGTCAATAATAATAATTTCAATAATGGGATACATTTTCCATACAAAAATAATAACAAAGATATAATTTAAAATTTACGTGCACTTGACAAATCTTACAGTTTATAATCTAAAAACGCATGCACACTATAAAAGCATTTTTCAATTAAAAACCTTGTCAAATCATTTTTAAATTTAGAGAATGGTAGAGTTTTCATGGAATTTGGTATTTTGTTATACAGTTTTATGCACATGATATAGCTGTTGTTGCCTGTAAATGTGAGATTCGTCCTAGGTTTAAGTAACTTATTGGTATGCATGGAGCGTGGAGCATAGTAGCTTCTCGCTTGCTGAAAAAGTCCCTTATGTTTGAAAACAAATATACACGATTCTAATATATAAATGCATGGTGGAGTTAGTATTTTATATTTCCTAAAAAATGGACGGCATGACTCTATTTGCTTCAATCCAAATATAGCTCTTAGACACTTTTTTTGCATTACAAATGCTTGATCAATTTCCACACAACGACCCCACAGGATAATACCATACCTTAGAGTGGAGGTTATATAGCCATGGAAAGCCGTAATTGCGGCGCGGCGTTTCTCGATACTTCGCAGCTAATACGCCTCAAAGGGTATATAAATTTATTTATTTTAACACAAATGTCATTTATATGGTTTTTCCATGAGCAAAATTTATCTAATTTTTTATTCCTAGAAACATAGCGGAGTCAGTTTCTGCCAGGGTAACCCCTTTATAACATATATTTAGAGCCAGTGGTTTTGTACTATAGGTACGAAATTGCATAAGAGAGTATGCGGTAAGAGTACCACTGAAACTGATGTTAAATTATTATGTTACTAATGAAATTACCTTAAAGATACCTCTAAGATGAAATGGTCGGTTGACGTTGTGTACTTCAAGTGTCGAGTTCTAAAATAGTATTTTTTTCCCATTCCCATCGCCCATTCCTTTTTAAAATTTATTTAGATCTAACCGTGAGTTCGCACTGACGAAACATTCACTCAAAACATGTTTATTTTCGGTTATTTTTGACACTTATCGAATTGCGTTCGCACTGTCTAAGAACATGTTGCATTGAAATCTGTTCGACAACTCGTTGCATGAGATAAGTATCACACCATGTTCGTAATACAAGTTGTGATACATTGTTGTTGAAATCATAGATGATGGAGTGTAGCGAAAAGTTCTAAAGAGGTCTTTGTTTGAAATAGTTATTAGATTGCAAAAAGTCTTTAACTGAGTTTTTGTGGTCAAATTCGAAACGCTTAAAACATTTTGCGAACTGCGGACTTTGCATTAGAGGGAAAGAGATAAGTAGAACATCTTTTGCCTTGCTCAGTGTATCAGTATGGATTATTTTTTAATACTGCGGGTCACGAAACAAACATTGTACAACTGTGGATCCTCAGGCAGTTCTTACTAACTTGTATGATTTTCAGACCCACATGGATTCAAGCGATGAAGATTTATTGTTTTACAACTAGTATTTTGTGCCTAGTACAGCAAAATTTAGAATAAGTAACAATACATACCTTAAACTAATATTTTAGCTAACGAAACAAGTCCTTTTTCTTTTCCGAAGGTAAGTATAAAAATAGTGACCAGTCGCCAATCCAAGAATTATAATAATTAACGTGATTATAATAATCATCTTGCGCCAATCACAATTTATGGTTGTTTACGAACATTTTTGGATAACAATAAAATGGCAGAAAATTACGTATTTCAACAAATCTCGAAACATGTCGCACGTCAGTGCGAACGCGAGCAGTAACAAATCTACTGACAAACATGTTAATGTATGATGTTTCAGTTCAGTGCGAACGCAGGCTACAACAAATCTCGAAATTAATTCTGAAGCTTATCCAGTTTCCGGCAGTGCGAACGCAAACGCTAACAAAACATGTTGTGACATTTGTTCCTACAGCAAATTGCACAACATATTTCGCGACATGTTTTTTGGTGCGAACTAGGGGTAAAGTTATCTTCGGCCGAGTGGTAAATTTTGTATTTTTACTTTTAATTGTTGTTTTTAGGGTTCCCGGACCTTACAAGGAAAAACCGGAACCCTTATAGGATCACTTTGTTGTCCGTCTGTCCGTCTGTCTGTCTGTCTGCCTGTCTGTCTGTCTGTCTATCTGTCTGTCAAGACCTTTTTTCTCAGAAACGGGTAGAGTTATCAAGTTGAAATTAATACCAAATATCAAATGCTATGGTCCCATGAAATTTTGACAGTAAGTACCTTATAATACCGCAAGTATTCACTAAGAAAGGATTTTGGAAAATTCCACCCCTAAGTGCATAAAATAGGGTGTGAAAGTTTGTACGGGGTAAAAAAAATTAACCTAGTGACATGAAAATAAGTATTGAGGCTACTTATTACAAATAAAAAATATTAATTTCAGCGTTTTGTAAAATTCCACCCCTAAATGTGTAAAATAAGGGTTTGTATTGTAGTTTGTATTCAGTTTGGTTGCAGTTTGTATCGGGTTCCCGAATTTGTTTAAGCATTTTTGGGAAGTTTAAGCTATTTATTATTAAAATATCTTGCCGGTATCGATATTGGAATCCAGGAATGGAAAAACTATCTAAAATCATAATAACATTTTGTACGGAACCCTCAGGGCGGGAGTTCTACTCGCACTTGTCCGGTTTTTTTTAAGAAATAACTACATCACTAAACCAGGGAATCATTCATACAAATACAAGTAGTACTCAAAAACAAACCATATCACCACAACAAAGAATACAATATCAACTGTAAAGGGCGCTATTAATCTACGCTAGATATTGTATAACTGAGTAATGTGTGACTATTACACAAGTCTTGTGACAAAGGGCACGTTCTGAATCGCAGCCCCCCCCCCCCCCCCCTAGCTTGCTCTTCCTCAGTAATTTGTTACTGACTTGTGGCAATATACCAGAGTTTTACTTATTTATGTACATAAAAAAGTGTCATACGTAGTCTCAGATGAAAATAATAACATAGACGGAACACAAGAACAAGAGAGTGACGCAAGCAGAAGTAATTATAGCAAATAACATAAACCAGATAATTTTTAAAGATTTATTTATTCATGCCGTACTAATGTGACACTGGCAACTTAATTGGCAAGAAAAAAAAGAACAAACAAAAATCATACTTCCGAAATATTGCAACACTTGGGGCAGAGGGCGCTCGGAGATGGGGATCATTGGAAAGGTTGAAATTTAGATACTGCTTAGTCTAACCATTGTTATACTATAATAGTACAAATTGTAATATGAACTGGGGCGTCCTTAGAAATTATATTTGTATGTTATCAAATGCAAATAAGCTGCACTTGTATGAGTGAATTAATATTATCTCTTTTACTCTTATTATATCGTGCACATGCCCTTCTATTTCAAGTACGAGGAATTGTAGCCCAGGTAGTATATAAGCAAAGCGTTTATTTCATAACTTTATTACAGTAACTTATTACAAACTATAATCATAAATCCTAAGTAGAGGATATAAAAAGTTGATCATCAAGCACATAAATAACTTGTAAAGATTAGTATATAAAGTTCAATTTAGATTGCCATAGAAACAAAACCAAACTTTTTTAACTAACTTTATTTATAAACTACTAATGTAAATACTTTTCTCTTAGCTATAACCATCATCATTAACAATGTTCATTTAACAACTCAAATTACAACCCATCGTAACACTAACTTATAACAAAAGTCAGTCTTCATCAATAAGTAAATTAAAATTAAAACCTAATGAAGTAATTATAAGGACGTCTTCACGTATCTGTCATCTTCTATTATATTCTCCCGAGATTCAGTCTTTCGCTGCTGTGGTTTCTTACCACCACCTGAAACACAATGAACTTAGTGATAAGTCAGTAGTTGCTGGGTTGCAGATAGATGTAGTACATAATACCCAACAAAACTATCAATATTTACTTTGAATTTAATAAAAGTAAGGGTTTCGTAAGATGGGTCAATTTTTTCTTAACACAATTGTTAAACTACTATTTCGCATTTCACTTGCTACACAGAGCGGTATGTGTTTAAAGACTTCAAACGCTTGACCGCTTAAATTAATATTTTTAAGATCGCGGTATGATGAAACCAATTATAAATCAATTATAATACTTACCACCGAGCAACATCTTCTGCAGTGTAGAGAACGGGGCATCGACAGCGATGCTCAAGATGAAGGCACCCAAGAACGATAGCGATATATCGCCCATAAACCTGTATATCTGTCGTAGAGAACAAAATAATTACAAATAGAAAGAAGAAATCATAATTATTTGCTGTTACATTATTTCTCTCAAAAACTGAAATTTAATTTCCATGACTGAGATGACAATACTTCATTTACTCCGGGTTTCAAGAGTTTGTTTATTTCCCACAGAATTCGATAGGAGCAAATAGCTCAAGAACACGGACTTATGCACCCCAGAGAGCCATCTATCAGCTGGTAGTAGTCCAAAAATACTGGTCGTACAAACAATAACAATGTATATCTATTTCTGTTTTTTCCTTGTCATAGCAACTATTTTCATCTTGTATCGGGGTCCTTATGTTGATATAGATATTGAATTGTATTAGAAATTTGATGTATCTATATACCTACAAATTAGATGTCATACTCACATTATCTCCATTTCTGAAGTAGTATGTCTTCACCCAGCTGCCGTTGGCGATCATGATGATGGGCAGATGGATCAGGTACACGCCGTACGACAGACGAGCTGGCAGCTTCCACAATGACAGCGAGAGGAACCAGTTTATAGGTCCTGAGGAGGATGTAGAACATTAATCATACAAGAGAAAGTCCAGTGCCATTCAGTTCAAGTGGACTAATAAAGTAGTTTTTGATAACAATGCACATTATTTTACGTGGCGCCTTGGTAATTGCGGAAGATGATAAATCTAGCACAAAAAATAATAATATTATGGTATAAATATGTTCTGTTAGTTAGTGCAGGTGGTTGGTAGCGAATATTTAATTAAAGGTAAGCTGTTAGTGAGAAACCCGTTAGATTTTATTTTTTTGGAGTAAGTAGGTATCTCCATCATTTTTAGTAATTACTAAGGCGCCATACAAAACATTGTGCATTATTAGAATAAGACCTTATATCTATTTTAGCCCTTCGTACATACAATAACAAATTATTTCATATTATTACAAGCCCACCCATCTACTCCCATTAAAGGAACATTATGTCAGTAGATAATGAAGAAATAATTAATTTAATGCCACCTCGACTTAAGCCTTATTTAGGTACTACAATATACACTGTGTTACCTAAAGGAGCTGAATGGGCTCTGAAACTGGCGACTTCACTAATTTTATTCAGCCACATTCTATATTTCCTAATATCCTCTATCCGAATAGAATATACTTCCGGTTTACGTTGATTTTCCAGATTATCATACTCTGGAAGCGACTACCATCACTACTCATAGCTTAACTAAGTAGTTCACAAGTACCTAGTAAAATTTATTAGCTTGACTTGGACCGCTACTTTCTGTCAGCCGACACACTCACAATTTTCAATTTGCATCGACTTTATTTACTGTCGATATCAAATATCTGTTAAGCAAGTAATTACCGTCAGATGTCAGAATATAGTACTCGTAGAGTTTATATTAGCTGTGGAAGTCTTTAATCTAATTCCCACTGATTTCGTGGCCCCGAATAACCAGCGAGCAAGTAACCATTAATTAAAACTGTAATCACCGCAAGCTTTGCATTTTTGTGACGTGACGAGGCTACTTACAGCATCGCGTGACACTGCAACACTACGATGGATTCGTGTGTAATGTCAAATTGTTAGTTTAGAAGCTAACTCGTCATCATAAGCTAGCAAATTGGGAGTATGGGCTGCTGTTGCTGAGTAGTCTGCTTTTTTTTTTAGAATCGAGAATCATTTCTTCGATACTTCAAACATGATTTAGAAGTATACAGCCAGTAAGTAACATACATTTGCAATCATTCGGGTCACGCGCAATTCGACCCGTGTCATGTCGTCAGGTGTACATGGTAGACGCATCTCATTTGTACCTAGCTTAACTCTAAGGGAATTATTGACTTACGAAGGAACTTACCCCCATATCCATGAACGCAAGCGAAGATCAGCCAGCCTAGAGCAGCTGCCCAGATGGCGCGCATGTATGCGTTGAGGAAGTTGTCGAAGAGCTGGCCAGTGTGATCCAACTGCATTACTGGATAGATGGAGACGATGCAGAATGCCATCATCACGAAAGAAAGAAGCCAGAGTAGAATCACGTTGACCTAAATAAAAATGGACTTTGTTAGTGGGCTTTGAACATTTTTTGACTCGTCAAAACTGATTTACAGAGATATCAGACGGTAGTGGCTCCTGGTGAATAGCAGTAATCATCCAAATAAGGGTACATAAAATAAATAAATAAATATTGTAAACAAACTAGACACTAAGCAAGCAAGTGTAATCTAATGAAATGTATGGTGAAAATAATATAGCTTACAATAGATATTCTAATCTTCTTGTCTCTACACAAGTGCAGCAGGTATCCATACACCATGCCGATGAAGAATGGCGGCGCTCTCGTCAATGTATTCAAGTAGTAGATCTGCACGTAGTCGCGGAACTCCGGCAAACGGCTACAACAAACAAGATGGATGCTTTTTGAAATGCAACCAAGTTATATAATTATTAGAATACAATAAGTAAGCAGCGTAAGCAGATGAAAGTGTGGTTTTAACAAGAATACATACATAGCAAACCGGTTCGCCATAAAAGATAGATGCATAGATGAACTATTTTTTGCATATCAATAATTATAAATATTATCAATAAAACCACACTCACTTTCTAATCTAATTTCGGGCCTACTGGGTTAAAAATAAATAACCTAATCGAAGATAAAAAAAAGATGTTTTAAAGTTTTGGAAGGGTACAATTTCATTTTACTATTTACACGATAGAAGAATCAAGAAACATACCTCAAATTAACAAACGCAGCAGAGAAGTTGTACAAGAAGCTGTACAAGGACGAAGACACCATAGATAGTAACACTATGGCAGTGAGGGCGCACCAGGCGAGCCTCTCCCGGCCGAACAGGAACACCATGACCAGCGGACACACTATGTACAGCTGGACGTCCACTGATAGGTACCAGGTTTGAGCTAAACACTAGAAGAGCGGAGTTTGATTTCATTTGATATATTTTTCCTGATTAGTTCGTATGGATTACAAATAAAATAGTATTCTATTCTACTCGTAAAGACGCAAGAACAAAAGCTAAAACGCCTGACGTGTTATAGTTAATAGCTCATGGCCGTGAATGCCGTGCAAGATTATTTTCTGTAGGCAACGGGAAAAGACGAAGATACTATACTGTTCTAATATGAACACGCTCTTTGAGCAATACTCACACAAAACTATATTATTAGACTTACAATATTATGTGGATTGACATAATTCTGTATATGCAGCAACGCAGACCACCAATAAGTTCTGCAGTTTTCTGTAGCATGGCCCACGTTTTGCCAGAATGGTCCGTCAGAGACGCGGTTGAAGACTGAAGCTTGAAGCAACACCATGGTCGCCAAAAGCGGGAACATTCTCGTAATACGATTGATGTAAAAGAGATGGATTGTCCTGATGAAACGAGCTGGAAAGAAAGAAACAGCTTAACCAATTAATTCAAATCGTCTTTTGTGACTAAATAAATTCGCTAAAGAATCATAATACTCGTATTATAAGTCGTAAAGGTTCAAGAAAACGATTTTATTTCAATATGACATTTTTATATGATTATCGTCTGCTTACGGTGAAGGATATAGTGAGAAAACCAGCAAGTCTTAGAAGATCTATATTTTTTAAAGACATATAAAATCAGATAATTCGCTAAAAAGATATTGATTTAAGGTTCATGAAATGATTACATCTTCATTACTTTTCTATAGGTTTATCGAGTTCTACTTTACTATCAGAACAATATACTAAGTTAATCACGCAATATAATTTATCACAAAGACTTAATACGAATGACGAATAAGACAGACAAGATACTCGCTTAGTAATAAAAAACCATATTTACAATAAATATTTAATGTAATGTTAATACAAGCTCTACGGAGCATTCAGCGATAAGCCTACCTTTGAAATAGTTTGGTGACGGCTGGTACTGTGGTACCGCGCCTTGCTACTTAAGATAAGTGATAATATTATACGGTAACCTGCGACATTTGCCTTCAGGTAATTATGTCTTGAACTATTTGAATTAAGAATGTTCTTGGCAAATTCACATTATCTTTACAGTTCGCTGGTCTAATTTATATTTATAGAGCTACAATTTACAACAAATGCTGTAAACTAGTCCGTTCATATCCAAAACCTCTAACTCTAACTAATCTGATCAATAGTAGAGTAAATCCTCACCTTTGCTAATCTTTCCTACAGTCGTGTACACGCCAAGTATTCCGCTGAGCATAAAAAAAGTGTCCACAGTGATTGTTGCAGAGTAAATCCATGTGCTTGAGAAATCTGTTAACCACTGCAAAAATAATACCAATTAATATTAATCAAGCTGGCTCTATATGTAAAATAAATTACCACAATAAAAGCTTCAAAAATACCAGTTGTTCTTTATAATACTCGTCTTATGAAATGAACATTCAAATTTGATAACCAATTATTTTACATGAAATGCTATTTTGAGGGTAATTACTTACGCTAACAGTATCATTCATGTTATGAATGAACCCGAGCAGCGTCATACAGTAGGTATGGGCAACTACGACCCACATCATTGAGATGGCTCTGATCCCGTCCACGCACTCCAGGGCACCGGGCGAGGTGTTGAAGGTCAGAAACCGACGGGTGTTCGTGTACACGGAGAAGGATCGGAGGAGACCGTTGACACGATCCGAATCTGCAAAGCAAAACATTTGTAGAAATAAGAGGTGAGCCGGTTGAAAGTTAAAACAGAATCCAGAAGCTATTGGTCTTTGAAATATAACCAACTAGCTGTGCCCGCGACTTTGTACGCGTGGAATAGAATGTCTTTGGGTAGCATTTTTAATTATTTTGGCAAATTATTTTACAAATAAGACACATACCTACGTATAAATACTTTAATAAGCAAATAGCTATATTTCCATACACACTTTCATCCCCTATTCCCTATTGTTATTTTACACCCTTGAGGGTAAAACTTTTACAAACTTTATTTATCAACAGCCTAAAGATAAGTTTCAAGCGTCTAGCTCAAAAAATGACGATACTTCCATACAACTTTTCATCCCCCGTTTCAACCCCTTCCAACCATTTTCTCGCATTAAAAAGTAGCGTATGTCCTTTCTCAGGCTCTAGACTATCTGTGTAGCAAATTTCATTTAAATCGGTTCTGCAGTTTTGGCGTGAAAGAGCAACAGACAGACAGACATACAGAGTTACTTTCTCATTTATAATATTATATTATATTATTATTATAGTAAGGATGACAAACTTGAGTGCAACGTCACGGAAACAAAAACTCACTGCTTTTCAAAATGAAGGTGTGGTACAGATCGTAGCTTGTGCTTGCTATCAACAACAACACTATTACTGATAACAGGGCGCTGAAATAAGTACATTAAAATTTGTTCAATCAATAGTGAAAATGTTCGAACAATAGAAGCAAAAGAGATTACAGATCCAAAATAGACATAATAGTACTCACATTGCGACATAATCAGCCGCAACGAAGGGTTTGTCGTCAGACAAGCGGCAAAAGTATTCGTCGTATGTAACATTGATGAAAGGGATTTGTTCCTGCACGAAGTTTATTGCCTCTGTGGCGGTACATACTTTAGGAACACATACTGCTAAGGTCATTCGGAGCTGTGTGGCAATATATATCGGGAATATTCTGTAATGAAATAATGAGTATCGTTATAGCTTTATGAATTTGTTTAAGCTAAACTTGGTTAAAGGAGTTGTTGGAGTTCTTGCGAATTCCAAATTATCCAAAAGTTGCAATATTTTCTGTTGTCTGCTTTATAATCCTAATAGTAAAGCTTACTTTTGTTAATTTACCTCGTATCAATAGGCTCCCCAACTCCTGCAATCTCCTGCGCATAACTTTGCAATGTTCTTAAATTCTCGGCCTCTTCAATGGTCTCATTATCCGGCTGAGGCCACGGGATATCAGGCCATCCAGGCCACTCTGGAAATTCCGGCCATTCAGGTAACTCCGGGACCTGTATAGGATCCTGTTGTATTGGGACTGTGATCGCGCAGTATTTGCCTTGGATGTGCATTGAGTCGATAACTTGATTTATTCCAAGGCATTGGAAGTAGTCACCCAGGTCGTTCCAATTACCTGTTGAGAAACCGCTCGGCGGTTTTGCACTTGCGTCTAAGACTGAAAAAAACAAGTTTAATTAATGAATGAGGTTCCCGCATGATTTCAGAATATTGCTATATTACGTATTTAGTGATTGTTACTGTAATTCGCTGTTGCATCCTACCCTAGATACAATGCTATCGACGTGATTATAAAAACGAGCAGTTAAGTGCCTAAGAATCAAACTTTACAAACATCAATTAAAGAAGGCAGCATTTTAAGACTTGACGATTTAAGTATTGCACGAATATTATAGGGATTTAATTATCATATATATTATATGGATTTAATAATTAGCTCAATTCATTTCAAATATAATCCGACTTAAGATATACGTATCTATCACGTCATTATACACCTGAATTTCTTCAATGGACTGGTTATAAATAATGAACATAAAACACGTGCAATTTGGAGATTAAATAGCAGCACCGTATAAAGGTTGGTCAAGGTGATAACTTATTGAATATAAATAATTAATTTTTATTGGCTATAAAATTGCTCTAATATTAGTAGATAATCTATATTTTTGTATTGTAAAATCAATAGGAAGTATTTAAATATCTGGTTAGGGTAATTCCAGGAGAGATGGACCAGCGGGAGAGACGGACTTTTTCGATTATTACCAAACTATGGTATTTTTTTACACTAGCAACACTTTTTTCTTATTGTTACACCACTTGCAACGTGTGCAAAGTGAAAAGTTGACGAATTTTTTTGTTTATATTTTAAAAAATAGGTTGAAGATTTAGGGATTGCAACTTATTTCTAACGAGCGCATTAAAGGCGAAGGTACGTGGTCAATATTGTATTTTTGGAGCCATAATTTGCATTACTGTATTACTATGATTTTTAAGCTTTGTAGTAACCTCAAATAAAAATATGATTGATTTCGATTATTGTCAGAGGTAGTGGTCCGTCTATCCTGGCTTTTAAGGAGAGATGGACTGTAATTTTTAGGGCGAGATGGACCACTTTTAATACGCGTTCAACAGTATTTTAATGTTGTTTGAACTAAGAACTAACAATTTATATGCATAATAAAAACATGGTTAAGCTAATTGCTTTAAATTTTCAGAATTTCCTCTAACATACAAAAGATGAAGTTAAGTTTTTTGGGGTGGATGGGTTTTAAGGCTTTAAGGTGCTATAAAGGCTTTTTCTGATGGAATGAGAGACAACAATGCATCCAGAACATTTGACATACCAAAGAATATACTAAAATAACGAGAATATACAATGTCTGAAAGTAAAAAAGGCAAGAAAAACCATTTTTGAAGATTGAAAATGAATGTAGAAAAACAATTAAAATACAAGAAAATAAAAATAGTGACGAAGATGTGAATTAGAAATAATTAATCTGCGTAACAGCCCAAAGATTCCGGAATGGGATGACAGTGAATGCGCGACTGTGGAGAAAATCATGCTGAAATTTTAAGCAGTGATTATTGGCTTCAATGTTTTATCTGCAAACGCTGGTCCCATGACAGATGTATCTACTCTGTATGTGCGATACATACGGAAATACTTTTAACAATTGAAAATTTTACCGATTGCATGATTATTCGTGACTTCTGGCATCTATTTTAATATAAATAAACATTCCAAATGATAATTTTTGTTAGGTCCATCTCTCCTTTGTGGGTGGTCCAACTCATCCATACAGTATGGGAGAGATGGACTAAGTGTATCTTTTGTTTGATATTAATTTTAAGTTATAAGATGTTATTCTAGTGACGTCAACATTTTATAGGATGTTAATTATTAATAGTAAATTGATATAAAAACAAATTGAGAGTTTTACTTATCCTACTAATATTATAAAGAGGAAAACTTTGTTTGTTTGGTTGTAATGAATAGGGTCCGAAACTACTGAACCGATTTGAAAAATTCTTTCACTGTTGGGAAGCTACACTATCCCCGGGTGACATAGGCTATAATATATTTTCAAAAAAATTAGGGATCCTTACTAAAACTCGAATAATGTAACCGCAATGTACCCGTGCGACGCCGGGGCGGGCCGCTAGTCAAGAATAAAAAGTTATAAGGCTTAGAAAAAAAGTGAGCCGTCTCTCCTGGAATTACTATAATCCAAGGCATAGATAAACGAGTGCCATATATCTCAAGGTTTGATTAATATGTAGGACAATAAAATTATTGTAATTTGCTTTCACAATTATCTAGAAAATGTAGGAGACTGTTACCTACTTTGTGGTAGATGATGATAAAATTCTGTTGCGATCAAATTACGACTAAAAGTATTTCTGTCTTGCTCACATTACTACGATCATGAAAAGAATAGAAACTCAGTTAGTTTGTAACCGACACCGATTGACGCAACCGATAATAATCGTATTATTTTGGAAAAGCTTCATTGAAAAGTTTGACGAGCGAAAACATTTTTAATACCCATTAAAATACTTCGATAATAATATGCCGCTTTGAGCGGGGTTCTTAATGCTGTGAGCTTAAGTTTAGTGGTTTCCATGGCAGAGTAACGTAATGTACACGAAATAAGCTTTCTTAACTTGCTTTATATCTTCTATCACAGTTTTTGCCGATTTAGCACAACAATTATAAATCGCATAGAAATAAAACCGTTGAATTATCCATACAATGTCCGCTGTGCATTTTTTTTAAACTATTAAAACTAAATAAACAAACACGATATTTTAATAGCCTATTGTGTGTATCATAGGTCCTTTCCTACTATTTATTTTTTTAAAGACTCACACTGTAATCCAAGCGAATGATTTCGCAAAAACACCAACTGCTGCTGACATTGTTCAGAATTTAACACATCTTCATAAAGATTCTGATCAAACGCGCTTCTATAATTATTGTCCGAGTCGTTCGAACCATTTACTGTATTGAGAACGACTGCTATTATAAATATGTACTTAGCGATACCCATTGCGTCTTTCCTATTGTAAACCTCGGAAGTAAATATAAGCAACAATGTTTGAGTGTCGGTATAAATTGTATTTATCTACACGCACACGCGATAAGTTCATTAGGATTGTGATTGCAATTCCAGCGATATGGTTGCTATCATGGCGGTTTATCGTTAATTTATATTACCTACTTTGTTTTCGCTGCCGCCTTAATTCAATCTGCTTTATATTTAATCTGGTTTTAAGATTGATAATAAATAGGAGCGTTTTACCTTACCATAAAACGCTTATTAAATACTTACCTTATTTGAAGCTTACTTCGTTTGAGATAGGCCCTGTCAGTTTTCCGATTCCGTCTTCCTTCTCTTTCTACCCCATGCATCTATCTTGCTCACTCATTCACTCCCCACCAGGCAGGGCCAAGAGCGTTGGAAGCTCGTTGGCAATTTTTGAATCATTGAGTCGAAAACACCAGGCAGGCATTAACGCGTAAGCTTCAAATAAGGCAAGTATTTAATAAGCGTTTTATGGTAAGGTAAAACGCTCCTATTAAATCAATGACCGTTATTTGAAGCTTACTTCGTTTGAGACGTGTTTGTTATCGTCTGGTGGTGATGGATGCCAATGTGAAAGTGCTACGTAGACATGGAAAGGTGAGCACGACAGTGTCTGCAGTACCTGTGTTAAAAGACTGGTCCAGATGGTCTAATACAATTAGCAACTTCTGGCATTAAAAATGTGTATACTGATTCTAAATAGGTAGCGGAAAGGTCAATCGTATATCGTACCATTAGGAAAAAAAAACAATAAAAGAATTAAGACAAGTAGGTATGACACCAAACAAAACTGGTTTATTTATTATAATTCTAGACATAATTACATTCACAATAAAAATAATCGGTAATCGATGAGGATTTCTAAAGTAGGTATACATTATATTTCGTGGTAAGGTAAGGTACTTTACATTTCTTAATTGACTGGATCAAACATACGAGTAAAAGTTGCCTTAGAAGCGGTTGGCATGATGATTCATGACCGCGTGAAGGTATTACTCGATCGCCAGTTACCTCGTGATAAAATTTCATCTAGGGGTAAATTATCCGACCAGTTCTTAGATGCCACAGCTGAGCGCATGCTTTCGGGCGTAGCACTTATACCAGCTTCTAACAACAAACGTTTAATCCATCCTGCGATACTGGTTCGTGAAGCGCCTTTGATCGGGCCTCTTATTGTAGTAAAAAGGTTGTTGCAACCAGCCGATTCCCGTCTGTTATTAAGGAATTTCACTGTCTGTCTCACCCAGTATACAGGGTCCAAGTTCTTATGGTTAGTATTAGTGAATAATCTCCAACCAGATTGTCTGTGGTCAGCGCTGTCCGTTTTAGAACCGTATTTTGGCAATAAAACCAGTTCATCCTTATTTTCGATAAGGTGTTCCTTGTCCACTGCTAATAACTTGAGATCGTGGACTCGTCTCCCTGAACACAACAAGAGAAGCGTTGCTGTATGTCTACTGATTGCAAACATATTTGTTACATCCACTTTGGCTGTTTTCAAGAACGCTGACAAAATGTCGATATCCCAAATGGGAGGCTTTCTAGGTACTGGTTTTTTTTAAAATATTGACTTTAGTACATGTCTCACTATTATGTTAGAGCTAAGTTGCTCCGAATTATCTGTATTAGATAACGTATCCACAACTGACTTATGTAGGAGAATTGTGTTATAGGCTAGTTTGTCAACCAGATGTAAATCGTCCAAGAATCTGCCCATCACCGACCCTGACGGCTGCAAAGGATGAACATTGTGCCTTCTAGACCAATCAAGCCATCTATTCCAAGCGGCTTTGTAAGTTTTTCGTGTTGAAGGGCGCAACGAAGACTGCAATAGTTTTAATTGCGCTTTGCTCCATCCCATCAAGTTCCGTGACCACCCCCACATTTCCAAACTTCTAGTGTCATCTCCAGTACTTTGGGAGGAAGCTGGACAGTTCTCGTGTCCACAAGGCTCCGATTCAAGTTGGCCAACGTGAACGGGGCTGCTAAAGCCCGAGATTTCAAATCCGGCCGCCAGAACACTCGGTGCCACCGTGGGTCTACCACTAAAAATATTCCTGTGGCTGAGTTCAAATGTGCCAGTATCTTGGGGACTAGGTAAGGCGGCGGGAAGATCCACGCAAGGTGATAATTCCAGGTCTGGGAAAAGGCATCGTGGTATACCGCCCGTTTGTCGTTCTGATTCAGGAAAACATAATTGGTCACCACGTGTGCACGAGCCGAGGCAAAAAGATCGACTACTGGTGTCCCGAATTTCCGAAACACCTTCTCTGTGCAATGACGCAACAAATGCCATTCTGGTGGAGACTTGTGCCTGGATAGGTGATCGGCATGGGTGTTGTAAATGCCCGGAATGTGATGGGGCGCTAGGTGAATTTGATGGATCTCCAAGAGATATAACACTCTGGTGGTTAGATCCATTAATGACAAAGACCTCGTTCCCCCTTCGTTCCGAAGGTAAGAAACCACTGTTCGGTTGTCGCACTGAAGGAGAACCGTAGACTGACGAAGAGTATGGCCCTGAGTCTCGAGCACCTTCAGAACAGCCAACATTTCCTTCAGATTGCAGCGAGCCCGAAGACGAGTGTGTTTACCAAAAATCCGGGCTTCAAATGTTAATTTTCATGAACGGGAAAACCGAGATTTTATAATTGAAAAATACAACGAAGTAGATAGAATTAGTTTAGTATAATATTGTAAAACGATGAATCAAAATGAGGATGGGTCGACGGACGACGAATGCGATGCTAATGTTGCATGCTCCAGGTTATGGCTTCGGCATCCGGCACGTTCAGATGACTTGTATGGCGTTCTGCATGATCGCGATGTTTGTGGCTCGCAGCACCATCAGCGTCGCTATCTTAGTCATGACTGACACCAAGAGACGCAATGATAGTAGTGTTGAAATAAGTATTTGCACAAAATCAGTAATGAATATAGTAGGATTTCATAATCACTAATAGCTTTTAATAGCAGAAAATGGCAGGTACATTTGGTAATATTTTTATATGTACTGTATATTCGATTGATTTTGTAGCAACACAGTCTGGAGCGTAAATAGTTTTGAGTGATTAGCTAGCTGTGCTTGCGGTTGAGCTGCAGTATACACGCGTGCGTACACGCGTAGGAATCAACATTTGGGAAGTAATTCGTAAATAGCCATTTTTCGGCATTTTATTTCAGATCTACGAATGGGACAAAAATACCCAAGGTATTGTCCTGTCCTCTTTATTCTGGGGCTACATGTTAATGCAGATTCCAAGCGGGTTGCTAGCAAAAAAAAACGGAGGGATACTTATCCTGCTCGTCGCCCTGATCATAAATGGATTTATTAATCTTTGTTTGCCTACGTTAACTAGTGTAGTGAGTAGTGCTCAATTATTTGTACTCCCATTTTTAAGCCTTTCTTTTGCACCTAGTCACAGAAGACCTTGCGTAATTTTTTGGACCTAACCTTTGTACAATATTATCTTTTTTAGGGTGGTTGGATCATGGTTTGCGCATGTCAATTGGCCATGGGTTTGTCGCAAGCTTGCTTGTCACCAGCCTTCCACACACTCTTTGGTAAATGGCTTCCAGCCAATGAGCGTACGACTATCATTGGTATTGTTAACTTTGGTAAGAAAACCCTGGCGGTGTTTAATGATACTTGATCATAATCTTTACAATGATATTCTGCTAATTGTTATCTTCTCGCTAGTAACTGGTTATAATAAAATTCTTTTAAATAAGTTATAATTATTATTTACTTAATCATTTGAAATCAGATTACGCTATTTACTATTACAATAATTATATATTTTTAGGATCACAAGTTGGTGCAATCATAGGAAAGCTTCTATCAGGCATACTAGCTGAAATAGTCATGGGTTGGCAGCTAATTTTCTACTTCGACTCTGGCCTGATGTTAGCCTATGGTACATATTTGTCCGTTTTATATTGGATCAGTAAAATATACAGCTATCTAAATACTGTAACATTCATTAACACAATCCCCAGAAAATAATTTTGTTTATCCTTAATATTCTAAACGTTTGCCATTTTAGAGGAATCTCCCAACGCCTTGGAAAGAAATGCTCCAAACCGGAGCAGTGTGGGCCATCGTAGCAGCACTCACCGGGTGCTCTGTAGCGTACATCGTATTTTTCGTTGACTTACCTACGTATTTGGAAAGGGCCTTGAAGTTGTCATTAAAAAATGTGAGTAAGAATCATTCTTTACAATACTTGCCATCTTATATAATTATCTATCTAATATAGCCAACTAATAAAATTCTATAGAGTCATGTAAAAACTGCCATCCAAAGCATTGCACCAATTTTATTAGTTATTCTTTTGGCAGAAATATTTCAAAACAAGTTCATTTAAACTCATCTAGTCCCGTATGACGAGGTGCTATCACATGGTATATTGCATATAAATGTCCGCAGAGTGCATTATTGTCTGCTCTACCCTGCGCTGGCATGTGGTTTGGTGGAGTTATGTCAGCATCTCTATGTGAGAAAATCTATAATAAGGGACTCCTCTCGGTTTGGACTTGCAGAAGGATATTCAATTCAATCGGTAACTACTATCATGATAAACCTGCTGTTGAAAATATTACCTATATCACAGATTGTACTATTTGAAGTGTTGGGCTGCTAATTTAGCAGCTCATGCGCCGGGGAGCCAGTCGTTATTATGGACTAATCAAGCCATCTTTTTCAAAAGGCACCTACAAAAGACTGGTCAATCAATTAATTCATTGTGTTCACTTTCATCATTTTATAATTGGGATAGAAGTGTTAATGGGTATTGGTTTTCTTCCCAGCATTATTCGGTACTGGTATCGGTATGGTGGTCCTCTCGTTCCTGGGTCCTGAGAACAGGGAGTATGTCATCGTAACATTGGTGGCGCTGTACACAATGCTTGGGTCTACTTCAGCTGGATTCTTGGTATGTCGTCCTTATCGTGGCAGAGCCAAGCTGTAGCATTGCCGATTGACTCCATCTCATATTCGGCCTGGCTCGACCAGGGTAGTAACACCCTCTCACAAAGGTTCGGCGTAAAGTATCTGCATATAGCAGGAAGCCCAATCGCTTCCTGTTTCCTAATTTCCACCCCCCATTAGGTCGGCCACGTGCGAGCAATGTAATTGGTTTTGCAAGCATCTATAGGTTATGGCGACTAGTTAATATCAGGGTCGTAGGCTTATGTGCTAACTATGTAATATTTTAAAAAACCTTGTCACATCCCTATAAATAAAGTATGTAAGCCTTTATGACCCCAAATCCTATCGTCCAATAATATTGCTACCATCGTTAGGTAAACTACTAGAACGACTGATTGTCCCGCGATTGCTCCCTGGCGGACCAAAATCAGTTCGGTTTTACTCCCGGCAAATCCACAGTTGACGCGGCTATATCGGTAAGAAAAACTGTAAATTCATCTACGCCTGAATACGTATTGGGATTTTTTCTTGATATTTCGGGCGCTTTTGACAACGCATGGTGGCCGATGCTACTTCTCAAGCTAAAAACGCGTGGTTGCTACAGGAACATCTACTCACTTATTTACACATATTTTTTACAGGGAACAACAACACTCAAACTTGAACATTATGCTGTGTCAAAGGCGCTGACATTAGGTTGTCCTCAGGGATCGGCACTTAGTCCATATTTGTGGAATTTAGGCTTCGATGACTTCCTCGAGCCACCACTCCCGTGTGGTTGTTCACTAACTGGATATGCGGATGACGGTCTCCTGTTGATAGAATCAAATACTAGGGCATCTTGGCATCTTGGCGGGAATCTTGCGGAGTCATGTCTGCGCTTAATTTCTGAGTGGGGCGAGCGTAATCGTCTTACGTTCGCCCCCCAAAAAACCTAGCAACTCCTCCTAAAAGGGAATTTAAAAGCACCGCCACGTATTAAGTTTAACAACGCAACAATAAAGAGAAAACAATCGGTTTGCTACCTCGGATTAGTATTAGAAAGGAATTTCTCATTTATAGAGCATATTATAACTGTTGGTGAAAAAGAGAAACGTAACTTTTATGCGTTGACGAGAATATCTACGGCAACTTGGGGACTTTCCTTTACTACGCTAAAGATTATATTCGGGGCAACGTACTTAGGCTGCTTGTGCTAAGGCGCACCGGTGTGGGCCGACAGGTCTACAATAGGGGCGGTGTCTATAACATAATTAATATTTGTCAGATTTCTCATCCCTTTTATTCTACATCTATGGTTTATTAATATTATCTGTACAACTGTGATTGTCACTGAATACAACCTTATTACAATATATATTACAAGTTTTATTTACATCTTGTGCTTAACAAGAATTGGTGCCGAAAAATATTCAGTTACATTGTCATTTACTCGCAGTGAGAGTTATTTCGTGCAAAACATTGTTTACATCATTGCAAATTTGAGCGAGGTTACACTGGCTTGTTCTCATTGCACATACTTTAAATGCGCGGGAAATTCGTTCGCACAGCAGCATAACGATTGGTGTAGCCGATTTCAATAACAAAATATAAACCAATCAGATAAAACTTGCGTCAAGTGAGCCGAGTGAGCTACGCATTGATCAACAAGAACATACTTTTTTCACTGATTCGCCGGTACATGATTTTCATTATTAATATAATTACATAAATCTCTGGAATTAATACATAAATATGGAGGATAAGGAGATAAAACGTTTAATAGTTTTGAGAGGTCAGTGTAAGGGAACCATTACAAGGCAAGAAAAGTATCTGGCCGAAAATGCTTCATTGGTTACATTAGAAGATTAAGAAGTGCGGCTGAATATGGTGAACAATATATTGATAAAATGTCAAGGATACCAAGCGCAACTTCACATGATTGATGAAACCAAGAACTTTATACATAACACGAAACCATACCAGATGATGACATCGAGGAGCGCATTTTATTATTGCAGGCCAGTATTCGCCGACTCATGAAGGAGTTAAATCTAAAAACAGTTCCCAAACTTACTGAAGTTTATGGCGCAAAATTGCCAACGTTGGAAATACCCGTATTTGATGGCAAGGACATCACTGCATACAAGCCATTTATTGAGATGTTTGAGGCGGTGGTCAACAGGGATGAACGGATTTCCAAGATACAGAAACTGTGTTTTTTGAAAAAATATTTACGTTGTGAGCCGTTACAATTGATCGACAACTTACCCATCGTTGGTGAGTCTTACAGTGCAGCATTACAGTTATTGCAAACACGGTATGAAAACACACCTTTGTTAGTGAGCAATCATGTTACTTTCCTACTAGATTTACCTGCTATTAAAGGCACAGCTGCGCAGTTGAGGGATTTTGTCGCAAAGATTAGACAGCATTTAACTGCTTTACAAAATCTCAATCAGCCCGTGAACCATTGGGATGCTATTTTAGTCACTATTATACTGCGTAAACTTGACCCATACACTGCTCGGCTGTACCATACAGATAGGGATACCAAATATTTGCCTAAAATTGATGGCATATTGACTTTTCTAGATAAGCGACCTGCTGCATTAGAAGCAAGTCCAGCATTCAATGATAATTACAAAAACAAAAGTAGTGTTACTTTGGTATCCTCATCGAAAATAATAATAATGTAGAAAAACAGAAACAATGTATACTGTGTTCACAGCCTCATAAATTGCATACATGTTCACAATTTATTGCCATGATATCTAAAGATAGATTAAAATTTGTTACTGATAATGGTTTATGTAAGATTTGTTTGGCTCGTCACCAGAAAAGGTGCAGGTATACCTTCAAGTGTGGAGAATGCCGTGCTAATCACAACACGTTGATTCATATAGATGGAAAGTCACCAGAGCCTGAACGTATAAATGTAAATACATCTCCAGTAAGTTTACTTACATTCCAGCCTACATATACAAATGTATTGTTGCCAACAGCCAAGGTATTAGTGAAGGATATCGAAGGTAACCAATACTTAGCCAGGGCTCTTTTGGATAGTGGGAGTCAAACCTCATTTTATGCCACTGAGTTAGCTAATAAACTAAGGCTACCAACTTTTGATTTAAACAAAAATATAATTAGATTAGGCGGTAACAAGGATATATGCAGTAAGGGAATAAAATTAAACATTTCTTCCCGAGTACAAAATTTTAACATAAATATTACATGTTCTGTAATCAATAAAATAACAACTAAATTGCCTCAAAGACCAATTAATTTGAGCAAATTTTCCATTCCAAAATGTGTTTCTTTAGCTGATAACGAATTTAACATTCCAGGTGAGATAACACTACTATTAGCCGCTGACATTTTCTTTAGAATACTCCAAGATGGGAAGGTCGAGGGAGACCCAGGGGATCCAGTATTGATCAACACACGCCTTGGATACATCGTGTCAGTCTGCGGTCATACAAGTTCCAATGTTAGTACAGCTTTATCTATGCATACAGTAGATGTGTCCAATTCTGATTTGACTGATGATCTTAATAATCAAGTTAAACAGTTTTGGGAAACTGAAAAGGTGCCTGAAGTGTATCACGAAACCTTACCTGAGCACGAGTATAGTTTAAAGGTATTTCAAGAGTCTGTGACACTCAAAAATAATAAGTTTGAAGTCAAACTTCCATTAAAAATAGCATTACAAGATGTTGATCCATCTAATTCATATTTTATTGCATTACAAAGATTAAATTATTTACAAAAGAGATTTAGAAGGGACCACACATATTTTACATTATACAAAGATACTATACAAGAATACCTAGATTTGGGTCATGCTAAAATAATAGATATAGAAAATAGTAGTTCTCAAGATCAGCCATTATTCTTTTTACCCCACCATGCAGTTCTAAGACCTGAAAAACAAACAAATAAACTGCGTGTAGTTTTTGATGGAAGTGCTAAAACAAAGGGTGGTCACAGTCTCAACAACATACTTTGCAATGGTCCTGTATTACAAAAATCTTTATTTGAAATATTATTATTATTTCGCACTTATAAATATACCTTTCAATGTGATATACAACACATGTATAGGAATATACTCATTCATTCAGATTATCGTTGCCTACAAAATATTTTATGGCGGGATAATGATTTAATTCAATGCTTACAGCTGCAAACCGTAACCTATGGATTGACTAGTTCAGCCTTTCTGGCCACAGCCTGTCTTGTTGAGCTAGCCAAGCGATATCAATCTGAATTTCCTCTGGCAAGCAAAGCTATATTACAATGTTCGTACATCGATGATATTCAATCAGGCAGTGATACACTTCAGGGAGCAATTTCATTAAAAATTCAGTTACAAGAGCTTATGTGCAAGGCAGGTTTTCAGTTACACAAATTTGCATCAAATGATTCAGAACTTTTGAGAGATCTTCCTAAGGATAAAATCAGTCAAGGTTATAAGGAGATTGATCAAGACAAATCTGTACACAAAATCCTGGGACTTGCATATGACTCGCAGGCCGATGTATTTAAGGTAAGTGGTAGAGTAATGTTAGCTTCTGATAAGAAACCTCCAACTAAAAGAACCGTATTAAGCATCATAAGTAGACTATTTGATCCCATGGGTTTTGCTGGACCTATCACTGTCAAGGTAAAATTATTTTTGCAGCAAATATGGCAATACAATTTAGAATGGGACTCTCCGCTGCCTTGTGAGTTGGTAAAAATATGGAATGACTTCTATACAAACCTTGTGAACATGCCAGAAATGAACATAGGTAGATACTTACAAACAGCTGAATCCGAAGAATCGGAGTTGATAGGTTACTGTGATGCCTCCACTAGCGCTTATGGCTGTTGCATTTTTATTGAAGTTAAAATACATGGAGACTATCGCGTACATTTTATATGCTCAAGGTCAAAGGTCCCCTAAATTCAAAACTAACTATACCTAAACTTGAGTTAAATGGCGCTTTGTTATTAGCCAAACTTATGCACCATGTAAGTTCAATCTTTGATATAAAACGAGCATCTTTATTTTGTGACTCAAAAATAGTCTTAGGTTGGCTGGGCTCGCCCTCTGTTAAGCTCCCTGCCTATATAGCCAATAGAACGACGGATTACGATAATTAAGCTCACTTCCAATATGAAATGGTTCTACACTCCAAGTTTGTTAAACCCGGCTGATATTTTATCGCGCGGCTGCGATATGCAGGAATTAATAGAAAATAAGTTGTGGAAACATGGACCAGATTATATTAGAGAAACAAGCGATTATAACTTTTATATGTCCGAAATAGAGCTGCCAATGAACTGTTCAGACATTCCTAATACAGAATATTCCGTTATCATAAATTCAACTGAAAATTCATGTAATAAAATATCGATTTTACCACTTCTGGAAAAATATTCCACATTGTTTAAAACTATTCGCATAATGACATTAGTGTTAAGATTTTGCAAAAAATGTAAAAAACAAAAAATTACTGGTTATTTCACTGCGCAGGAGTTTAGATTGGCCTTAACTTATATTATAAAGGGTGTCCAATTATTTTATTTTAATAAAGAATTAAAATGCATTCAAGAAAATCCAATTTTAAATCAAACTTCAATTCATTAACTCCTTTTATAGATTCAGACGGTGTCCGTCGTGCAAGTGGCAGATTGCAAAATGCCAATCTAGATTACTCGCAAAAATTTTCAATAATTTTACCAAAAAATTGTCATGTGACTACATTAATAATAAGGCAAGAACATCTAAAATTAATGCACGGAGGCCTAAAAGTACTGAGTAGTTTGAATTTAAACTATCACATAATTAAGCCCATAAGAGAAATTAAAAGCGTAATCCACAAATGTATAACATGCTGTAGGTATAGAGCGAATACTGCTCAGCAACTTATGGGCTCTCTACCGAGCGATCGGGTTAACCCAGCTCGTGTATTATCAAAGGTAGGGTTAGACTACTGTGGGCCGTTTGATATCAAACAATATTCTAAAAGAAATAGTGTAGTTAGTAAAGGCTATGTTGCAGTTTTTGTCTGCTTTACAACAAAAGCAGTTCACTTGGAGGTGGTATCAGACATGTCCACTGACACTTTCTTGGCCGCTTTTAAGAGATTTATCGCGCGAAGAGGTTATCCATCAGATGTTTATTGTGACAACGCCACCACCTTCAAGGGCGCCCACAACAAGATAAAAGAATTATATGATTTACATAATACTGAAAACTTTACTAATTGTGTCAATAATTTTGCAATAGAGAAAGGAATCCAATTTCATTTTATTCCCAAATACAGCCCCAACCATGGAGGTTTATGGGAGGCAGCTGTAAAGTCGGCAAAGCACCATCTCAAACGAATTTCGTCTTTTAAAGTATTTACATATGAGCAATTTACCACTATTATTACAGAAATTGAAAGTATTTTAAATTCTCGACCAATCACTCCTATGTCACAAGATATTTCTGATTTCTCTTTTCTAACTCCAGGACATTTTTTAATTGGGTCTGTACTAACTTCTATACCGCAACCCGATCTTACTGATATCCCACCTAATAGATTGCGTTTCTGGAGATGTTGTGAGCAAACCAAACAAATGTTTTGGAAAGTGTGGTCCAATGACTATCTTTCATCATTAAATAAAAGAACAAAGTGGCAAAAGGAATTTCCGAATTTAAAAGAAGGAATGTTGGTGCTATTGAAAAATCTCAATACACCACCTCTCCGATGGCCTACAGGAAAAATTGTCAAGGTTTTCTCAGGAAAGGATAATAAAGTACGGGTAATTGAAGTACAGACTTCTGATAAAAAGGTGCATTGCCGTGCTATATCCAAATTTGTTATTTTACCTATTGAAACTTAGATTTAAGTAGAATTATATTATTGTTCTTAAAAATGATATTGTTCACCCCGCTTATACTGGAAAAATGTTCTAACTGCAAAAAATAATAGTTTTTAGACTTGTTAAAGGTCGCCCCCTTAGACCTTTAATCTAAGGTCGCCCCACTTTATGTCTATGACATAATTAATATTTGTCAGAAATTGTCATCCCTTTTATTCTACATCTATGGTTTATTAATATTATCTGTACAACTGTGATTGTCACTGAATACAACCTTATTACAATATATATTACAAGTTTTATTTACATCTTCATGGCGTAAATTACTACAAAGCCAACGTTTGACGTTAATATTTCTTTGTAAAGCATATCGCACGGTTAGTACCGAGGTGCTGCCAGTTTTCGCTGGTGTGCTCCCAGTGCATCGCTAGATTATTTAGTCTGATATCTGTCGTTTACGAAGATCTTCTGACCGAGTGGCAATCGAGATGGGATACAACAACTAAGGGCCGCCACCTCCACCAATTCTTTCAATGCGTTCGTGAACGTCAGAAGAGGGCGTGGTTGGAGGTGGACCAATGTGTGGCTCAATTTCGGACTGGGCATGGCAACTTTAGGAGCAAATTATTCTACTTCACATTGGTTCCTTCTCCTTTCTGTCAATGTTCGACGCCGCAAAACGGGAGTGGGAGTGCAGTCTCTGGCACAACGAACGGACTACTATGCTAAATAGCCTGCAAGTGACATCTGAAGCAGTTTATTACACAGACTTTGTGGAATCCAGGGACAATTTCCGTGCGTTCAGGCGCTTTTGCCATACCTATTATTGGAATAAGTATAATTAGGTCACGAGTTTAGGTACAATTAGTCATATTACGATCCGTGGTGCCTTACAACTGGTCTTCAATCAGCTGTAACAGTCTTGTTTCTATGGCAATCGGCCTATACCAGCTATTTTTGTCTCCCGCTTTGCACCGGAGGGAAGTGGATTTTTTTTCTTCCAACTCCTCCTATTATTTCTTTCGATTAATTTTGCGGGTTCCAAGACAATTTAACTTTTCCCCGGGACTCGTCCAGGGTCAAACCTCGACGTCATTATTGGTCACCATTGTCGATCCTGGATTACAGGAGTTACAGTGGTGGGAGTGTGTGGCGGGACTCGTCCTAAAAGCCTTTATGATTTAGTTACTTGTGATTCCAGGTGAACCCATTAGATCTCTCGCCCAACTTCGCGGGCGTGATGCTCTCTCTATCAAACTTCATCGGAGGCATTGGCAGGGCATTCACCCCGGTTGTAACTAGTCTCATTTTGAGGAACAATTCCGTTAGTTTTTTATTTTATTGTTTTAGCTCATGATAACGTACACACAAAAATTTAGTTGTAAATTTGTAATCTTATATGTTTTTGGGAATGTAAATATAACCTTTTAAACTAGAAACCAACCATTGGCCTTTTAAAATATGCAACACTTTAATTGTTAGACCTTATACAACGTTATATACGAGTTAAAGTTGATTTAATTTTTCAGGCCGATGTTAGTCGTTGGAGGATAGTGTTTCTCGTAGTAGCTGTGTGCTGCATCAGTGCCAATCTGATTTACGTGATATTCGGCAGCGCTGACAAGCAGCCGTGGGACAGCCCCGACTATAAACCAGTGCGGAGGACTGACCCAGGTAACCCTTTTCAATAAGTTTGTCTGTAAAAGTAAAACTAATCCCACTCATTGAGTCAATAACATTGAATATTTTTTATTTCTGTAGATACAAATAATAATAATTAATATATATATCTTACTAATTATTTAAGTCAATCATTATAATTTATTTTGTTTCTAATGAACACATTAATGAACGAGGTTTTTCTTTTATATTTTCAAAAGAGATGGAATCAGTTACTGCGAAAAAGAAACAAGAAAATAAGTCAAAATAAAATGTTGAGACGTAACACATAATAAATATTATTGTAGGGGTAGAAATATCAATGAAATCAGTGATTTAAACATCGATAAAGGACAAGAAGATTTCACACACATCTCCAAGACTCTTCATAACTACGGAATTTCATATTTTCAAAAAGTTATTATGTGTAATAATTATTTACTATAATATATTCATAACCGTTTCACCGAACATAAAAAAAACTCTACAGTTCTTACGGTTAAATTCCATTTCTACAAATTGTCCGAAGTAAGCTCCATTTTTCAATCAGACAATAAGACGGCCATTTGTAACGATGAAATAAACCGTCGCTCGGCCGATGGCGGCTCCATCAATTTCTCAGTAATTGAGCGGGACTGTCCCGGATTTTTTTTCTTTAGTCAGACTCTAAATAGTAGTCTATAATAATAATAATAAACGCCAAAGCTGAACACACAGATCTCCACAAATACATAGCCGATATAGACATTAAACTCACACCACTTAACTTAAGTTACAGAGACATGCAATTAAACATAACAAGCAGGCAGAATAAAATAGACAAGTGGTCACAGAAGTCCTTACACGGGAGGCACCTTGCTGATCTCAGCCAAACACATGTAGACAGAGAGGCGTCGAACGAGTGGCTGAGGCGAGGAGAGCTCTTTCCGGAGACCGAGGCTTTTATGATCGCTATTCAGGATCAAGTAATGGACACCCGTAACTATCAAAAGCACATCATCAGACTACCAAACCTCCCAACTAACCTATGTAGACGATGCCATAGTAGTTCTGAAACCATCCAACATATTACCGGTGCTTGCAAATCTATAGTCCAAACCGATTATAAACATAGACATGACCAAGTAGCAGCAATAGTACACCAAAACATAGCCCACAAATATTCTTTCATTCCAAAAAAAGTTGCGTATTATAAATATTATTTGGTTTATGTGTCTTGTCACTTCCAAATCTAAACTCGGAATATACACAACATATAAAACTGTACCCAACTTCCTTTTTATAATACCCTCGATCCAGTTATATTTTTTATTTATAACATTTTTCATTATCCAAACATCCATATTAATATTAAATTCTTGTCTTTTTTGTCCGTTGTAGCGATTAGCCTGTGAGCACTTATTAAATTCTACAGTACGAGAGAGGTTCGTGGATAGAGGAGACGTTGGAGGTTTCAACAGGTCTAACCTGGAGCGTAATTGCCTGCCGTAAACTATCTCGGCAGGTGATTGCTCCGTGGTACTATTTTTAGAGTTTCTATAGTCAAATAAAAATTTCGAAATTTGTTCCGGTAATAGTTTCTTATTTGTATTATCTAAAATAACTGCTTTTAAACCTTGTTTCACCACTTTCACCATACTTTCAGCCTGGCCGTTACTAGACGGGTGGTATGCTGGTGAAAAAACGTGCTTTATCCCGTTGAGCTTACAAAAAATCTGGAATTCAATAGAAGTGAAAGAGGTACCATTATCACTCACTAAAGTATGAGGAACCCCGACTTTAGCCATGAAATCACACAATTTGCTAATCACCGCTTGTGAACCGTATGAAGTTGTCATAGTATAACATTCTACCCATTTACTGTACGCGTCAACTATAATTAAAAACATCTGATTATTGAACGGGCCTAAAAAATCAAGATGCAGACGATAGAAAGGTTGCGGCGGGTGCGGCCAGGGCGCGAGGGGCGCGCGCGGCGGCAGGGGCCGCAGCGCCGCGCACACCGCGCACCCCGCCGCTAGCCGCTCGAGCGCAGCGTCGATGCCGGGAAACCACAAATATTTCCGCGCTTCTGCCTTCATTTTGACTATCCCGAAATGAGAGCTATGCAATTCACTACAGATGGTATTCCTTAGAACTTCTGGTACGACTACTTTATGACCTCGCATTAAAATCCCGTTTTCCAGTGATAATTGTAATCGGCAACAGTGGTAGGGTTTTAGTTTAGGATCTACTACTTTCCTGGGCCACCCGTTAATCACATAATACTTGACCCTGGACAGCAAACGGTCTCGATCGGTTTCGCAACGTAGCTGACTAGACGACACGGGCATGTCGCCTTGTTGGACGAAGTTCACGTACGCCGCTTGGTCGTCTTCACTGCCCTCCGCGCCCCGCGGTCCGCCCGGCCCCCCCGCGGCATCGCCCGCCGTGCTCGTTGATAACGATGCTCGCGAAAATCGATTTATCTATGGCCTATAATCAGTTTTGTTTAAGTGAGGACTCGCAAGCTCTTACTACTATTAACACACACCGCGGGTTGTTTAAATTCACTAGACTGGTGTTCGGGTTATCGTCGGCGCCAGCGATTTTCCAGCGGGCGATGGAGTGCGTGTTGGCGGGCCTTGAAGGGGTAGTGACCTTTTTAGATGACGTGTTAATTACAGGGCGAGACCAAGATGAGCACAGGCTTCGCCTAACTGCTGTATTACAACGATTAAAAGACGCCGGATTAACCGTACAAGCTAGCAAGTGCGAGTTTTATAAAGATGAAATAAATTATTTAGGACACGTAATAAATAAGACGATCATAATATGCGAGAGCGCGCGGGAACAACCAATAAAACCCGTAGCTGGGAATGCACTGATGTATTCGAGGCATAATGTTTCGGACACAATAATAGCGGCGGTGCGCAGCCCGCACGCGCATAAGCTTTCGCGCTATAACATAGGTACCTATATAGGTAGGTAAGTATAAATATAATTACCTATACATTATCTATATATATACATATAGAACAATTATAGACATAGCAGTATGCAACACCCACAACCTCCTCACTACACACACCGAGAAAATGACAAAATATTAGACCTAGTTACAGAAATAAAGAGACAATGGCAAGTAGATACAGTAAAAATTATACCCATAGTTATCTCCACAACAGGCGTCATCCCAAGTACCCTCCATACTAGCCTCAACACACTTCAAATGCCCAAATCCACTCTCTCACTCATGCAGAAAGCAGTTATCCTTAATACCTGTCGTCTCACACGCAAATTCCTCCAAAACTCTTCATCATCTTAGACCCTAACTATAGCTGCTAGCTGGCACACTTGGTCAAGACCCGTGTGTCAGTTATTTAACCCCTCAAGTAGGGAGAAAAATATAAACACAAAACACATAATAATAATAATCGTTTATTTGCATAAATAAGGTACAGAAGGTTGGTAACATGTACAAAATGTGCAAATTAAAAAAGAAAACAAAATGAATAATAATAATAATCACAAATGTCAATAATAATAATTTCAATAATGGGATACATTTTCCATACAAAAATAATAACAAAGATATAATTTAAAATTTACGTGCACTTGGCAAATCTTACAGTTTATAATCTAAAAACGCATGCACACTATAAAAGCATTTTTCAATTAAAAACCTTGTCAAATCATTTTTAAATTTAGAGAATGGTAGAGTTTTCATGGAATTTGGTATTTTGTTATACAGTTTTATGCACATGATATAGCTGTTGTTGCCTGTAAATGTGAGATTCGTCCTAGGTTTAAGTAACTTATTGGTATGCATGGAGCGTGGAGCATAGTAGCTTCTCGCTTGCTGAAAAAGTCCCTTATGTTTGAAAACAAATATACACGATTCTAATATATAAATGCATGGTAGAGTTAGTATTTTATATTTCCTAAAAAATGGACGGCATGACTCTATTTGCTTCAATCCAAATATAGCTCTTAGACACTTTTTTTGCATTACAAATGCTTGATCAATTTCCACACAACGACCCCACAGGATAATACCATACCTTAGAGTGGAGGTTATATAGCCATGGAAAGCCGTAATTGCGGCGCGGCGTTTCTCGATACTTCGCAGCTAATACGCCTCAAAGGGTATATAAATTTATTTATTTTAACACAAATGTCATTTATATGGTTTTTCCATGAGCAAAATTTATCTAAATTTTTATTCCTAGAAACCTAGCGGAGTCAGTTTCTGCCAAGGTAACCCCTTTATAACCTATATTTAGAGCCAGTAGTTTTGTACTATAGGTACGAAATTGCATAAGAGAGTATGCGGTAAGAGTACCTCTGAAACTGATGTTAAATTATTATGTTACTAATGAAATTACCTTAACCTTTAAGTATGGACGTGGAGTCTCACAGGCTACTCGATGTTTTCGTTTTCTTAGTTTCACCTAATTCCCTCCACTCCCTGCGATTGAGCTGCTCAGTAGCTTTTGTTTTAGTTGTAAAACGACCAACGAGGGAGGAGGTTTCGTCTTCCGATGAATATCACGTAAGTAATGACCATCTAAATATTGACCGGAGCCTGTCAGGCTACACGTCCATAATTGCCCTATGATATATTTTATAAGAGCGATTATGATTGCTTCATATTTTGTAGTACAAAATGTCAAAAAACAATAAAGCCGGTAGTTTTTAATCAAAACGACCATCTACGATTTCCGTTCAGGGCACTGCGAGATTTTTTTTTTGTTCAGGAGATCCATCTTTCTAACAAAAAGTGAGTGAGTTGCTGTTAGCTTTGGGATCAGTCTGACATTGAAGAGAATATTGAAGATGTTTTTTTATATTGGAGTCCAAACTGAAACAAAATCATGAAAGTGACAGTGATGAAGATCAGGACCAAGATCAGGACCAGGACCAGGACCTAGGAGAAGAATCGGGTAGTGATAGTTCGGACAATATTCCACTATCGGAGTTTCTGACATTTTATAGATCACACATGCACCAATCAAAAGCTGCGAAGGGGGGGAGGGGTTGTTTCCTAAAAAAATTGCACATGTGCTTTTCGTGCCTCATGTGCAAACACGTGGTATAAATACACGATTGCCAAGAGAGCTGAGGTTGACCATGACTCGAGTTTTAGGTTATGATATGGTTACAGAAGATGTCCAGGGTCAAGAAACCAGGCAAGGAACCAGAAGAGCAAGTAGAATTGGTCCCGCGGAAAAAACATAAGATGAATACCCATGTTTGTGTTGGGTGCAACAAACCTGTGTGTCTCCAATGTTCTAGACCTTTGTGCACTGACTGCCAAAAAATTTACATTATTAGACTGCTGTCAAATTTTTTTATATTTGTTTCCTGAAGTAGGTGTTTTGTGTTTTCAGTTTATTATATTTTTAGAAAAAAGACTAATTTTGTTATAGGAACAAGTTTGGCTGTTTTTAATACCTAAAAAAGTTACCTAAGTAGATTTTGACTGAATATTGCCATAATTTTTGATTATTACAATTTCTATTATTTTTTAAATAAAAGTTGATTATATAAGCACGTTATTTTATTGCTAAATCCCATAACTTTAATATTTAATCAGTTTTAAAGCGATCTTATATCAAATTCCCAAAAAAAATGTGTGTGCATATAGGAGTCTGTGAGACTACACGTCCACAGTAGTGTTAAGAAAAAATGACGTCCATACTTAAAGGTTAAAGATACCTCTAAGATGAAATGGTCGGTTGACGTTGTGTACTTCAAGTGTCGAGTTCTTAATAGTTTTTTTTTGAAATAAAACTATTTTTCGGATTTTATCGCGTTTATTAACTTTATGTTCTCGACGTTTCGGTTGCTAGTTGCTAGTTTTTTTTTCCATTCCCATCGCCCATTCCTTATTAAAATCTATTTAGATCTAAAGTTATCTTCGGCCGAGTGGTAAATTTTGTATTTTTGTGCATAAAATAGGGTGTGGAAGTTTGTACGGGGTAAAAAAAAAAATGGACCTAGAGACATGAAAATAAGTATTGAGGCTACTTATTACAAATAAAAAATATTGATTTCAGCGTTTTGTAAAATTCCACCCCTAAATGTGTAAAATAAGGGTTTGTATTGTAGTTTGTATTCAGTTTGGTTGCAGTTTGTATTGGGTTCCCGAATTTGTTTAAGCATTTTTGGGAAGTTTAAGCTATTTATTATTAAAATATCTTGCCGGTATCGATATTGGAATCCAGGAATGGAAAAACTATCTAAAATCATAATAACATTTTGTACGGAACCCTCAGGGCGGGAGTTCTACTCGCACTTGTCCGGTTTTTTTTAAGTAAGAAACTACATCACTAAACCAGGGAATCATTCAGACAAATACAAGTAGTACTCAAAAACAAACCATATCACCACAACAAAGAATACAATATCAACTGTAAAGGGCGCTATTAATCTACGCTAGATATTGTATAACTGAGTAATGTGTGACTATTACACAAGTCTTGTGACAAAGGGCACGTTCTGAGTCGCAGCCCCCCCCCCCCCCTAGCTTGCTCTTCCTCAGTAATTTGTTACTGACTTGTGGCAATATACTAGAGTTATACTTATTTATGTACATAAAAAAGTGTCATACGTAGTCTCAGATGAAAATAATAACATAGACGGAACACAAGAACAAGAGAGTGACGCAAGCAGAAGTAATTATAGCAAACTAGCTGTGCCCCGCGACTCCGTCCACGTTCTGTTGAAATTTTTCCTGAATTTTCTTTGCTATAAACCTCACTGAGCCCGAGACCTTTCCAACGAATGCAAAACCGTGGAAATCGGTTCGTGCGTTCTGGAGTTATAGCGTCAGGAAGGAAAACCCGACTTATTTTTATATAGTAGATAACATAAACCAGATAATTTTTAAAGATTTATTTATTCATGCCGTACTAATGTGACACTGGCAACTTAATTGGCAAGAAAAAAAAGAACAAACAAAAATCATACTTCCGAAATATTGCAACACTTGGGGCAGAGGGCGCTCGGAGATGGGGATCATTGGAAAGGTTAAAATGTAGATACTGCTTAGTCTAATCATTGTTATCTTATATTAGTTCAAATTGTAAGACGAACTGGGGCGTCCTTAGAAATTATATTTGTATGTTATCATATGCAAATAAGATGCACTTGTATGAGTGAATTAATATTATCTCTCTAACTCTTATTATATCGTGCACATGCCCTTCTATTTCAAGTACGAGGAATTGTAGCCCAGGTAGTATATAAGCAAACAGTTTATTTCATAACTTTATTACAGTAACTTATTACAAACTATAATCATAAGATCTTAAGTAGAGGATATAAAAAGTAGATCATCAAGCACATAAATAACTTGTAAAGATTAGTATATAAAGTCCAATTTAAATTGCCATAGAAACAAAACCAAACTTATTTAACTAACTTTATTTATAAACTACTAATGTAAATACTTTTCTCTTAGCTATAACCATCATCATTAACAATGTTCATTTAACAACTCAAATTACAACCCATCGTAACACTAACGTATAACAAAAGTCAGTCTTCATCAATTAGTAAATTAAAATTAAAACCTAATGAAGTAATTATAAGGACGTCTTCACGTATCTGTCATCTTCTATTATATTCTCCCGAGATTCAGTCTTTCGCTGCTGTGGTTTCTTACCACCACCTGAAACACAATGAACTTAGTGATAAGTGAGTAGTTGCTGGGTTGCAGATAGATGTAGTACATAATACCCAACAAAACTATCAATATTTACTTAGAATTTATTAAATGTAAGGGTTTCGTAAGATGGGTCAATTTTTTCTTAACACAATTGTTAAACTTCTATTTCGCATTTCACTTGCTACACAGAGCGGTATGTGTTTAAAGACTTCAAACGCTTGACCGCTTAAATTAATATTTTTAAGATCGCGGTGTGATGAAACCAATTATAAATCAATTATAATACTTACCACCGAGCAACATCTTCTGCAGTGTAGAGAACGGGGCATCGACAGCGATGCTCAAGATGAAGGCACCCAAGAACGATAGCGATATATCGCCCATAAACCTGTATATCTGTCGTAGAGAACAAAATAATTACAAATAGAAAGAAGAAAACATAAAATTGCTGTTACATTATTTCTCTCAAAAACTGAAATTGCATTTCCATGAATGAGATGACAATACTTCATGCGCTCCGGGTTTTAAGAGTTTGTTTATTTCCCACAGAATTCGGTAGGAGCAAATAGCTCAAGAGCACGGACTTATGCACCCCAGAGAGCCATCTATCAGCTGGTAGTAGTCCAAAAATACTGGTCGTACAAACAATAACAATGTATACCTATTTCTGTTTTTTCCTTGTTATAGCAACTATTTTCATCTTGTATCGGGGTCCTTATGTTGATATAGATATTGAATTGTATTAGACATTTGATGTATCTATATACCTACAAATTAGATGGCATACTCACATTATCTCCATTTCTGAAGTAGTATGTCTTCACCCAGCTGCCGTTGGCGATCATGATGATGGGCAGATGGATCAGGTACACGCCGTACGACAGACGAGCTGGCAGCTTCCACAATGACAGCGAGAGGAACCAGTTTATAGGACCTGAGGAGGATGTAGAACTTTAATCATACAAGAGAAAGTCCAGTTCCATTCAGTTTAAGTGGACTAAGTAGTTTTTGATAACAATGCACAATATTTTGCTTGGCGCCTTGGTAATTGCGGAAGATGATAAATCTAGCACAAAAAATAATAATATTATGCTATAAATATGTTCTGTTTGTTAGTGCAGGTGGTTGGTAGCGAATTTATAATTAAAGGTTAGCTGTTAGTGAGAAACCCGTTAGATTTTATTTTTTTGGAGTAAGTAGGTATCTCCATCATTTTTAGTAATTACTAAGGCGCCATACAACACATTGTGCATTATTAGAATAAGACCTTATATCTATTTTAGCCCTTCGTACATGCAATAACAAAATATTTCATATTATTATGTTTGCGTAAGTTGAATCTCTTTAAGCCAAGCCCACCCATCTACTCCCATTAAAGGGACATTATGTCAGTAGATAATGAAGAAATAATTAATTTAACACCATCCCGACTTAAGCCTTATTTAGGTACCTACTACAATATACACTGTGTTACCTAAAGGAGCTGAGTGGGCTCTGAAACTGGCGACTTCACTAATTTTATTCAGCTACATTCTATTGTTCCTAATATCCTCTATCCGAATAGAATATACTTCCGGTTTACGTTGATTTGCCAGATTATCATACTCTGGAAGCGACTACCATCACTACTCATAGCTTAACTAAGTAGTTCACAAGTACCTAGTAAGATTTATTAGTTTGACTTGGACCGCTACTTTCTGTCAGCCGACACACTCACAATTTTCAATTTGCATCGACTTTATTTACTGTCTGTAATTACCGTCAGACTTCAGAATATAGTACTCGTAGATTTTATATTAGCTGTAGAAGTCTTTAATCTAATCCCCACTGATTTCATGGCCCCGAATAACCAGCGAGCAAGTAACCATTAATTAAAACTGTAATCACCGCAAGCTTTGCATTTTTGTGACGTGACGAGGCTACTTACAGCATCGTGTGACACTGCAAAACTGATGGATTCGTGTGTAATGTCAAATTGTTAGTTTAGAAGCTAACACGTCATCATAAGCTTGCAAATTGTGAGTACAGGCTGCTGTTGCTGAGTAGTCGGCATTTTTTTAGAATCGAGAAGCATTTATTCGACATTTCAAACATGATTTAGACGTATACAGCCAATAACATACATTTGCGATCATTAAAGTAGCAATCATTCGGGTCACGCGCAATTCAACCCGTGTCATGTCGTCAGGTGTACATGGTAGACGCATCTCATTTGTACCTAGCTTAACTCTAAGGGAATTATTGACTTACGAAGGAACTTACCCCCATATCCATGAACGCAAGCGAAGATCAGCCAGCCCAGAGCAGCTGCCCAGATGGCGCGCATGTATGCGTTGAGGAAGTTGTCGAAGAGCTGGCCAGTGTGGTCCAACTGCATTACTGGATAGATGGAGACGATGCAGAATGCCATCATCACGAAAGAAAGAAGCCAGAGTAGAATCACGTTGACCTAAATAAAAATGGACTTTGTTAGTGGGCTTTGAACATTTTTTGACTCGTCAAAACTGATTTACAGAGATATCAGACGGTAGTGTCTCCGGGTGAATAGCAGTAATCACCCAAATAAGGGTACATAAAATAAATAAATCAATATTGCAAAAAACTAGACACTAAGCAAGCAAGTGTAATCTAATGAAATGTATGGTGAAAATAATATAGCTTACAATAGATATTCTAATCTTCTTGTCTCTACACAAGTGCAGCAGGTATCCATACACCATGCCGATGAAGAATGGCGGCGCTCTTGTCAATGTATTCAAGTAGTAGGTCTGCACGTAGTCGCGGAACTCCGGCAAACGGCTACAACAAACAAGATGGATGCTGTTTGAAATTCAACAAAGTAATATAATTATTAGAATATAATAAGTGAAGTTTTAACAAAAATACATTAACGATTACCGTTATTAGCAAACCGGTTGGGCATAAAAGATAGATGGATAGATGAACTATTTTTTGCATATCAATAATCATCAATTAAACCACACTCACTTTCTTGTCTAATTTCGGGCCTACTGGCTTAAAAATAAATAAACTAATCGAAGATTTAAGAAGGGTATAATTTCATTTCACTATATACACGATAGAAGAATCAAGAAGCATACCTCAAATTAGCAAGCGCAGCAGAGAAGTTGTACAAGAAGCTGTACAAGGACGAAGACACCAGAGATAGTAACACTATGGCAGTGAGGGCGCACCATGCGAGCCTCTCCCGGCCGAACAGGAACACCATCACCAGCGGACACACGATGTATAGCTGGATGTCCACTGATAGGTACCAGGTTTGAGCTAAACACTAGAAGAGCGGAGATTGATTTCATTTGATTTATTTTTCCTGATAAGTTCGTATGGATTACAAATAAAATAGTTTTCTCTTAAAGTACCAAAAGGTACCTCAAGGGACCAACTATTGACAGTATTTTATTCTACTCGTATAGACGCAACAACAAAAGTTAAAACGCCTGACTTGTTATAGTTAATAACTCATGGCCATGATTACCATGCAAGATTATTTTCTGTAGGCATTAGGCAACGGGAAAAGACGTAGATACTATACTGTTCAAATATGAACACGCTCTCTGAGCAATACTCACACAAAACTATATTTTTAGACTTACAACATTATGTGGATTGACATAATTCTGTATATGCAGCAACGCAGACCACCAATAAGTTCTGCAGTTTTCTGTAGCATGGCCCACGTTTTGCCAGAAGGGTCCGTCAGAGACGCGGTTGAAGACTGAAGCTTGAAGCAACACCACCGTCGCAAAAAGCGGGAACATTCTCATAATACGATTGATGTAAAAGAGATGGATTGTTCTGATGAAACGAGCTGGAAAGAAAGAAATAGCTTAAGCAATTAATTCAAATCGTCAATTAGTGACTAGATACATTCGCTAAAAAATCATAATATTATAAGTCGTAAACTTTGTCGTAAAGGTTCAAGAAAAAGATTTAATTTCAAGATGACATTTCTATATGATTATCATCTGCTTACAGTGAAGGACATAGTGAGAAAACCAGCAAGTCTTAGAAGATCTATATTTTTTTTAAGACATATAAACACAGATAATTCTCAAAAAAAAAATTAAGGTTCATGAAATGATTACATCTTCATTACTTTTCTATAAGTTTATCGAGTTCTACTTTACTATCAGAATAATATACGAAGTTAATCACGCAATATAATTTATCACAAAGACTTAATACGAATGACGAATAAGACAGACATAATACTCACTTACTAATAAAAAAAATCATATTTACAACTAGCGGCCCGCCCCGGCTTCGCACGGGTACATTGCGGTTACATTATTCGAGTTTTATTAAGGATCCCAAATTTTTTTGAAAATATATTATAGCCTATGTCACCCGGGGATAGTGTAGCTTCCCAACAGTGAAATAATTTTTGAAATCGGTTCAGTAGTTTCGGAGCCTATTCATTACAATCAAACAAACAAAGTTTTCCTCTTTATAATATTAGTATGATAAATATTTAATGTAATGTTAATACAAGCTCTACGGAGCATTCAGCGATAAGCCTACCTTTGAAATAGTTTGGTGACGGCTGGTACTGTGGTACCGCGCCTTGCTACTTAAGATAAGTGTATAATATTAGACGGTAACCTGCGACATTTGCCTTCAGGTAATTATGTCTTGAACTATTTGAAATGAGAATGTTCTTGGCAAATTCACATTATCTTTACAGTTCGCTGGTCTAATTCATATTTATAGACCTACAATTTACAACAAATGCTGTAAACTAGTCAGTTCATATCCAAAACCTGTAACTCTAACTAATCTGATCAATAGTAGAGTAAATCCTCACCTTTGCTAATCTTTCCTACAGTCGTGTACACGCCAAGTATTCCGCTGAGCATAAAAAAAGTGTCCACAGTGATTGGTGCAGAGTTAATCCATGTGCTTGAGAAATCTGATAACCACTGCAAAAATAATACCAATGTATATTAATCAAGCTGGCTCTATATGTAAAATAAATTACTCGTACAACAATAAAAGCTTCAAAAAGACCAGTTGTTTTTTATAATACTCGTATTATGAAATGAACATTCAAATTTGATAACCAATTATTTTACATGAAATACTATTTTGAGGATAATTACTTACGCTGACAGTATCATTAATGTTATGAATGAACCCGAGCAGCGTCATACAGTAGGTATGGCCAACTACGACCCACATCATTGAGATGGCTCTGATCCCGTCCACGCACTCCAGGGCACCGGGCGAGGTGTTGAAGGTCAGAAACCGACGGGTGTTCGTGTACACGGAGAAGGATCGGAGGAGACCGTTGACACGATCCGAATCTGCAAAGCAAAACATTTGTAGAGACTTATTTCTATTTTCTATTTTCACCTCTTAAGGTGAGCCGGTAGAAAGTTAAAACAGAATCGTGATGCTTTTGGTCTTTGAAATATAACCAACTAGCTGTGCCCGCGACATTGTCCGCGTGGAATAGTGTCTTTGGGTAGCATTTTTAATTATTTAGGATAATTATTTTACATAAAGACGCAGACAGATAACGAGCTATATTTCCATGTAAACTTTCATCCCCTATTTCCTATTGTTATTTTACACTCTTGAGGGTAACATTTTTACAAACTTTATTTATCAACAGCCTTAAAATAAGTTTCAAGCTTTTAGCTCTAAAATGACGATACTTCCATACAACTTTTCATCCTCCCTTTCAACCCCTTACAACCATTTTTTCGCATTAAAAAGTAGCCTATGTCCGTTCTCAGGCTCTAGACTATCTGTGTACCAAATTTCATTTAAATCGGTTCTGCAGTTTTGCCGTGAAAGAGCAACAGACAGACGACATACAGAGTTACTTTCGCATTAATAATATTAGTAAGGATGACAAACTTGAGTGCAACGTCACGGAAAAAAAAAACTCACTGCTTTTCAATATGAATGTGTGGTACAGATCGTAGCTTGTGCTTGCTATCAACAACAACGCTATTACTGATAACAGGGCGCTGAAATAAAGTGCATTATAAATACAAAATTGTTCAGTCAATAGTGAAAATGTTCAAACAATAGAAGCAAAAGAGATTACAGATCCAAAATAGACATAATAGTACTCACATTGCGACATAATCAGCCGCAACGAAGGGTTTGTCGTCAGACAAGCGGCAAAAGTATTCGTCGTATGTAACATTGATGAAAGGGATTTGTTCCTGCACGAAGTTTATTGCCTCTGTGGCGGTACATACTTTAGGAACACATACTGCTAAGGTCATTCGGAGCTGTGTGGCAATATATATCGGGAATATTCTGTAATGAAATAATGAGTATCGTTATAGATTTATGAATTTGTTTAAGCTAAACTTGGTTAAAGGAGTTGTTGGAGTTCTTGCGAATTCCAAATTATCCAAAGTTGCAATATTTTCTGTTGTCTGCTTTATAATCCTAATAGTAAAGCTTACTTTTGTTAATTTACCTCGTATCAATAGGCTCCCCAACTCCTGCAATCTCCTGCGCATAACTTTGCAATGTCCTTAAATTCTCGGCCTCTTCAATGGTCTCATTATCCGGCTGAGGCCACGGGATATCAGGCCATCCAGGCCACTCTGGAAATTCCGGCCATTCAGGTAACTCCGGGACCTGTATAGGATCCTGTTGTATTGGGACTGTGATCGCGCAGTATTTGCCTTGGATATGCATTGAGTCGATAACTTGATTTATTCCAAGGCATTGGAAGTAGTCACCCAGGTCGTTCCAATTACCTGTTGAGAAACCGCTCGGCAGTTTTGCACTTGCATCTAAGACTGAAAAAAAACAAGTTTAATGAATGAATGAGGTTCCCGCATGATTTCAGAATTATGCTATATTATTTTACTGATTGTTACTGTAATTCGCTGTTGCATCCTACCCTAGATACAATGCTATCGACGTGATTATAAAACGAGCAGTTAAGTGCCTAAGAATCAAACTTTACAAACATCAGCTATTCAAGAAGGCAGCATTCTAAAACTTGACGATTTAAGTATTGCACGAATATTATAAGGATTTAATAATTAGCTCAATTCATTTCAAATATAATCCGACTTAAGATATTCGTATCTATCACGTCATTTTACACCTGAATTTCTTCAATGGACTGATTATAAATAATGACCATAAAACACGTGCAATTTGGAGATTAAATAGCACCGGATAAAGGTTGGTGAAGGTGATAACTTATTGAAAATAAATTATTTTTTATTTATTTATTCAGGATTTTTATTGGCTATAAAATTGCTCTAATATTAATAGATAATCTATATTTTTGTATTGTAAAATCAATAGGAAGTATTTAAATATCTGATTAATCCAAGGCATAGATAAACTAGTGACACATATTTCAAGGTTTGATTAATATGTAGAACAATAAAATTATTGTTTTTTGCTTTCACAATTATCTAGAAAATGTAGGAGACTGTTACCTACTTTGTGGTAGATAATGATACAAATTCTGTTGCGATCAAATTACGACTAAAAGTATTCTGTCTTGTTCACATTAGTACGATTACTACGATACGATTACGATTACTACGATATACGAAAGAATAGAAACTCAGTTAGTTTGTAACCGACACCGATTGACGCAACCGATAATATTATTTTGGAAAAGCTTCATCGAAAAGTTTGACGAGCGAAAACATTTTGAATACCATTTAAAATACTTCGATAATATGCCGCTTTGAGCGGGGTTCTTAATGTTGTGAGCTTAAGTTTAGTGGTTTCCTTGGCAGAGTAACGTAATGTACACGAAATAAGCCTTGAAACAGCTTTCTTAACTTGCTTTATCACAGTTTTAGCACAACATTTATTTGCCGATTTAGCACAACAATTATAAATCGCATACAATGACCGCTGTGCAACTTTTTAAACTAATAAAACTAAATAAACAAACACGATATTTTAATAGCCTATTATGTGTACCACAGGCTTTGATAAAAGTTTATCAAAGACCACAGGTCATATCCTACTATTTATTTTAAAGACTCACACTGTAATCCAAGCGAATGATTTCGCAAAAACACCAACTGCTGCTGACATTGTTCAGAATTTAACACATCTTCATAAAGATTCTGATCAAACGCGCTTCTATAATTATTGTCCGAGTCGTTCGAACCATTTACTGTATTGAGAACGACTGCTATTATAAATATGTACTTAGCGATACCCATTGCGTCTTTCCTATTGTAAACCTCGGAAGTAAATATAAGCAACAATGTTTGGGTGTCGGTATAAATTGTATTTATCTACACGCACACGCGATAAGTTCATTAGGATTGTGATTGCAATTCCAGCGATATGGTTGCTATCATGGCGGTTTATCGTTAATTTATATTACCTACTTTGATAAATATTTTCGCTGCCGCCTTAATTCAATCTGTTTTATATTAATTTGGTTTTAAGATTGATAATAAATGAATCATTTATATAATTATAAAAATGATTCATTTATGATCCGGATCCTAAACATAAAACCATAATATGAAAGTTTTGTTAAAGTAACGATTTGGAGCTCACCCTTGTGTAACATTATTATGTCATGAATTAAAGTATGTATTTAAGTATATTCAGTCCATTATATGGACTGAATATATATGCTTGCTCAGGTATTCAATTTTTACAGAAAAAACAAAAACCACCTTATTCGATTATTTAAATTTGCACATGGAAACAGCAGTCACTTATTTCTAAAATTTAAAAAAGCTTAAGTGATATTTCTTGTTATAAAACACCAAAGGCATTGCTTGCAATTTGCTGACCTGCAGAGTGGGACAGAGAGAGGGGAAGAAAAGACGGGTTGGGCTTCCGCTCTCTCACTCTACTTTACGTCGATCTTCTTTGAGGAGGAGGTACCACCCCGGTCAAGCTAGCCCATATTTGAGCTGTAATCTATTGGCTACAGCATGGCTCAACCACCCTGAAAATGTGACATTAGGTTGAACATTCACCCGTGCAATTGTTGAACATTCACCCGTGCAATTTTAAACATTCACCCGTGCAATTTTAAACATTCACCCGTGCAATTTTAAACATTCACCCGTGCAATTTTAAACATTCACCCGTGCAATTTTAAACATTCACCCGTGCAATTTTTGAACATTCACCCTTGTAATTTCCTGAATTCTGATCTGATACCGGACTGCATGGAACAGTTATATGTCAAAAGCAGTCGGCTGTTATACTATATTGTGACACGTTTTGACCCGTCATGTCTACCACCGTGACGTATACGACCTTATTGTTTTCATTGTTTACATACACTTAAGTCGCAGTTTGGTGTCACTTAATCTCCTGTTTATTATTTCAGGTTATTTTTCTTGCTTATGAATCACAATCAGATAAAGAACTACTACATTGAGTTATTTGATGTTAGTTGGCAATTGCTTCGCAAGTGTGGTTCTTATGATCTTCAGACCAGACCTAATTAGCTAAAGTACCTTAGTTGCTCAGATAGACACTTCGGGGTATGTAGTAACAATCGGGAAGTATATAATAATCTTTCTTTTTAAAATTTAACACCAATTTCTTACAATCGTCGTAACAAATTAGTATTCGCCCCCCGTCGCTCCAGAAGCGGTCCTTCAAAGCCGATATTTGTACCGGAAAGGTCCATTTTTTCCATTTATCAAATTCCATTCTGCTCGTCCATTTGGAAAATAACCAGGGGGTGTGAAAAAACAATTGGTCGCACTGTGGACGCAAACGCGGGTGAAATTACGATCACTTGTCCGGGAATAGCGGAAATACTTTTCCTTTGAGCACAATTGCAACGTGATTTCGTAGGTTTCTGATTTGTTCTTATTCCGTATTTTCTGGGTCCTTTCCGGATTGTTTTTCTACCGCTTGCTTATTTCAATTACTGTGACCGCCGAATACTACTTAATTTTGTCGCACTATACAATAACTGACTACAACCACCACTCAGACAGCGTGAAGTTGATTTTAAATATTTGAGTACCTTACGTTTGAGTGTCCGCCATTAACAATTAGTAAAATGTAATTCCATAAGGGGTGATACTACAACTGTAGTCTAATGTGGTGTAAATTGAATTTAATTCAAAATGTTAATTTGGGCGCTGAGATAATATAAATACAACTTGACTTTCTACAGAGATTCCACAAGTATTATCATGTTCGCAGCGAACGAGGTACTCATGCAAATGCATTCGGAGTTCAGCAGGGATATAACAATTGCAGTAAAGTTTATTTTGCTAATATAAATATCACCGAAGGCTCTTCTGAATACATACGTATTATACAAGTCTGTAGTTACTTTGAATCTAATATTCTGTATTGTTAGCAGCATAAATATTATTACTACATACCGGCATAATTTACTATTTTTAAGGTTGTATTTATTTTAGCCTACAGCTCATATACTGGTTGGCGCGACGAGGGTAGTACCTTCACAGAAGTTCGGCGTAAAGTACCCAGAATAGCTGCGTTTCGTACGATCAGTACGGAAGCTAAATATTCATACACATAAATATATATATAAATACATATTTTTTAAATGAATTTCACTATGCTGGGAAGTAAGGAATTCTCTGTGTTCATATTACTTGAAACCTAATAGGATGGGCAGGTAATGTGAACGAATTGTCCAACACAAAGGGCAGGCATCTGAGGCGCGTGCCCTTAGCCACGCGACAAAGGCAGCTTCTCAGACTAATAAAAATGATTTAAGATCTTTCGCAGGAGTAGGTAGGTATAATAGTTTTTTTTATGTTCCAATGAAAAGTAGCTTAATGCTTGTTACATCTATGAAGTTTAAGCGGATAGCCAAGCAAGCACGCTTGAATAGAAAATGTGTAGGTTTAAGTGAATACCCGGGTCGATGATCTTAGTTCCAACATAGACAAAGGAACCACCACTTTCGTCCACTCTCGACTTGTCAACTGACAAAATGATAACAGGCCAACAAGACCGAACTCCGTCAGTCAAGAGTCTGAGTTCCGCAGAAAATTGCATATTATTATGGTCCCTGACACTCATGACAGACAGACTCTTGAGTGATGTAGTAGAAACTTATTATATCATCGATCAAATTATTTGATTTATTATTTTGGAGGTTGACAAGCCGAGGGTAAGAGGTGGGTCCGTCTCGATATTTTTTCTTTAAATTTCACTTGAGATTACACAGTTTCCTTTGTGCAAAGTATTAATAATGCTATAATGATACATCAATTTGCTAATGAATCACCGATTAGTTATCAGTTGGTGTGTAAAGTCCGTGTTTACTTCGCAGAATATCAATATATTTCGAAAATATGGAAATAGTTTATTTAAAGTTTAACTGATTTTGTAATAGTTTTCTAGTACGAGTACATTGGTGCTATATGCTTGGTACTTGGTAGTATATATTATTAGTTTTCGATTTTTTAGGGTTCCGGACCCGGTGTTGTCCGTCTGTCTGTCTGCATGTCTGTCTGTTAAGGCCCTTTTTCTCAGAAACGGATATAGACAACAAGTTAAAATTAATATTAAATATCAAACGCTATGGTCCTTTGTAGGTGTAAAAAAATAAGACAACGCAATCAAAAGATACGAGTACAGCCATATATTATGGCGCATATTTTGATACTTTTTGCAAATACACTTATCAAAAAAAGGAATCAACGTACAGCCCAAACCTGCACCTGGTGTTGCTAGGTGCCTTTTATACCGTTAATATCCACTAAGGAAGTATTTTGTCAAATTCCATCCCTAAGTGTATAAAATAGGGGGGTGAAAGTTTGTATGGGTAAAAAATCTTAAGATAGTGCCACGAAAATTAGTATTAAGATAAGGTACTCATTACAAATACGATAAATCTTCGCTATTGAAATTGGTCCGGAAGCCTTCATTGTGCATGTTCTGACGTGCACTTGTCTGTTTTTTTAGTAGCATAGTTCTCTCTATTATCTCTATTATAAAGGTTTCAAAGTTGTTAAGTATCTATGCTATCGGAATCGGAGATTATCTGAAGTCATAATAATATTCAATCCATGATGATCACTCGTCCATTTTTTGTAAAGTTTGTGCCTTCTATCAGGGGACAGGGGACCTTCCTTCATCATCATCATCATCATCAGCCTATAATTGTCCACTGCTGGACATAGGCCTCCCCTAATGAGCGCCATAGCGCCCTGTCCTCAGCTTGCCGCATCCAGCATCTGCCTGCAGTCTTTCGCAGGTCGTCATCCCACCTGGTTGGAGGGCGTCCTACACTACGCTTGCCGAGTCGAGGTCTCCACTCAAGAACACGTTTACCCCAGCGGTTGTCGGTTCTTCGCGAGATATGGCCAGCCCACTGCCACTTCAGCTTGCTTATTCTTGACTCTTGGGATTCTTGGGAGTGAGACAGGGGGATGTGATATCCCCGAAACTGTTCACGAGCGCGCTGGAAGATGTGTTTAAGACGTTGGACTGGAAAGGTAAGGGCATTAACATAAACGGTGAGTACATCTCACACCTGCGATTCGCTGATGACATAGTCTTAATGGCAGAGACGCTGGAGGAGCTAAACCGGATGCTGGACGACCTAGCTTCAGCCTCGCGACGCATCGGTCTTGGCATGAATTTGGACCTTCCTTGTATTTGGGAAATGGTGGTTCCACACCAATAACATTTTGGTTCGCAAACTGATGGTACCTAGAAAATCTTCAAACGTTGTCTAAAAAGTAAATATCTCTGATGTCAACCATAACACATTGTGGTGCCCGACAATCTCAAATCGACTGTGAATGGAATGTGCAAATACTTGGACACTCGTAAATGTACCGCCAACACACATGCAGACATTCTTGACGTGGTTCCTTCGCGAACCTATTGTAACATTCCCAGGGAGATATGCATACATTCCCCCCATAATCTACTCTAGAGGAATCTTATTATCATGTCGAGATCACAAAGACAGGATTACAGCATACAATTTATGGTACCTTTAAAAAAAAAATTTGTCCATTCAATTTAGGTTCACAAAACATTTTTTTCAGTAGGTATTAAAGTATTAAAGCTCTTTATAGTGCCTTTGTAAATGGATAAAAAAAATATATTTTAGGATTAATGTATACTAGACCATGGCGGTAGGCTATGTTACTTTTACTTTGAAACATAATACCATTGTCAAAAGTTGATGAATCATTATTTCGCGTTACCACGTGGGTTACCACGCACCATGGAACACATACCTGAAGCGAAAAACAGTTCATTGGGCAGGAAATAAAGCATCTTCAGTACAATAAAATAAAAGTAATTTGTTGCCTATCTTAAAACTATTTTAGTGTGAGTACCTACCTTGAACTTACAGAAGTATTCACTGTATTTTTATTGTTCATAGATTAATTCCTGACCGAGCTCCTAAAGATGTATTTTCACAATATAAACGACTCCACTAAATTAAAGTGAGAACACACGGTACTACCGTTTGTGCTAAGTTCTGTTCTCGAAATGCGTCATTAAAATATGGTAGCAATGCTCCGAGCTGGAATCATTTTAACATATATCACATCTCAGTTGTGTGGCGGCGAGTTCGATTATAATGCAAGCCTCGACCGACAAAGGGACAATTTGATCTCCACTTCGAACGCCGAGGCAGTATGTAAGCTCTCTTAACTGCGGCGTATTGTACCCAAAGAATGGAATTAAATTTAGTAGTGGCATATTGTTTAGCTGCAGGCCTTTAACTTTGCATTTAAATCGTGTAGAGTTTGCAGGAAGTCTTGTAAAAGGCTCAAATCAATTTACTTTTTCTTTTGACGAAGATGTCTGTTAAAATGTAGATCAGGAAACTTTAGGACACCATAGAACTTTGATAGCAGATTATACATTTTAAAGTATACAATTAATTTGAATCCTACTTTCCGGTTCTTGTTGAAATGTGGATATAAATATATATCCACCTTTGATTTACAACAGAATCGATGATATCATCCCAAGTCCTATCAAGGAAAAATATAAAATAAGGCTCTCTGTCGAGTGCTCGACGAGTTGAAAACTTATAATGAGCGTAACTTGAGCGCCGAGAAACAAAAACCGTGCCATCCATCTGATTGAAATATGTCGACTTTTAACAAAGTGAGCCAACTTTTATACTCCTGAGTCCTCCGATTCGTTATGTATTAATTGATTGAGTGCCTAATTATGATGAATAGTTAAAATGGGCTCTTTTTGTAAACTGGTAAATTGAGTCCCTGATTGTATAAAATTACATAAAATTGTATACATTTATGGAAATTATTTTTGTTCTAATTTTAAACTTTCTTTTTAATTTTAAACCCACTTTTAAACCTACTTATGTTTTAGTCTGGGTGCTATTTAGAATTGCATAGGTATCTACTATAATTAACTACTTATGTGCTAACGATAAATATCATCTATTATTGTAGGGCCTTGCGTGTATTTAAATAGCGATATTATCATCTGCTCATTATGTTCATTATTATATATTATATTATACATTATTACTATATATATACATTATTATATATTATACTCATTTAAATTCTAAAGTCGTAACACTGACTTTAGAATTATGTTTCAAGTTCATTCATCCCAAAATTGATACGTATCAATGTAATGACAAACTTCAAATAAGAGTACAGAATTTTGAAGTAAAAGTACGCGTTTCAAAAGGTTCGATCCCAAAGCCAGTATAACTCGATTACGTATTGGCAAGAGAGACCGTCTGTCACAATCGCTTTATAATGCTAATATCCAGATTATTGTAATGGTCTCATTTACATAATAAGAAACGGCTAGAATTTGTCTGGGGTATGCTTACTGCTTTTAAACTTTTTCGAGTTCTTTTACTTCGAGATTCATGTTTATTGGCTGCGCGTTTCCAGAATTTCAATTAAAGTGTAGTGGATTTCATTAGTGACTTTTATTTTAATGGGAATTGTGTGATTGATTAGTGTGAAAATACGATGTTGTTTTTAAAATTCTAAGTTGGAAACAAGGAAAAACATGAATACAAATAGGTCACAATATTAACATTAATTTTTTTCTAACCTCCAACACAGTTTTACGTAACCGAACACGAGGGAGCGACATCCTTTAATTTTAATTTAACTCACAATGACAAAGAGTACAATATATTGTATAAATAACAGGAATTTAAAATTGTGGGAAAAGTTGCGTCATTTTTCTGTCCCGTATATTGAAACCATACGAAGGTAGATACGATTTATAACCCTAAATAAGGTTTTTCATTTTGTTTAAAACGATAAACATTTTGGTTTTTTTTTTGTTCTACACACATTACCACGTGTGCTGGCATGTAGACAGGTAAACAAGGATTTGGTTGGAAAAATCGACAAGCGTTAGGTACATGTTTTATATTACCTTACATAAAACATATTAATATGGTATAAGGCTATAAGGTCAATTCTGAACATTAGGTAGATGAAGATTCCCATAATATAAACCTGTTACAGCAATTATAATTATGATTTAGGCAGCAGTAATTCAGAACGAAAATCCTATCTAGTGATTACATAAATTATAAAACACAATTATCACGTGTTACTTTAAACAAATATCGCTGAATTATGTAAACATTATGATAGGAGATAACTAACATTTGCCACAAAGTATTTTACATTTTACAATTAACCTTAACCAGTAGTTCGCAGATATTAATGGTATTATTAAATTAATAAACAGAAGCAACTATTGTTGTGTTTATCATTATTTATCAAAGCGTGACGTGAAAAGTTGTCAAGCGGAAAATAATGGTGGAAAGAGAAAAGGTAAAATGTGTAATGATGCCCGAAGAAATAGCGCTGAAACGTAAATATGTTTTAATGTTTAAAATATTTTAATATTATTTGTTTTATTTAAAGTTCTAGTAAATAACTTAGTCAAATTACTATCGAGCCTGAAGACGAGTGAGTTTACCAAAAACCCGGGCTTCAAATGTTAAATTTCATGAACGCGAAAACTGAGATTTTATAATGAAATAATACAACGAAGTAGATAGAATGAGTTTAGTATAGTATTGTAAAACGATGATTCAAAATAAGAATGGGTCGACGGACGATGTATGTGATGATAATATTGCATGTTCCAGATCATGGTTTCGGCATCCGGCACGTTCAGATGACTTGTATGGCGTTCTGCATGGCCACGATGATGGTGGCTCGCAGCACCATCAGTGTAGCCATCTTAGCCATGACAGATACCAAGAGACATAATGATAGTAGTGTTGAAGTAAGTATAGTAGGAGTTCATCATCACTTACAGCTTTTAATAGCAGAAAATGGCAGATACTTTTGGTAATATATATTTTTTTATATATACCTACTGTTTATTTGTTTGATTTTGTAGTAACACACTCTGGAACGTAAATAGTTTTGAGTAGTTAGCTGCGCTTGCCGTTGAGCTGCAGCATACACGCGTGCGTACACGCGTTGGAATCAACATTTCGGAAGTAATTCCTAAATAACCATTTTTCCGCATTTTATTTCAGATCTACGAATGGGACAAAAAGACCCAAGGTATTGTCCTGTCCTCTTTCTTCTGGGGTTACATGTTAATGCAGATCCCAAGCGGGTTGCTGGCAAAAAAAAACGGTGGGATACTTATCCTGCTCGTCGCCCTGATCATAAATGGATTGATTAATCTTTGTTTGCCTACGTTAACTAGTGTGGTAAGTAGTGCTAAATTATTTGCACTCGTATTTTTAAGCCTTTCTTTTGCAGGATCTAATCTATGAGTAGGTATTAATAAACACGGACCTTAATATTTCTTTTTATTCTTGAGTTTTCTGTGTGTTCGTTTTTATAAGTATATTTGCATTGGAATTAATTCGGGGCACTACCTGCCTAGTCAGAGAAGACCTTGCGTACATTTTTGGACCTAACCTTCCTACAAATTATATTTTTTAGGGTGGTTGGATGATGGTTTGCGCATGCCAATTGGCCATGGGTTTGTCGCAAGCTTGCTTGTTACCAGCCCTCCACACACTCTTTGGTAAATGGCTTCCAGCCAATGAGCGTACTACTTTCATTGGTATTGTTTACTCTGGTGAGAAAAGTGCCGGTTTTTAATGATACTTGATCGTAATCTTTACAATGATTTTCTGCTCATTTTTTATAAATTTTATCTTCTCACCAGTAACTGGTTATAATACAATACTTTTAAATAAGTCCCAATTATTCTTTACTAAAACATTTGAAATCAGATTAGGCTAATTACTATTACAATATTTATACATTTTTAGGATCAGGATCAGAAGTTGGTGCAATCATAGGAATGCCTCTATCAGGCATACTAGCTGATACAGTCATGGGTTGGCAGCTAATTTTCTACTTCGACTCTGGCCTGATGTTCACGACAGCTCTAATGTGGTACTGGTTCTCAGCCAGTTCTCCCGGAGAACACTTCTTGATGACTGAAGAAGAAAAGTATTATATCGAAATAGGACTTAACAATGCGGAGCCTATGGTACATATTTGTCCGCGTAATATTGGATCAGTAAAATATACAGCTATCTAAATACTGTAAACAACATTCATTAACATAATGCTAAGAAAATATTTTTGTTTTATCTGGATGTATCCTTAATATTCTAAACGTTTTCTATTTCAGAGTAATTTCCCAACGCCTTGGAAAGAAATGCTCCGAACTGGAGCAGTGTGGGCCATCATAGCTGCACACACCGGATTTTCTATAGTGTATATCTTATTTTTCGTTGACTTACCTACGTATTTGGAAAGCGCCATGAAGTTATCATTAAAAAATGTAAGTCCTTATCATTCATTACAAAACTTGCCATCTAATATATCTGTCTAATATAGGCATCTAATAAAAATCTATAGAGTCATGTAAAAACTGCCATGCAAAGTATTGCACCAATTTTTTTGGTTATACTTCTTGCAAGAAAATTAATAAAACATTTTCATTCAAACTTATCATGGCCCCTATGACAAGGTGCTATCACATGGAATAATACAAATTAATGTCCGCAGAGTGCATTCTTATCGGCTCTACCCTACGCTGGCATGTGGTTTGGTGGAGTTATGTCAGCATCTCTATGTGAGAAAATCTACAATAACGGGCTGCTCTCTGTTTGGACTTGCAGAAGGATATTCAATTCAATCGGTAACTACTATCATCATAAACCCAGACTACATTTGTTGAACATATTACCTGTATCATAGATTGCACTATTTGAAGAGATGGGATCTTGTCGTTATTTTGGACTAATCGCACCATCTTTTTCAAAAGGCACCTACAAAAATACTGTTTAATTAAGCTATCCATTGTGTTTATGACGCTTTCATTATTTTATAATTGGGATAGAAGTTTTAATAGGTATTGGTTTTCTCCCCAGCATTATTCGGTACTGGTATCGTTATCGCGGTCCTCTCGTTCCTGGGTCCTGAGGACAAGGAGTATGTCATCGTAACATTGGTGGCGGTGTTCACAATGCTTGGACTTACTTCAGCTGGATTCTGGGTATGTCGTTAGTAACGCTTTGGAATTTGCGGTCACAGAGCCAAGCTGTATCTAATTGACTCAAGCTGATACAGGCTGGGTCGGCGAGGGTAGTAGCAACCTCTCACAGAAGTTCGGCGTAAAGTAGCTGCATATAGCATAAAGTGGGAAGCCCAGTCCGGCCAATCGCTCCCTCTATCCCAATTCCCACTCCTTATCAGATAACGTGCAGGCAATCTATAATTTACGGTGACTGGTTAATATCCGGGTCGTACGGTTATTCGTCGACTTTGTTACATTTAAAAAAACCTTGTTACAACCCTATAAAATAATGTTATGTCTGCCATTTAGTTTCCTACAATTCTAGGTAAACCCGTTGGATCTCTCGCCCAACTTCGCGGGCGTGATGCTTTCTCTATCAAACTTCATCGGAGGCATTGGCAGGGCATTCACCCCGGTTGTAACTAGTCTCATTCTGAGGAACAATTCCGTGAGTTTTTTCATTTCATTGTTTTAGCTCATGATAACGTAGACACAAAAAAATTGTTGTAAATTACTAATCTTATATATTATATTTTTGGGAATGTAATTATAACCTTTTAACCTAGGAACCAACCATTGACTTCTTAAAATATGCAACACTTTTATTGTTAGACCTTATACAACGTTGTATACGAGTTAAAGTTGACTAATTTTTTCAGGCCGATGTTAGTCGTTGGAGGATAGTGTTTCTCGTAGTAGCTGTGTGCTGCATCAGTGCCAATCTAATTTACGTGATATTCGGCAGCGCTGACCAGCAGCCGTGGGACAGCCCCGACTATAAACCAGTGAGGAAGACTGATCCAGGTAACCCTTTTCAATAACTTTGTCTGTAAAAGTAAAACAAGTCGCAATCATGGAGTCAATAACATTGAATATATTTTTTTCTGTAGATTTATCTTAATAATAATTTTAGTCAATAATTATAGATTTATTTTGTTTCTAATGAACACATGAATGAACAAGGTTTTTCTTTTATATTTCCAGAAGAGATGGAAACAGTTACTGCGAAAAAGAAACAAGAAACTAAGTAAAAATTAAATTTTGAGACGTAACACATAATAAATATTATATTAGGGGTAGAAATATTAATGAAGCCAGTGATCTAAACATCGATAAAGGACAAGGTTTCACTCACATCTCCAAGACTCTTAATAATTACGGAATTTCATATTTTAGTATTCAGAAAAGTTATATATGTGGTTATAAAATGTTATGTATAAATAATAATGATTTACTATATTATATTGATCACCATTTAACCGAACATAAAAAAAACTCTAGAGTTCTTACAGTCTTACAGTTAAATTCCGTTTCCACAAATTGTCCGAAGTAAGCTCCATATTTCAATCAGACAATAAGACGGCCATTTGTAACGATAAAATAAACCGTCGCTCGGCCGATGGCGGCTCCATCAATTTCTCAGTAATTGAGCGGGACTGTCCCGGAATTTTCTTTAGTCTCTAGAGCTTCAGACTCTAGCCAGCTTTCGCATGAAAATTAAATAGTAGTCTATGCGGTAAGAGTACCTCTTAAACTGATGTTAAATTAATTCTATTAAATTTTTAGTATTATTAATATTAATTCTAATATTATTAATTTAAATTATTAATATTATTTCTAATATTATTAATTTAAATTATTAATATTAATTCTGATAAATAAATTAAAAAATCGTATTTTTTTCCATTCCCATTGCCCATTCCTTTTTTTAATTTATTTAGATCTAAAGTTATTTTCAGCCGAGTGTGTATGTAAATATTCTATTTTTACTTTTAACTAGCTGAGCCCGCGACTTCGTCCGCGTGGAATTTAACTTAACAAAAAAGCCCGCACCCGCGATCTGAGCGCGCGCGACAAAACCCATTTTTAAAAATTTTGTTTTTCTAAATTAAAAGTAGCCTAAGTTACTGCTTTTAACATCCGCTATCTACCAGTGAAAATCCCGTGTAAATCGGTCTAGCCGTTTCGGAGATTACCCGGAACAAACACACAGACAGACAGACAAAATAAAATTAAATTGCGTTTTTGCTATAGGTGTCGTATGTACTTTTATATGCATTTAATGAAAAGGTGTTATTTTTAAAGTAAGAAACTACATCACTAAATCAGGGAATCATTCATACAAATACAAGTAGCACTCAAAAACAATCCATATCACCACAACAAAGAATATAATATCAACTGTAAAGGGCGCTATTAATCTACGCTATCTCTATTGTATAACTGAGTAATGTGTGACTATTACACAAGTCTTGTGACAAAGGGCATGTTCTGAATCGCAGCCCCCCCCCCCCCCCCCTAGCTTGCTCTTCCTCAGTAATTTGTTGCTGACTTGGGGCAATATACTAGAGTTATACTTATTTATGTATATACATAAAAAGTGTCATGCGTAGTCTCAGATGAAAATAATCACGTAGACGGAGCGCATAGAACTAGAGCGTGACGCAAGCAGTAGTAATAATAGCAAAGAGCATTATTAACCTAGATATTTTTAAAATTCATTTATTTATGCTGTACTGCGATTTAAAAAAATGACAAAACCTTTGATAAAATTTCCAAATCGCAAAAAAAAATCTGAAGTAATGCTATTTGACCGTTAGTATATGCCGTGGTGCCAATCTAATGTAGGTACGTTTTATTGAGCAGCTGTGACAAACAGCCGTCTCCGCCCTAACGTCCAACAACCGTGCATATTTCTTTGGCCAACTTTTTTTAGTTCATTTATTAGTTCCTACGCATTCCGTCTATGTTATCATTTTAACCCCCGACGAAAAAAGAAGGGTGTTATGAGTTTAAAATTTGTACATGTGTGTCTGTCTGTGATATCGTAGCGGATGAGCTTCACCTGGAATCTGCTGGATACCTAAATCCCCACCAACTTACACCAGCTATATCGTGTTTTTTTTTTGTTTTAACTAGTATTCCCCTGATGTGGTAGTCAGCGACTGATATATCGTGTTTGGGCTCATTGCCATGGTCTTAATGAATAGGTTATAGATAGGTGGTGTTCAGGGTCTAATGATGGATCAGGGAAGATAATTGGGGATGACATAATATTTAGATCAAAGCGTCGTCGTATCGGGAGTTTTTTTTTTAGTAGTGTTTCTTATGATTTATTTGGATTTTTTTAAGATACCCGCAATATTGGATTGTTATAGTACCTACAGCTCATGATCGAAACTTTACATCTAGCCAGTGTCAAAGTGGGTTTGCAAATGAATCTCACTAAAGCTATGGCAATGACGAATAAAAGGAGAAGATTAATAACAATTAATGGAGAGCCACTTGAATATACAGATAAGTACACCTATCTAGGGAAGCAAATTAGTTTTGACAGAAAAAATAACGAACTTGAAGTCGAAAGAAGAATACGACTAACATGGAAAAAATACTGGAGTTTAAAGGAAATCTTTAAAAGTAACCTCCCTATAACCATCAAAACGAAAGTTATGAACTCCAGTCTTTTACCATGCTTGACGTACGGCTGCCAGACGTGTTCACCTCAAAACTAAAAAACAAAATTACAACCTGCCAACGAGGACTAAACCGCAGCATGCTTAACATAAAGAAATTATATAAAATACGACACACAAAAATAAGGCCAATAACCAAAGCAACAAACGCATTGAATCATGCACAAAAACTCAAATGGAAATGGGCGGGGCATGTCGCAAGGCTTAAGGATCAGAGATGGACCCTAAAAGCGACATTTTGGAAAGGTCCTCCAGGTAAAAGGAGCAGAGGAAGACCATTGACACGTTGGGATGAAGAAATTGTAAGGACAGCCGGCTCAAACTGGAAACAGACCGCACAGGACAGAGATAAATGGACATCTTTGGAGGAGGCCTTCACCCAATAGGGGTTCCTACAGAAATAGCTATAAAAAACTAAATTATGATAGGTTATATTATTATGTTATTTAAAATGATTAGTTATAATAAGTAAAGCAGAAATGGAAATACAACTAGATAAGCATATTATAAACCAGTACTTAACTCAAAAACAATGTAAAGTAGGTTATTTGTAGGAAATAAAAGGTTTTTTTATTTTATTTTTATTTATTATAGTACCTACGGCTAGTCCCGTTAGCGCGCCACGAACTAGTCTAAATGCTTGTATTCAATTTATATGTTACTCAAAATGAATAGGTATACAGTATATCATACAGCTTTGAATGTAAAGTTCAAAATCTCTCTCATTCATGACGGTAACATTATTGAAACGCTTACTTGACAACTAATAGGACGAAGCTAAATAACCTTAAAGCCAACTAAAGTCATGATAACAATGCTGAATGCTTCACTCCAGAACTACGTATTTCTAAGCCTACAGGCATATTAAACTACACAAAGACCTGTGATGCTTAGTTCACGGATAAGATAAATTAGGATAAGACAAATATAGGCTTAAATATATTAAATTAATGGAGGAGAGAAGGAGAACACTGAAGTTATGAATAAGTAAACATTAAATAGGTCTATATTTTATAGATTGCAATAAAGTGAATTGATTAAATTCTAAAACTTTTGGAATATTCCAGGAAACAAATAATTAGTTCACCATAGATAATTTTTAAATGAAATAGTTAAATGATCAAATTTCGTATACAAATCAATAAATGTCGCAGTACATCCCGGGATTACTTACCCTGGGATTATACATATTTTATATTATACGAGTACACATAAAAGTCGGCAAAAAACTGTTGTTAAGCAGTTGCTGTAGCCTATAGATGGGTGTTTGCATACCAATGGCATTGCTCGCACGTTGCCGTCCTGAAGGTAGTGTGATAGAGGTAGGGGAAGGGAGGGGGGGTTGGACTTCCGGCTTTCTAACTCATCGTACGAAATGCATCTTAAATAGTTACTTTATGGCGATCTTCTGTGAGAGGGTGGTACTACCCTTGCTTATAAGTCGTAGCTCTATAAAGTAGACTTTGAACTCATATAAGATTTTTATTTTTTATTTTTTTAATGGTATGGAGACCGTTTAGTCATGTGTGACATAAGCTGTACTGTCGTCACAGACATTTCACCTACAACATTTCCTGGTAGGTAGGTAGGTTTTGATGGGGATGGAAACCAGACGGAGAACGGTAGGTAATTCAAAGTTTATCATTGATAAACTGAATAATTTATAAATGTTATTAGTCTACACGTTTTTATCACTACGTGGTATGGCAAGTACTGATACAAACGTGATCAGTTGGTATGTGATTAGTGATACGTTTGTATGCAATGTCAGATTGTATGCAATCTAAAGTTATCGCCTAATTAAACAATTTATCAAATCAAATTTTTCCATATCACAATGTTCTGCAAAAAAAAATGTAGATAATATAGCTTATCCGTCGACATTCCACATTATAGTATATATGTGTTATTTAGAGTAAATTATATCTTATAGGTCTATAGTTTAAAGTCCATTGAAATATAATAAAAATAAATAAAAAAGAAATACTTTGCATTAATTATATTTTTGGTAACTTGCATGTATCATTTATTTGCACAATTTATTTTTTATAAACACATCTTGAGATTTAAAATTGCAGTGAATGTTTCTTATCCATATCTTCGATTGCAAGCGGTCCCGGAGCATTGTAATACCTTTATGGAATTGAAGAGGAATTTCTGTAGAATATTTGATTCATAGAATACTATGTAGTATTATTTCCTTTTGGTTCAGGTTCGCGTTCAGTGTGCATGATGGCGAACTGAACGGCTTTCGGGAATGAGATTGTTCGGTTGGCATTAGTTTATATGAAAATGTTTGAATGTCGGTTATAATAAAGGAAGTACAAGTTTTTGAGTGAACTTTTTCTCTATTTATCAACGAGTCGATACTTAGAGCATATCCGACAATATCGAGATAATATAACTTTAATCAGATTATTCTTATTATTTTGACGACCGCAGTGGTATGAGCGTAGGCCGCTCGGCTCACTGGACCGGATGGTTACGGGTTTGATTCCCGCCGGGGAAAATTTGGGAAATGGCCTTTTCGTAATTTGCCCAGGTCAGAGTGTCACTAAGATCGCCCCCAGTCCATTGTACGGTACCCATAGTACAAGCGTTGCTTAATTAAGGGCCATACACTTAGTGTGTCAGTCTGGCGATATTGATTTTTCAGCTTTGTACGTAAAAAGTAGTTAAACTTCTAAAAAATGTAGGAATAAGTCTATTTAGTGACTAAAAATAAAAGTTGTTATTATCTCGTTAGGTAGGTACCTATATGTTACGATGCTCATTCTATCACTTATCTAGGTCAGACTAATTGACATAAATAAGTGAATGCCAAAAAATATAATTAATATCATTTGTTTATTTATTGTCATTATATTCGAAGTTATATTCCCTTTTAATAGCTATTTCAAATATAATTTTCCAATTTTAATTTTCGGTACGAAGTATCTAGTTGCTAAAGTTATATGCAATCATTTCAATTATTTTATATCTCATTTAAAATATTTGATCAGGATGAAAGCTCCCTAGTTGCGGCTTCACGAACCAGCTCACGTCCGCAACTCTACTTACGATAATAATGTCTCCCTCCAGTAGGCAAACCGAACAGTGCCGATTAGCATACAGATTAGTTCCGAATGTAAGTCCGGGACGGCTGCGATGAAACCATTGACATGGCGTTGATAACACGATAAGTAGTTATTGCTTATGAAGTTTAATACTGGCATTGTCGTTTTTATTTTTGGTAATTTTAATTTTTCATAAGTATTTTTGGGTCTTTAGATTAATCTACCCACTTTTGCCCCTTTTCTACAGGTTCTCGCACAGCACATGCCTTTGAAAAAAGTCTTTCCACAACTCAAACAACGATTCCTATTAGAAATGATTTAACAAATTTTCGATTCCAGCTATATTTCAAAGTCCGATAGTGGCAGGGTCCTGCCCATTAGCTACATGATTATGTCGATTCGACTGATGTATAATGAATACTTAGAGACTATTAAGAGCCCTAACAAATCGTACCCTGACGATGACACTGAGATTTAATGGAGAAAATATTGGACGCATTTAAAATTAAAACATCTTTTTCTGTGTTTTGTGAGTAAATTGAATCTTCAGATATGGAGTTGTAGATTAACATTGAACTATGAGTAGTGTGTCTGTTCTAATTGAATATTTTATTCAGTACTCTTAATAAAATGTATATTCTGTAATTATATATAGAATTTGAAACTTATTATAATCCAAAAAATAGCTTGCAATTCTAAAAATCCTATAAACAAGTGTAAAATTATAAGTTTACTTAATTATCCGCACTACTTTATTTTTTTTAATATTGATTGTTTAAAAAAATATTGAATCGCCTACAATATCCACATAATTGCCTACCTCTATATCAAGTGAAATAAGTTATTACATCAAATGGATGGATGGATATTTTATGTTTCATATTCCACACAAATATCTACTCAAAGTAAGCAAATGCGCACTTAACACACAATAAAAATCCAAATAATACAATTTAAATACGCAATAATGCAATGCAACGCACTTGTAGACAGCGCGCCGCGCGCCGCCGTCTGACTCCGGAGGTAACAACAGCATAATATAATAATAATAAATATTATAACTGAGAACATTATTCCAAGCACGGTGCTCGCGGAGCCATCATTTCAATTATTTATTCATACGTAGTGATATTTTATGTATATGCGTGCCAACGAGAGGCGATACGAAAGAGTAAAAAATATTTATATCTAAATATATATAACTCAAAGGTGACTGACTGACTGACATAGTGATCTATCAACGCACAGCCCAAACCACTGGACGGATCGGGCTAAAATTTGGCATGCCGGTAGATGTTATGACGTAGGCATCCGCCTAGAAAGAATTTTGATTAATTCTACCCCCAAGGGGATAAAATAGGGGATGGAAGTTTGTATGAAACTTTGTCAATTAAATTCCACGCGGACGAAGTCGCGGGCACAGCTAGTAATATATATAAGTTCAAATTGGTCACCAATACTCGCCAATACTCCGGCGGACACTTTATAAATTCGTGGTTTCTGTGTTGGATACTAAAATTGTTGATTACAAATAAATCGAAGGCGAACCGTTATACACAACTTATAAAATAAAATAGTATATTTGTGTTCGTATCCTTACTCGTTGGCCGTGGTACAGATATTGTACTTCCTTCTTCCAACGACGTCGCATATCTGATGCAGAGCTATAAAATTCATTGCCTTGAAAATCGTATGAAAATTTCACAAATAAACGTGATAACTTACTAAAGTGTTTGCGACGCTGTGAAGGTGGTGGAAATGACGTCATTGCTTTAAACTGCCCGTACTGAATTATTGATTGATTAACCTGTATCTTTAATGTCCAGAGTTCAACGTAAATGGGATGCAAATTAGATTATTTTTGCTTTCATCATTTTCTTACTTTTGTTTTTTTTTACTTTACAATATTTTATTACAGTATTTTGCTTCTAAATAGTAAACTTTAATCATGAAACATTTCCATAATGTCCATGTTTCAACTAATGGAGTGATTAACCTAATGATAAAAGAAAACTTGTAGAAATAAATACAATGTGACCCATTTACGACCTTATTAAAATAGAAAGAGACATTAATTTTGAATATACAGTCCTCCTTTGTAGTATGTGCTCTTATCATCACGTGCAACAGTCTTATCAGTGTTGCGTCTGTGTCATAATTCCGTATAATCGGCTACACAGTGAACAGACTAAACATTTGACTTGATTAAAGCTGATTGATTAGGAATTATCAGGTATTACGTTAGGTTGTCTGGGGGTGACAACATTTTTCAGTTGTATAGCACCATCACGCTAATATTTACCTCAGGGATAAGCAGAAAAACACTACTTTTCTCTCAGTACGAGCGGGTTCGGCCTGTAGTCCAATACTCTAGTAGTACGCAGTGAGGGTTGACAAACTTTACATTTCTTATCAAAATATGATTTTCATCACAATGTGACTGGCCGATTAACGATATTTACTTGTAGATAATACTAACTGCCTCTGAGAGCCAACTAGAGGGACTATGTTACCTAAGGGAAACATATGAAGATTTAAAATTAGATTGTCTTGGAAGGCAGATAATTATAAAACGGCTTCTTCGTACAGACTCACAAAGTCACAACATTTCATAGAACAGTATTAATTTCTCGCGCCTCCGGAATTTAGCGATAAAACCATAAATTATGACAGGAAATGTACGAAATAATTGCTTTATAAGCATAATTAAGCCATTATCGTAGCTTGCCGTCACTGATAGTGTATTAATTTAATTACTAGGTATTATTTAAAGAAATAATTCAAGAGCGCTTGAGTTATCAATTTTAATAAAAGTAGGGAAATAATTTAGTACTTCCATTAATTGTTCTAATAAGACTTTTAAATTGGGAAAATCATAATTTAATAACGAGATGTATTATTTTCTTAGACCAAGTCATATCTAATCTCCATGTTTGTATTACTGGGTTTAAGAGAGACAGGTGTGAAGCGGGCTAACTCTCCGTTATTATTGGTTCATTATACCAAAGGTCTCGACTATATTCGGTCCAGAACGGATCCAGTAGTGTCCTGGTGGATGGATCGTTACACATTAACATATTTCAGAGCTTAATGTAAATAGCAAAGTCTAGACACGTTTGAAAGAAATAATTATATATGTAAGATTTTCACTTTGAAACAATTAGCTATTTAAAATAAATCTTTCACATAACAGTTATGTTATTAAATAACAACGTATTGGTTGCATTTTGTGATGTAAGGCATGGCGGCTATAATTCCATGTAAAGTTTTTTAATGTTTATATAAATTCGGAAAATAATCGTTTTAATTTCGATATATTTTTATATAATATAATTGATAATAATAATATTTTATGAATATCAACATGCAAGCTTTTTAAGGGTTGCAGCCAGCCATCATTATAGTATTAAAACTGTGCTTTGAAAACTCAATGCCCGATACTTATGAAAAGCCCCAAGTATTGTTTTGGATATTTGAAACACCCTATATATTCGCCTCTAGAATTTTGGTTGCACATGTCAGTATTACAAGATACAAAATTAGGTACACGTCATACCAAGAGTAGCTTAATGAACACGGGGTAACTTCGCCTCCACTTGCAATTCTGATTTAAGGACTGATGTACACAACATACAGAGCTTGACTTTTAAATGCGATGCCTAACTTGTCTGAGGTTAAGATACACTGGTGTTATCACTCTATCTCACTTATATGATGAAATACTGAGACAAATATTTAATATGGCGTAACTTGCTAGGATCAATTGTTTTCAGGCAAAACATATGTATTAAGTACTACAAAAACGTATGTACCTCTTGCTGTCTAGGAGCTAGAATCCATACATCTATATTGAGCGTAGGCCGCTTCGATTCCAGCAGTAGGTGAAAGTTCCTCAAATCGCCTTTGCGTAATTTGCTGTGATCCAGACCCACCCTGGGGTCACTGATATTGGTCCAAGTCCATTCATTGTACGGTACCTATACAAACTTTGTTTAGTTTGGGACCAATATGTGATGTGTCAGTCTGGAGAAATTTATTTTTGATGTATTGAGGACTCAAGAAGATAATAACAAAGAACCACCTAATCAAGAAGGCAAACGAAGTATTTCAATAGCTTCATCTTCAGTGTGTAGAAGTTTTAGCGTATTCAGGTCCCGTATCGCGAGTACGTCAATTTCAGTCGCATCGCGACGCGACTCATTCCTGAGTGCCTAATTTGGTATATACATTTGCGAAAATTGCCAACATGCAAATGTTATGTTCACTATTGGAGAAGATAATTTGTGGAATGATAGCAACCCAGCGAGGCTGCTACGACTGAAAGTGGGATGGATTGGTTTTATGTAGATTTTTTAAACGATGCCGATTCGGGGTATTCCACGTTCATTAGGTAATAAAATTTCTCCTTTTGTGGTAAAAATCGTGAGGATTTTTCATATTCACTGGGGAAGTGAGTCTTGATTGTTATTAACATTTATGATTTTCTTTATTATATTATCATTTTGGTTGGAGTCCTTATCTTAACTCAATATTTTTTTTTATTTTCGTCGAAAATTTGAAATAATCCATAATCGTACTACCGTACTTTCAGTATTATTTCTCTAAAATGTAATTTCGCTACCGTTATACTTTTGCTATCGATTCTCCATGCAGAAAAGCTAATGTTACAAATCTACACATTAAAGCACCTCCGTACTTACCGGCTTGGGCACGGAATCCCTTTGACATCGCTCACAACTCCCGGAAACTCCGCATCGGGCTGATTACCTGACTCTACTCTCGTCAAAGTATATAGAGCAGAAGGGACATGTATTATTCCTTATACTTATCATTCTAGTAAGTAAGGATATTTAGAAGGAGGAAACAAAGGAAGAAGGAGGTTGGACTTTGTTTTGGAACATGCACCTAGTTCTTGACTTTTTAAAAGTGCCAGTTAATCTGGCCTATTTGAAATAAAAATATTTGAATTTGAATTTGTTGAGATATAAAAGAATGAGGCTATTAGTTGCGAAACAATACAGAGAGAAATTCAATAACTAGCATTTTTAATGAAATTGAAGAACCTTCTTGCCTTATTGGTTTCAATAAAAGATGTATCTCAAACTGTAAAAATACCAATAGTATTGTACCAAAATTAAGTCATTTTTGTAAGACGTATATTTGAGCTATTAATGATTCACATATTGTTTTCTAATATTTACGCGAATCGGGTTGCTTTACAGCCTCCGTGGCCATGGCCGCTGTAAAGCAACCGAAACGTCGGGAACATAAAAAAGTAAATAAACGCGATAAAATCCGTATAATAGTTTTATTTCAATCTATTAATGATTGTGCAATATTTCCTAGTAGTACTATATTCATTCTCACAGAACTTTGATGATTGGATTCTATTCCACGTGTTCTCTTTACATACAGTGCAACTTTTTTCAAAGATGAACTTAACGGGATTTTGTTATTAATTTTCCACTTACATAATAGGTATTTGTTTCCCCTTAATATAAAAACTTGGCGGATTCTTTTTAATTAGACTTAGTTTTGTACTTTGTTCGTAAACTTTTACCTGATATTTAATTGAATTTGGTGTATAATTTTTTATAATACTTAATCATAATTTCTACAAAATATTCATATTAGTAAACGCCCACGCTAAAATATACTAAAGTAATTACATAATTGAATCCATTACCGCAAAACACTCTTACGAGTACACTACCCGGTAATTAATATAGCACACATATTTTATATTTTCATCGTAGCTAGAAGGTCTTTGCTACGCAGCTACAAGTGACTTAACTATTGGCAAACGTATTGTGGGACATTTTTCAATATGGAGTAACGATGAGTCAAAGTAGCTAAGCAATATTCGTCTAGAAAAGTATCAACTGAGAGGAAATAATATAAAGGGTTCGATGTTATAACACTCATCAGTGTATAGTTCTCGCCCTTATTATAATGTGAGAGTGAGTGACAAAAAATCGCACAGCCTGGCAAAGTGCGCCTATAGTATTTAATTGACTTTGAAATAAATGCGACAAATATTGTGCTATATTTTCCGACAGGCACTTTAAGTACATACGTGTAGTGTAACAATGTGGAGCACCTCTCTAGAAACTTCGCTCACGGCTCTAATTTGATATCATTAATCCATTAACCCTTGGATCATTTCAGTCACGGAGTGTGTTCAAAGGAAAAACTTGATAATACAATTGTTTTTGACGTTCAATTCCAGAGATGCTCGAGGTGAATTGGATTTCGAAATTTCCAAAGTAATTGGATTAGTTTATCAACAGCACCTTGCTGGATAATTTAAGTTTAGTTTTAATTAAATAATAAGTTCAATTTATAAAGCACTTTAGCCGAGGCTACAGAATATTTTTTATTTTCACTTGCTGCCTCAAGTTTAAGAATAAAAACACTTTTAGTCTTTATGTAAAATGCTATTTATAAGGCGGCCAGAGGATTTATGAACCATTGAATAAACTATCTGGGTAGGTACATATTTTCAGTGCAATGATGTGGCCACTAGCGGTATTTTTGAAATCTAATTTTAGTAATGTAGGTACTTATTACAACTTACTGTCACACCAATACAACAGCAGCTGTAGTAACCGTAGTATAGTAGGCCGTGTAGAATATTCATGCTCATAACCCAAGTCCCGTCTCGTACCGAGTGCATGTATGATGCACGTAACGCCCGCACTTCATAAAGCAAGTTGGTACATAAATAACTGCAGCAGATGTCACAAATCGCGTACTCTGAGCATAAATCTGAGGATAATCACGAAACGATACAACATTAGTGGTCACGAACGAACGGTTAGCTTTCTTGCAAACCCATAGAGCATTCACCGCAATAATATTACATTATTAAAGAAAACAATATTCCTTCGTTTTAGTAATGCTGCGCATACATTTTTTATCACTCGTTAATTAAATATAACCAATAATTGTATGTTTGTAAGTTTGACTGATCGGCAGCCATCATCATGATGCCTATCATTGTGTCTGGCGGGATACCTACTGAGTTTAAATTACCTATTTCGATATAGTTTTACTCAGTGTTTTGAAGAATATTCTCAGAAGTCGCCTTTCAAAACGCTTGTAGAGTTAAGAAAAATAAAAAAAAAACTAAATGTTAAGTTGTAGATGTACACGAAATAAATGACTTTACTTAATATATATGCGAGGACTCCATCGCATCTCATTTATATTAATGTAAAACAGAATGAGTTATAACACAAGGTTTTAACCGCACTGACAGGATTTAATTTACGCGCTGGGACGTGGATCCATGGCGCACAACACGACGTGTGGATGTCGCTCCCGAGTGGGGACACGTTGCTGTGTGTGATAATGCAATTAATTTGCTTAATGAGTGGAATTTAGTTTTAGTAAAGCCGCAGACTCACGTCACAGCGCGGCTATTGCAATAACACTTTGAATGAACTACAAAACTAAACTTGTTGTTTAGAATTGTGTAGTGTCCTCATTGGTCACCCAAGAATGTAACAATTTGAGATACGTAGACGTTAGCAACTATAACTGCTGGATTAAGTGAAGTGCAGGCTTGCGATGATACAGAATTTGTATAAGATTAATATGATGGTACTACAAAACAAAACGCTTATGGCCAGCAGTGGGTAACGACCGGCTGTGGATGATGTGGATGATGTGCAAACAACCATAACAGAACATTTCCAAGTCTATAAAAGGTTATAGTTTGTATCGGCCTCAGCCGTTGTCCAACGATGACTCGACGCCTCCATTACCGGAAGTGGCTGCCGATATCCGGCCATTAATGACGTCACATTTCAAAGCACCTATCATAGCGTCCGGACTTTTATACAGGTTGTGGTGAAATAAAATGCAGAAAAAATATTGTTTACGCGTAATTCAAACGAATCCTAGATATATTAAGTTTATTTTATCGATTTGAGCATTATAAAAGTTTATGAACATCACTTTTCACTAGTGAAAAAATAACATTAGACCATTAAGTCCTTGTTTGTATCCAAGTCTCGATAAAATAACAAGAACCAAAGAGATTCCATAATCGTAACAAGAATGGTAAGAATAAGTATATGTTATAAAATATCTAATAAAAAAATATCACGAATTCATGATTATCTGCAACAAATTACAATATACATTTGAATTAGTAACTATTTAATATTTTTGAATACATATTGTATGTTGCGTGAATTTTGTTCTATGATGTAATGTTATAATTATGAGCGACCTATTTTCAACTTCCTGGGCGGCGCTCTATTACCTGCTAGGAAAATGTGTTTAGTATGCAAAAAAATGAATATAATTTACGTTTGTATTATATAAATCCTTGATATAATAATGTCATTACGTACAGTTACTATGAGTGGCAAGGGCGCGTCAAAGCAACTTGATTTATCTGCGCTCCGCAGCCAGAATAAATATTGGTGTGTAGGTACTGAAAATGTAGGGTTAATTATTATTTGACGCTAGTCAGAGGAAGAGGATAGTATGTAATGATATTTATACTTAGGTACTTAACGAAATTATACGCCGCTACTATAAACGCCTATAAAAGCCTCGCGACGCCAACAGAAGGGTGACTTAAACGGTATTCCGGAGTTTTCTAACTATATCATATAGCATTATAATTAAGTATAATCTTGTTTAAATAGAGAAGCATGCATACTTAGCTGGTCCGATACAGCGACCGGGCGCTAACGTAGCCAAATGAATGTAAAATTGCAGCTACTTTATATTTAAACACCTTTTATTTCAACAACTCAATAGATTTATGCACCACGAACCCAACGGAGTATGCAGAATAATCTCACCGCGTCCCGCAGCAGTTTGATCCAATACCTAACTTGTTCTAGTTAGATCGTGCTATCAAAACTTGGCCGTTCCAAGTCATCCACAGGTATACTGCAATTAATTCTGGTTTCCTAGTTTCTTGAATTTATTGAGGTGTATGTGGGTTTTGCAACCGTACAATTTTAAAATTTCATTTATCACTTTTTATTAGGTAGGTACTAATTATAATAAAAATAAATATTTAACACAACAGCGAAAACGTGATGCTTAAAATAAGGAGATACATTTTACTATATAATTACTAGAACAGGTAAAATGGGAAAATAATATTCATAAAAACACACCTAAAACAGGTAAGATGTTAAATATTTTCTTAGAAAGAAAATTATTTAATAAAATTAGGGCTGAACTTGCCAATGGTAGGCTCCGGGTGTAATAAATTGTGAGACCGTCCGCCGCGCCGCGGCGTGGGCGATCCCAAGCTTAGTGGAACCCGACCTCATTAGAGGGTTAATATGCCAGCCAGCCCTGTTCCCATTCAATGGGTTTAGCTTAAAAGAACGTGAGGAATAGGTTGTTTCATTAATATTTATTTTATTTATTCCTTACGTTAGGCACCAAAATTTTGAGTTCGGTATATTTGTATATTTAATCATAAATATTTAAGTATTTTTTGCATTACTGTGAACGATTCATTTTCAGTCAATTTAATGTATGTATACATATACCTACCATTAATAATATTCTCTAGGAGGTTTTTTTTTTTTAATTTTGAAATAGGCAAGTATTTGACCATAATCTCACCTGATGGTAAGTGAGGATGTGGTCTACGGTGGTGCATACTTGCCTAGAAGGTACCTGTTCACTCTCGACTTGAAAACATCCAGGTTATAGTCAACCGGGAACAAAGATGCCGGCAAGGTGTTCCATTCCTTGGCAGTTCGCACAATAAAAGTGGAAGCGAAACGCTTGGTACGAACTGAAGGAATGTCCACGGTGTGTGGATGCATTGTATCCGTGCGTCTTGTCGTCCGATGGTAGAATGGAGATGGGGGAATTAACTCGTGTAATTCCATCGCACACTCCCCGAAATGTATCCTGTAGAAAACTCATAGGCTGGCAACCCTACGTCGGTGTTCCAGGCTCTTAGGTAGTGTAGGTATACACAATAAAGATGTGTGTGTTCACCAAAGCAGAGAAACAAAGCAATTCGTCACCTCCACCCCAACGCCGGCTAACGATGTACATTAAAAAGAAACAGCTTTTTTGCCATTTGTCTGAACAAGCGTTCTTATTTTGAACCTCTCACAAAACGTTTAATTTCCGCTTAAACCGTGTCAGTGATAAGGTAGGCTTAAAATGTAAGTGATGAGTGACTGTATTTTTAAATGTGAGACAGCGATAGGCGATGAGGACAGGAATAAATCATGATTTGCAGCACAAGACTTATCGCTACGCATGCTCGAGTCCGGTACAGAAGCTGTTAAGGACAAACACCTTTTATTGCTTTTTTGTCACCTGTCTCTTTCGCGCATCTGAGTCGCCTGTCAGTCAACTGACCCCACCTGTCACATACCTCAGCATATGTCAGATGGCTCGGTTACCCGTCTCTGACAATTAAACGCTGGCTCCTACGTTTTGTGCCTTACCCGTTACTTAGATAAGAATCACGTAGACACCGCCAGATAAATGCTGCGGATTTGTAAGAAAACGGTTCTGACCTGGTGCAATTTATTAAAAGTAAATGCAAAGGAAATTGGACCATTTGGGGATTTTAACATTTTGTCGGTTGCAATATATTTCAAAAAATATATAAATGCGGCGTCTCGTTGTGACCCATATTCCGATCTTATTTTAGATGGTCTATGGTGTTAATTCCTTAAGCTACCTTTTATATTATAATAAAGTTGAAAATATTCCAACCTGGCGACATTCGGTTTAAAATGATTAAATTCATTTAAAATATTCTTTAAATATAGTAAATCTATAGCATATTTTTAAAAAATAATAGATAAATTTTACATTGGAATCCTAAAAAACAACCCACGGCGCGTAATAGATAATCGAGACATTTGGATTTTAGCTCCCCGGAAAGCCGAATAAAAAAACGAATGTACCTAATACCTTGTTCCGTTTTTTTATCTCAATTGTCAAATATAACTATTATCTTCTGATTAAACATCCTTCTAATAATCGCCATTCATAAGATGTTTAGCTAGCCGTGCCAGGGGCAACTTGCAGAGCTAAAACTTCAATATTTATGTGACGGATGTACTCGGAAGCAGTGCCCGGGTCGGGAACAATTTAAATTAAACAGGGAACTTTAAATAGTGTTTACAATTAAACTCTTGATTAACAAGCGACGGTCGCTGAGGAATGCGCTAGTGGCGGGAATGTTATTACGGTTTTTGTTGGAAATAAATTATTAATGAAAATGAGAGATAAATGTGTTTCTAATTTTGCTTAGTTTTATAAAACAATTAGTGTGATGTAAATTAACCCTTAGGGGCATTTAGGAGCCCTTGTGTTAACCTTACGTCGTTGTTATATCAATCTGCAGATATATTTTTTTATATCATAAAATATAGATAAAGATTGACATTCAATCTGAACAATGAAAGAAAATTCATTCTGGTGATAGATTTATTCCAATACAATACAACTCAATCTAATTTGGAAAACGTTAACCACAATAAGAGCCATTACTTTATTAAACCGGCGCATAAAGAAATCGTATACGTGGTCACTGAAAGGAATGATTCCCATCACTAGACCAAACAATTTGCGGCAACAGGCCGCTTTATACATCTTCCCTTGTCTCGAGTAGTTCATAATATTTGTACTGAAATACTAGAGTGAATAAGGATGCTGTGAATAGTACTTAGATCAAGTCAAACTTGAACTTTCAAACGATTGCAGTTTACTACCTGCAGTTCATCGTGTATAAGATGCAATATTTATCGTTTATTTCATACCGGATGGTTAAACGGTGTTCATCGACATGTCGTAAAGAGATGGTCGCCTGCGGTATTCCCGCATACCAATTGTTCAGAAAAGCGGCAGTAAGAGGACTAGCGCCGTGTTCTCAAACAAACCTCCAACCGTGACTGGACGACCACGACCAATGCCAAGAATATAACGACAACTACAAGAGGTCATTGCTTTCTCAAGCTTATCTTGACTTTATCTGACTACATGTGCTGACTTTACATGTGACTAAGTAAATATTCTTTGTTACACGAAATACTATACATTCTACATGGTTCTATTTATCAAAACTAAGTATAATTACTAAACACGAAAGTATGAGCGTATTAATTTAATAATCGCATTTCAGTACTATTAAATTATGCAAAGGGGGTAAAGTGTGCATGAGACTTTTACTATGTAATGCACTACAATTGTACACGTAAATTACGTGAAACACGAAGAAATTCGTGTTCATTTTATGAAAATGAAAACATTAAAATAAATTAGGGTGAGGCCTTAGAAAATATTTTTTTCGTCTCAAAAGTACTCTGAAACTCATACATAATAGGTAAGGTAAAGAGAACGCTGATTTATCGCATGCTCAATAAAGGCACAATTGCAATTAATAGATACATCTTTATATAAAAAGAGAAATAAATCTAAATTAGTAAAATATCGCAAATAACTTAATAAATTAAACAACAATGGCCCCACTGAATAATTAAGTTAGTTCGCCGCCAGTGTTTCCTGAGGAAATTTATACACTATAACTTAACATGGAAATTTATGCAAACATATTTTTTTAATATTTCAGGAAGTTTATATTCGAAATCAAATTAAAACTTGTGTTAAGTGAAGTTAGGTTTTAATTTTCTTGAGCTATATGATTTAGACTTTTGATTAAATACTAGTTGTTAAATCCTTTCTTAATGAGCGCCCAGAGGCCGCGGGGAATTAATGCACATGCCGTTTAAGTCCGTATCTCATAGTTTTTGACATATATATGTGTGTGAGTGGGTCAGTGAGTCTTTACTTTTATAATAATAATTATAGCTTAAGACGTAACTTTATCATGTAACAGCCAATAGCGTGCAACACGCAGACAATGAAACTGAACACTCGCGAAAACAAATAATCCAAATATGGCGTGGCACGCGTCTCATATTAAAATTTTATGTTTTCCGAATGATAGTTCATTTATTAGTTTCTTAAGATGCCCGTAAAAGTTTTGCGAGCTAGTCGGCAAGAAAATCGGGTATTATTACGTAGAACTTAAGATCGTAAATGCCTCGTAAAAAAATATTTCTATATAGAGCGCTTCCAGCAGGAATCTCTAGGTGATCAATTCTGATAGGAAATTCAGAGTTCAGATACCTATTAGAACATTGAAACGAAATATTACTTATCTTTATTTAACACGAGTATTTTATTCAACTTGACTACATATTTCACTGAATATTAGAAATACCTCTTAAAATAACTTCCTGCATATTAACCAAATTATTACCGAAGATAATTAACGTTAACTGGTTTTAATACCACCTAGTGAACAACTCAAGTTTGTTTAAGCAATGGGTAAGTACATTGTAACTTATGTATGCCACTCAAGCTTCGCTAAGTTTCTTCGAAGCAGGTCTACGAAAATTCAGTCAGGGATGTGAACTCGAAATTATGTATATGCGCTAGTTTGGAAAGTTTGAGAACGTTTCGAAGACTGCTTTCAGTATTGCCTGAACACTTAACCAGAAATCGGATCGGAATCGGATCGGAAATCGGATCGGATTCGGAAATTATTTGCTGATTCGAAGATTGATGGATATTAGTACTAGTACTAAATAAGTGGGATACATTAGTTTAGTCTTCATTTGTAGACAACAGAATTAGGACCACTAGGAAGATAAATAACCTGTTACATGAGGGTAAGTAAATACAGCCACTAGACAGATGCTAGATTTTATTTGCTCTGACACACTTAGCACGAGACGAGCAGGATAGCTACAGGTACTTAAATTACAGAAATTGGAAATTTTATAGGATATTTATGATTTTATTTTATATTTTGTAACACAATCATACTTAATATATCATACTAATCATACTAATATTATAAAGAGGAAAACTTTGTTTGTTTGATTTTAATGAATAGGCTCCGAAACTACTGAACCGCTTTGAAAAATTATTTCACTGTTGGGAAGCTACACTATCCCCGGGTGACATAGGCTATAATATATTTTCAAAAGAAATAGGGATCCTTACTAAAACTCGAATAATGTAAACGCGATGTACCCGTGCGAAGCCGGGGCGGGCCGCTATATTTTATATATTGTAGCAGTGATAGCCGATTGGTTAAAGCACGCGTCTTGCGGGCGGGCACCAGGTCTTGGGTTCAAATCCCGGCTCGCACCTCTGGATTTTTCGAAATATATGTGCGAATCATAATTTCCATATGATTATCACTTGCTTACGGTGAAGGAAAACATCGGGAGGAAACCTGCATGTCTTAGAAGATCTAACCAATTTTCGAAAGACATGTGAAATCCGCCAACCCGCACTGGGCCAGCGTGGTGGATTATGGCCTGAATCCCCCTCATGTTGAGGGGAGGCCCGTGCCCAGCAGTGGGACGTCTAAATTATTATTATAACACAATATAAACTTGATAATATAATGTATTCGGTACAGTTCCATTATTTATTAAAATTTGCAATTTGGAACAATGATACGAATATGTTGCAAATTGTTCCTTAGCATGCACTTTTATATTTCCAATAGCTTTCAGTACAAATAAAATAATAGTTTAGCACTAGCCGCACTTTGCTTCAGTGGTGTATTGCTTTGAAGCGAATATAAAAAAATATTTATTAATTAACATTAGAAAGCTATTTGACCAGTTATGTATTTTTTGTCATGCTACTGTAAAATTAAAAAATAGTGGTTTATCAAACTGAAACAAAAAAATCAGTGCAGCATTTTCAGTGTGATAATCAAACATTAGAAAAATGCTTTAAATATAATATCCTTTGCCCAATTCATAACAAGTTGCCCGGAGTCGTAAAGATGAACACCTGTCGTCTCAGTTCAATGTCGATATCTATTCACACTTGACCCTCCATATTGGCTAAGATAAAAACTTTTTGTTTACAAGCTCAGCCCATTGACCAAATCAAGCTAAACTCCTGAAATTGGACCTCCGAAATATAGGATGAAAGTCATGTTTGCCTTAGGTAAGGGATAAAAAGGAATTTTACCAAATTTTACCCTTCGCATGAAAAATGGTCTCTGAAAGTTTTGCTCGACAAAATCTGGCTCCAAGCTTTGTAAGCAGTTCTAGGATTGTTTATTGTGGAATAGAAGTTCAGAATATTGGTAGCTCTTTGCATCGAACATTATCCTAATTTATTACATACCGCTTTGTGAAGTGGATACCACTCGGATCACTGCACCGACCGGTTGCGTAAGTTCATAAATTCGTAATTTGCTCTGGTCTGTGTGTAACTGAAATCACGCCTGGTCCTTTTTACAATGCACACAGTAGGTATGTCCGTTACTTATTTTCAACCATACAGTAGAATATTTTAGTCCAGAAATAAAACAAAAAACTTATTTATAACATTATTCAAAAACTGAATTTCGGATTAACGAACCTTAGCGCACATAGACGATGTTTTGATAATTACCGTTTTTACGCCATTCCTGCCCTTCTGCATTCTAGCTTCCAAAATACCAATGTTATTTCATGAATTGTGACCGAAACAAGAACCTTTCGCCCCACCTCGCTATATGTGGATCGCGGATTGTTTTCTTATCGTATTGTTGGACAGAGTTGACAATTTGTGACTGGCAAGACACATTCGTTTATACTACAACAAGCAAGGTGTAGAAATAAAAGGCGTGTCGTCCTTGTTTTCATTTGCAAGGTAAACGTGTGAGTAATGGACACTACTTGAAAATAATGCTCAACTTATTTTCTTTATATTTCTTGGTTTACATGAGGTGGTAGGTAAGGTACGTCACAAAACACGTCTCATAAGTTTAGATGTTTTATCAAAAATCATTAAAAAAGAAAGAACTGTCAAATGAACAAAGTTTTGAACACATATTCCTGGTACCCTGATAAAATCATAGCAAGAAGTTTTAAGTCTTAGTAAAATATAGGAGCTTATAAGGAATCTCCCGAGCATGGAGGACCGAGTTGAACTTTTTTAATTTCTGTCCAACTAAGTGGTTTTCCAGGAAGCCGTATGAACAGCCAGGTCTTGGAGATTTAAAACCAAGGTTTCTTTGATATAAAATATCAGTATGGTTGTATAGTTTTTATTATTTACTTATGAATATTCCAAATTGTTACGTAAATATGTTATAGTAAGACTACATGGTTACCTCTTTATTATAAGTTAGTTTTAATTTGTGTTTAGTTTGGTGTTGTCTAGCTTGACAGTCCATTATTTTTCATTCGGTTTTCATTAGTTATCTTATTTTGTACTTACTAAAACTTTCTTTCCTGCTAACAATTTTTTAAATTATGTCTCGAAGAGAGAAATAGCGTCCTGAAATAACATAGGAGCGACAAATCGTTTTAGTCATGTCAACCATCATAAGTTCTGGTGTCAGCAACCAAAGTGTAGGTAAAGTCCGCTGCACAAAGTGAGAGCACAAAGCGCTTCAGCGGCTGAGAGCGACGTGTGGCCAGCGCGGTTATATTTAATAAAGAGCACACTTGCCCCGAGACGCTGGTTTCGGCTCATTGGGTGACTACAAGCTATGAGCTTTTGACAACAATAATATGTTTAATTTTGACGTCTAACGATAATTAGCTAAACTACCATAAAATACAGGATGCATAACGTCCTCACCTTCAAGTGATGGTAAAATAGAATAAACATTTATCTAAACTTTTTTTCTTAGGAAAACTTGAAAGAGTGATAATTTTTGACACTAAAGCCTTTTTTTTATTTATAGTCGGTGTCAATCCAAGTAAGAAGAGGTAGGTAGGTGCCTAAGAAGGTAAGAAGTAGGTAGTCCTAACGTAGTGTAAAGGTAGTGGCACCGACTCCAAATAAAATAAATGATTAGGTACTATGCAAATATGAGGATTAACAACACTTTTGAGATTGAACACAATTATAATAATTTTGAAATCCTCGTAATTTTTTGTTAATAGAGATTGTCATGGACTTTTAAAATAATAGAGAATACGATACAAATATACCACCACAATACACAAAATAGCTCACTGAACGGCGAAGTCTGCAGCTCATAACATATTCCGAGCTTCATTAATCTCGCCTAACAATACCTACACCTAGAACTAAAAACAATAGTATTTTAAGAACAAAAGTTCTTTGTGTAGAAGGCACTAGAGTATTATCCTTTGTTACCTAATGCTTTTGTTGCATGCAGAGATTAGTACTACTAATGTGCTTCCAACTTACATATTTAGGTTCCTATTAGTCGTGGATGATAATAAGTTTTCTTCAATGTACACATCAGAAAATAGTACAAGTTTCAGAAAATAGGTTGGGTGTGCCGGGAAAGTTATTGAAAATACTGGGAGGCGTCGCGTCATGAGACGGAAGATGTAGTGTGGAAATGGAATCCTATGTCCAGCTCTGAACAGTTGGACATTATTCTATCTTACTCGCTCTTTTAGGATATTGACAGCCGTATCTTGTATTTACCTTAATTATATTATAACGGTTATCCGAAATATAAAATAATAATATAAAGAAGTTTGTTTGCTTATTATGTTTTAAGCGAGACTGAGCCTCATGCAAGACTAGCTGAACGGATAAGAATCCATGGAGAGGTTAAGTATGCTTTGACATCATTTTAGTAAACTATAAATGCAATAGGAACATAAACTTTTTCAAACATAGTCCCATTAAAAACTAAATAAATGCCATGGTGTTCCCAAAACTACTGTTAACTCCCCAACTAACTTTTAAGCCCCTATTAGTAACAGTTGCGAAGTCCAACGCCATTTTATATGTATTGCCGTCACTATACATGAGAGGAACTAATGTTTACACGTTTTGGCAGATGGGACGGTGATGGACTAAAGTGGTAACAAATTGGTGCGAAAAAATTCTAGACAAACTCACATAGCTACCTAATGACTGAAATTGATCTACTTACCTCTGTTCGTCATATCAAAAGTAAGATAACAATAGGCGGGAAATTAAGAAGCACCTTCAAAAATTACAAAAAATTGAGTTATTATTATTTGACATCGGCGCTACGGATGCTAAATTAATAGCAAAATCATACTTATAATAATCATCATACTAATATTATAAAGAGGAAAACTTTGTTTGTTTGATTGTAATGAATAGGCTCCGAATCTACTGAACCGATTTGAAAAATTCTTTCACTGTTGGGAAGCTACACTATCCCCGGGTGACATAGGCTATAATATATTTTCAAAAAATTAGGGATCCTTACTAAAACTGGAATAATGTAACCGCAATGTACCCGTGCGAAGCCGGGGCGGGCCGCTAGTCTTTAATACAGATATTAAAGCATCTAATAAATAACATATGTTTCTAATATTATTGACTCGTGAAATGGTGCTATATTAGTGAACCAAGACAGGATTCTCTACAATAATTAAGAAACATACATTCATTTAGAAATTACAATTAAACGAACAGGAATTAGAGGTCACGTTAATAATGCATGAACTATCAAGTACATGACGGAGCCGGCTCAAATATTCAACCCCATTACCTAAATGCTTCCACCAATTAATGTCAAGGCGTTCCGACAAAGACATTGTTCTCGGGCCTCAGCCCACAAAAGGTGAACCACGAGGAAGAGCCATGGATCTGTGATTATTACAATTTACTTACAATTACTGTGTTATTTTTTTAATTAATCATACTTGCTATTCTTGGTAATCTGGTAGGTTCTGCCTTCATTCACCTCCATTACGCATGTTTTTATATTTATTAAAGTCGTCAAGCAAGCATATGGGTCAACGGTTACCGTAGCCTATAGATAGATGCTTGCAATATCAGGCGTTGCTCGCTTGTTTGCTGACCTCGTACGAATCGCAGCTATAATAGATTCTTCACGCCGATCTTCTGTGAGAGGGTGGTACTACCCTGTTCGAGCCAGCTCGTATATGAGCTGTAGTCAATTGGCTTTAGCTTGGCTCCTCCCCTGGTATCTATTCATTGATGGGGTTGGCAGGGGTGCACTGCGCTGTGTGCCCACATTTCGCTGATGGTATTTTAGTCCTATTTCAATAGGGGACGAAGCATTGTCAATTTGAAGGGGTGGTCGGGGTATAGTCCACCACGCTGGCCCCAGCGGGCCGACGGACTTTACCCCATTCTACAAACGTCTATTATACATTCTCATTATTAATATATGTATCCTTATCAAAAAGTTGTTATAAGGTAGTTGAAAAACCAATTCTAATGTCAACATTTGATTTCTGTTCAAACAGCCAAAGCAAACAGAGACAAGTTCATCGATAGAGACGTTTCCTATGTCAATTATAAATGTTTAATGTCGCCCCTTTCAGCATAATAAATTATGTGAACAAAACTATGGTACAAATGATCCAGAACTCTATTTCTATGAGTAATATAGACTGTTTTTGCTTGTATAACCTTAGTTTCAGTATATGGAACAAATTATGAGAGAAAACGTATTTGTTTTGATATCAAATTAATTGAATGAAACAAAGTCGTATATATTTCCATTTGTTACCACATTGTTGCAAATTTTAAGTGATTTTTCTAACCTTCGATATGCTCCGCTGTTGTGGAGTCTGTGGTTTGCCCAGCGGACGAAATGGGTGAAATAAAAAATATAACATTTTTTTTTTCCGTAAATCTATTTAAATAAATAAAATTGGAGTGCCTGTACGTAATATTAAAAATAACACCTTTTCACTAAATGCATATGAAAGTACATACGACACCTATAACAAAAACGCAATTTAGAATTTTTTGTCTGTCTGTCTGTGTGTTTGTTCCGGGTAATCTCCGAAACGGCTGGACCGATATTGACGGGACTTTCACTGATAGCTGTTGTTATAAGTAGTAACTTAGGCTACTTTTATTTTAGAAAAAAAATATTAAAAAATGGCTCGTCTTGCGGGCTCAGAACGCGGGAGCGGGCTTTATTGTTAAGTTAAATTCCACGCGGATGAAGTCGCGGGCTCAGCTAGTCTAACATTTATTCGAAAAATCCGAATCGTAACCGCTGTATGCCCATACCCGGCACCAAAAAGGTAATATCAACAAAGCTATAGCAGCCACCAAACGGCTTCGCGATTCCGTTTGCAGGCGCTCTCCTGATACACTTTGTTCACAATATAATAGAATAGCAGAGCCCCGCTGCTCTGTTTATCGATAATAATTGATGAGTAGGCAAGTCCGTTCCAAGGACGAGGTTACGTCGAGAGAATAGTTAGTAAGTTAAGAATACTCTCGGTCAATACCTTATTCATATTTATTTCAATTATCTCGTTAATCATAATATCACCATGAAAGGTAGTAGGTGTTCTACCTACCGCGGAGTACTTCGTTTGGTTCAGAATTTAATAATTCGTGTATACGATTTAATTAAATTATTAAATTTCAATAGAATCTCAACTTAATTTACTCGCTTTCAAATTTGTACAATTATAATTAAAGATATTCAATTCAATAAATGCCGAAACTGGGATCTCATATGGTGCCATAGGGTTCCATAGATTGTGCAAGAGTATCTTAATAACATTATTCATTGGGCGCAGCTCCAGTCGTAATTAAACCTCGCCTGATTGCGGATCCCCGGAGCCCTTGATTGAAACGCCTTCGCACAAAGATTCCTCATTTCACGTAAAGCTTTTGAGGTGTAACCTCATTTATCGCGATAATCGTACTCGTGCCGTATTTAACGGCTCAAAATGTGAGCTGCTTTGTTTTTGTTTCTCTTTGTTTTCGTCATTTTCCCAGAGAGCAGAAACTTAGGGCTCTCGCCAAGATGACTATCTCCAAGATATTCTACAAATCTTTCGTTAAATTGTATTGAAATTATATTATTATTATCAGTAGATAAGATTTTGTAATTGCCATAGTAGAAATGCTTGCCACAGTCATCTTGACTAGAGGGACTGTCGCAGGATAATATAACATACTACAGAAATGTACCACGTGTAGTAAATTTTCTTCAATTTATCAATTTCATTTTAGTTCTCTTGAAAACAGATTAAACATTTTTTAAGATACTAGCTTTTATCCATTGCCTCTCCTGCATAAACTTCGAGGATAAATATATACCATAAAATACCTATAAACCAAATTTGATTTCATTCCGTTCGGTCATACGTATTGCTCAAATATACAATGTAATCGCACTTGCGAATTTATAACAAGTTTGGATTAGCTCCGTTCATAAAGACTCGACGCCGTCACAGACACCCCACCTTAACTTATCTCACTGAATAGACTGAGGATAATAATAAAGCCGAGGTTTGCCAATGCTCCCACGTAGCTGTGAACCAATCGTCGCTAATCTGATATAATTAGCATTGATTTAAAATATAATTTAATATCAGTTTTTGACCGTGTCTCACGCTGTTATGGTAAAAAATCTGCAGTGGCAAATTGTATAAGGTTTGCAGAAAAAATATTCCGTTGTTTTTTTTCGAATATCAGTCTATTGTTTTCGTTCCAGAACATTTTAGTATAGATTCGATATTGTCTGAGTAATATAACGTTATTATCTGGAATTCAGTATTTTTATTTCCAGAAAACCTTCCGCTGAAATAACCAGAGAGGAAAGACACGGCAGTGTTACTTTATATAATATGTATGTTAATTCAAAATGTTATATATTATTTATTTTTAAAAAGTATTAAACATAGATATATAGCCCTTATGACGTCCCACTCCTGGGCACGAGCCTCCCCTCACTACGTGGGAGATTCAGGCCGTAATCCACCGCCCTGGCCTAGTGCGGGTTCGCGAATTACACATGTCTTTCGAAAATTGGTAAATATTCTAAGACATGCAGGTTTCCTCTCAATATTTTTTGCTTCACCGTAAGAAAGTGATAATAATCCTATTAATATTATAAATGCGAAAGTTTGTGAGTGTATGTATGTATGTATGTTTGTTACTCCTTCACGCAAAAACTACTGAACGGATTTGGATGAAATTTGGAACACAGATAGATTATAACCGGGATTAACATATAGGATACTTTTTAACCCAATAATCCAATACTACGCGGATGAAGTCGCGGGGCACAGCTAGTATAGAATATTGTGTTTTAATTTGGACTAATTCTGCCACACACTCCCACCATTGTAACTCCTGTAAGCCAGGATCGACAATGGCGACCAATAATGACGTCGAGGTTTGACCCTCAACGAGTACCCGGGGAAAAGTTAAATTGGCTTGGAACCCGCACGAATTTAATCGAAAGAAATAATAGGCGGAGTTGGAAGAAAAAAAATCGACTTCCCTCCGGTGCAAAGTGGGACACAAAAATAGCTGGTATGGGCTGATTGCCATAGGAACAAGACTGTAACAGCTGATTGATGCGCAGTTGCGAGGCACCACGAATCCTAATTAGACTAATTGGACCTAAACTCGTGAGCTGATTATACTTGATTCCAATAATAGGTATGACAAAAGCGCTTGAACGCACGGAAATTGTCCATTGTTACTGTGTAATAAACTGCTAAAGATGTCATTTGCAGGATATTTAACATAGTAGCCCGTTCGTTGTGCAAGAGACTGCACTCCCACAGATGTGATGTGCAGATTGTTTATGATTGTTTTGCGGCGTCAACAGAAAGGAGAAGGAACCAAGCTTGCTCCTAAAGTTGCGATGCCCAGTCAGAAATGGAGCCACACAGTCCACCTCCAACCACGCCCTCTCCAGACGTTCACGAACGTATGGAAAGAATTGGTGGAGTTGCGGCCCTTAGTTGTTGTATCCCATCTGGATTGCTACTCGGTCAGAAGATCTTCGTAAACGACAGATATCGGACTAAATAATCTAGCGATTTTAGAGCGGTCTCGCGGTTTAAGGAACTCCGTGTTCATGCTCTCTCGAGTAGAATGGTACATTGCCTCACGTCTCTGGACCGAGTAGACCTGGATCTACTCGGAGCACACCAGCAAGAACTGGCAGGGACTCGGTACTAACCGTGCGATATGCTTTCCATAGAAATACGAGTATTAACGCCAAACGTTGGCTTTGTAGTAATTTACGCCGTGCCGCCCCTATAGTGGCCCTGTCGGCCCACACCTGTCATGTATAAATTATGATTGGCACATAGATTTCGAAAAACCCAGAGGTACGAGCCGGGGTTTTAACCCAGGACCTGGTGCCCCCAAGACGAGTGCTTAACCAATCGGCTATCACTGCTATAAAGCATTATATTTCTTCATTATATTTCAAAAGAATTTAAATGTCCGAAATATCTTTTTTTGTGCATTTCAGTGCAAAAATACCTAGTGTACCTACATTATTTTATAGTATATTTCGTAGCTGCTGAAGAAATATGAAAAATACCAATTAAATTTTAAATCTCTAAATGATATTAATTTCATTTAAATGTAGTGACATGCGTTGCAGCTGTTATTGAAGATAACCTCGTATTATTGTGTTGGTACATCTCTATCAAATTACAATTGTATAAATACAGAAATGCTCTTGACCCTTAATAAAACACGCCAAAGTCAATGAGAGTTCACACAAACTTCAAAATATTCCAGTTTCTTGTTGCTATCGATTTAACTCTTACGGCTAATAAGTAAAGCTGGGTTTCCGTTGATATAATCGCAAATGGGGAATGATATGTAACGATTTGTTGATAATTCTCGCGCCCCGAGATAACTACTCATAATAATAATATTGTTATGTTAATCGTCAAACTGTATGAAATGTGTAACAAGAATCTTTAGTAACCATGCCGAATCCTACAATTCAATTCACTACATTCGATACGGCCAAATTCATAATTTTAGTATAAAAACATTCCTTCCATGTTTTTCTAAAAGCGATTAAAATATGTTGGTATTTATGTCATATTTATTTATAAACGCGTCCAAAAAGTCTAAATATTCCTGAGAACTAGGTTTCAAGCCTTTGACCCATTTATTTGTATAGATTGATCGCTTTATGTTTTTTTGAGTTTGTTTTCAGTCATTTAATTTTAATATTAGTACCTTTGATTGGCAGGTTTGGAGGACAAGATTAAGGGGATTGAAGCAAATTTTCTGTGTATTTATTATCATTTTGTACCCGGCGCCTACCTCGAGGCACCCCTAGCTCTCCGTCGCTCGCGGCGGAGCGCGTGGCGTTCTCTTTAGTTGCTCGGCTGCTAAGAGCTGAACGCACTAGAGGTGCCGCACTTTAGTTACAAGACGCTTATTTTTACAATACATAACATGTAAAAAACATTGTGTCAAAAAATAACTCATTTCTTTCATAAGCATCTCCGCGTACCCATCGAGGAATACAGCATGGTATCGCATTATTTCATTATTTTTACAATTGCTCAGGTAAAATCGCGATGTTTTCGGGGACAATAGCCTAACCAGTTTCGCTATCCACCAGCTGCTGGTAAAAGTTCACTTGTTTATACGTGACGTCATTTAAAAACGTTTTAATTTCCGTCGTCCTCACAATGAAATAAAATAATCCTGCCTCAAGCGTGTCTCTTAATGATTGGCGATACAATGTTTGATTTAGATTTAGTAGTGGTATGTGACTTGTTTAAGGTGAATGTGTAGTGCACAATATTGGTTTTGTTTTAAAGTTTTAAATGATCTTATAATGATTGTGGGCCTTTTAAGAAATGTACGGTAACAATAATAAAAATAACAATCCTGTATGATTGCAACAGGTTATTTCCATTGTACATGGATTTCACACTTAGCGGACGATAAAAACAGACATGTGACCTTATATTTTATTTGCGCTTTCCAAAACATTATAATACATACTGTTTATTTTATAACCCTCTTAATTTACGAACTTCGCTCTTTTCGGTAGAGTCCCTTCCAGTTTCATAACGAATCTAAAGAAAAACAAAATAAATTTATAAAAAAGATAGACTATTTGAATAGTATTTAGAAGTGTTAAACTGTATTCGGTGAATAGAATATAAGAAAATAAATACTAAAAATAATGTAAGTTCAAGAGCCTCTCCACGGTTTGATAGATAAGTGATGTTTACATTGAACACAATGTTCGCGTATTAGTGATATCTCGTCGGCACCGTCCAGTCCAGCGCGCGGCTCCAGGGCGACGGGATCTGCTCAAATTACTGAATGTAACAGAACGACGGACAGCCATGGGAGTCGCCAGCGAGCAAGAGAATGTTAGGCCTAGTGAGTATAATCTTTGTTATAAGACAAAAATAAAATGTAAAATAATATAGAGATTCCATTAAAATAGTTAATAAGTTAATATACTTCATAACATAACTTTTTATATATGTTATTTAACTAAGCGTATAAACAAAAATAATATAATATTTTATTACTAAGTATGTTAATGAATAGTTTTATATGCATGCGCTTAAATTACAGCCATCACCACCCTTGAAATTATAAAAAATAATGTGAATCAGTATCGTATACGATTTTAAATGCCATATGTAATCTTAAAAAATATTGTTTTTTATTACTATATTAATTTTTATTAGCCTACATGTATGGCCCACTCCTGGACAAAGGCCTCCTCTTTTCTTCGTTACACCGCTCTCTTCAGGGCAATATCTATTGTCAAGGCTATATGTAATAAAACAATACAATATAATGAACAAATCGCAATGAAACTCATTATTCGTTTCCAGAGGGGTTGGGAGTGCGCCATGCACAAGTAGCTCTTATCTTCTTCATGATGCTGATCGCCTTCAGCATGAGAGTCAACATGAGCATGGCTATAGTCGCCATGACCGACGCCACGCATGAACCAGTAAGTTAAAATCCCGGTACTACATAAAACCTTTTCAATATTATCAATGCGACCTGTAGTCAAATGAGTTGAGGCATTCAATTTCTTCTGCTATCGTCTATTTCTTCATTATAGTCATTATAGACTCATACAGCCCATCTAACAAAATGCCTGCTCAACAACTTCGTATTTTATAAATAATTATAACATATTATTATTTACACAAAATTACCAGTCCAGCCAGACTTTAAATTAAAATAGTAAAAAAATATTATTGGGGTTAAATAACATAAAATAATAAATATCGCCAGACGAACACACCAACTGTATGGTCCCAAAGTAAGCAACGCTTGAACTATGGGTACCGTACAATGAACTGGGGGCGATTCCAGTGACACCCAGACCTGGAAAATTACGAAAAGGCAATTTCCGAAAATTGCCTTTTTCGAAAACCCGCTACCACCATGTGTAAAATGAGCCGAGCGGCCCACGCTCGAACCACTGCGCCAAGCGGTCGTCAAATATATTTATTTGTTGTCAATATTTTTTCTAATCAAACAAGACGCTAATAGCATGTTTATTTAGATAATTAAACAACTGTTTTACAAGCATCACAATTTACTATCTAAACATATGTGTAAGAAAAAAAACGTATGTCATAATTTTATTATCATTGAAAATAATATTTTGTAATTAGTGACCTCTTTTGAATAGTTTATCAAAGTCTTGAGATAAACCACTAAATTAGTTCTCGATTTTTTTATACATGATAATTTAA